>JAOUZG010005735.1:6177141-6203992 GCA_026289955.1 Argiope argentata | reverse complement strand
GATATCCTCAGTAGAGATTCGTCCATTTATAATAACATGCAAGATATATATAATACTATATATATATATATATATATATATAATTTTAGAAATATCTTGCATGTTATTATAAATGGACGAATCTCTACTGAGGATATCTGGTTAAACAAACTGATTTTATTTTTTTATTTTCTGTAGATTAAAGTGCTAATAATAAATATCTTGAACCGAATTACTAAAAAAATATGTATTGTTATCTCGATCTTTAATATAGGCTATGAATATGTTTTCTTTTGTAAATATGTTTAGCAGAACGGGCCGTTAGACCATTATCCAAAAAACTAGGAAGACGTATACATTAAAATTTTTCAAATCTGAACGTTTTTTTAAAAATTAATAAGAGATTCATCAATTATAAATTAAATGAAGTTTTGTAGCTTTTCTACAATTAATTCAGAAATTTTAACTGTATACAAATAATTTTTTCATCCACTTAGAATTTATTCTTCCAATCATATTAACTCTCTTCTTTCTCATTATAATATATTTCTTTGATACAAATTAATTAGGCACATTATTTTGAGTGTAATTTACAACAATAATTTAGTTGAAGATAGATAGCATACTAGTTTGTTTTCCTATGATCATGTTTAAGATATAACATTTGATTTATGATTTTATTAGATGTTCTTTCAATAAATGTTTCAAAAGGCTCTCGCTTTTAAAACTAAGATTTTATTTTAGATTCAAGCAATAACCAAAAAGCCTTTTGAGTGCTTTCATTTTAACATTTTGCTACCTTTTTATATAAAATAATTATATGTGGATGAAAAAAATTACGGAAATACACAGTCAATTGAAAAGAATGGTATAAGGATCCCATAATAGCTCGAGTTACATAGTTTTCTAAATTCGAATTTTAAAAATATTTTAGTAATGCACCTTAGAAAGAAGAAAAAAGGAAATATTTTTAAAATCATATATCAAGGCTTTCTTTCAATATTATTTGCTTCTTTAAATCATTTTGATCGAATCATCAGAAATCTCTTCGATTTATAGATTATTTACTGGTATTTAATCCAAGTATGTTTAGTTGCAGTTAAATGGTATTTGAATTTCCTAAATTATGTTCTAGAATGCAATAATTATAGCACTATATGGTTTTATGTTGTAATGACTAAATTGTCATTTTAAAATATATAAGTAGAATATATTCATTAAAAACAACTAAATTCAAATATCTGATTTCCATTACTTCGAATAGTTTTGAGCATAAGAATTATTTATAAAAAATATTAATTTAATTATACTGATAAATATAATTACTTATTTAATTTTTTTCATTTTCTTTATTAAAAAAACTCACGTGAATGTTTTTGACAATAAAATAAAGTAAATAAATCTTTCATGATTTAATAATATAAGGGAATACTTTATTTAGCTTAGATACGTTTGAAGTTTTTTTTAAAAAATTAATGAAATATATTATTATTTTAAAATATTTCACATCTTTTTATTCAAAGATAAAATGACTGAGGCATAGAAAGAAAATCTTTCTTCCATATTTCCATCTAAGATTTAAAAAAAAGAATGTTCCCGGAATTCAAATAAAATAAATTACTGAAATTTCCTCACGATTTGTTTTCCAAAGCGAAACTCAAAGAAATCCACAACTCTGTCTGTTTTATTCTATTTTATTTTTTGGAACTTATATGCCTCAACGAACTCAATAATCGGAAGAATTCTGTGGCATTTTTTTCAAAACTTTCATAATTAATATTCTCCAAAGGCTTCGCCCATTGAAAAGTAACCATTTGTCTCAATTTCAGATTCTTTTCTGAATAGGCGGCAAAAGATAAAAGAGAAATATGTATTCTTAAAAATATAACAACAAAAATGCAAGGGAAAAAAAGGATAGAAATCCTCCTTCTGAAATCATTTCGGGAAAAATAACTTTTTTTTGTATGACAGAAGATAAATATTTGTAGATAAATAAAAACTAACCATGGAAGGAAATAAATATCCAGAAAGCTGAAATGGCATTGATTTTCCCCTCTACGACACTTTTTGCGATAGAAAGAACGGTTTCGAATGCATAGTTGTCTTACATTGGTTGGATGAAATTCATAATTTTATGGCGGAATAGCTAAAATTTATCTTTCTATTAAAGGAGGATATAAATCTTTGATACATTAAACCGAATGGGGAAACTGGGATTTCATTTTACGTTCAAAAGATTTTTTAGAATTAAATGGATTTATTTTTAAATTATAAAGATATATATATTCTGTATGTAATCCTCAATTGAATCTTTGTGCGGTGTTTGTTTCGATAAATAATAAAAATGCAATATACTTGGACTTCTAAGATATTTGGGTTGAAAAAAATATGTAATTTTTCATAATGTCATTTTATTTTTTCTATACAGCTAGATTCAGATTTTTCAATAAAAATGTAATAATGTTTTTCTCTTAGAAAATTGGTTTCGAGCAGAATTTCTGCATAGATTTTGTGTTCTGGAAACTTCTTTTTATTTGTATTCCCTTTTTGTACACAAATTTAGTACGATTGATAAATTATAGACTAATAAAAAGAATAAATATAACTCTCCTCGTTGTAATTGTTTTTTATTCTTTAGAGGAAATTGGAAAATAAATATAAAAAGCGTTTTATTTTTTCATTCCTGATTTAAATTATCTTAATGAAGATTTATCCTCAAAAATTGTTGAAAATGAGCAATATACGACAGAACACTAAATTTCAATTAAATGGCTTGTATGAAGTAATCATATAAAGGCAAATAAATAAGAGAGATATGTTTTCTAGAATTAATATATATAAATATGACTATATGGTTTCAATTAAATAAAATAATGTTTTCATTACAAATAGAGAATTTAACCTTAAACAAAATAAATGCGTTAAATAATATCATTTTTTTATTGTTTCTGAAAAAAATACGAATTATAGAATTCAAAAATTTTGAATTCGGTATTATTATAATCGAAATTAATATTAAGAATTATTGGTTTCGTCAATCTCAAACTTTAATACATTCCTTCAGCATTAATAAACCAGCCTTAGATGACTATGATACGATATATATTTTACATTCATTCAAATTTCAATAGTAAATTAAAATTTTATGAAAACCTTAAATTTCTCAAGCGGATAGTTTATGTTTTTTAAATCTTTTTTTTTTAGTTTTTAATATTGATCAGACCACAAAAGTTTTGTATTTCTGCATTGTTAACCAAAATCTAAAAAAATGTAAATATATTTGGTGTAACTGCCATGAAGTTAACTGTAGAGTTCTTGTACAATTTCTAAATTAATTCTTACTTTATATACTTCGTTGACTTCCCCTTATCTCTCCAAGGTCACCAACAATGCCAAGTAGCCAATTGAGATGTCTGACCAGATAAACAATACTGTAAAAAAGTTATCTTCAGTTGTTGGATATTCAGTTGTTGGTGTGCTTGGGGATGTGAAAGAATAAAAAATAGATTCCAACCATAAGTTTTGATTAGAAAAACATATATTTTCTCTTCCACTTACTTTTCAAAAAATAACAATATTCATAGTTTGAATTCGAATAGAATTTTATTGCATGTAATGTTTCCACAACATTATTATAGGTTTTTTACAACATTTATTAATTACACGATTGAATAAACTTGAAATAGTTTAATGACATTCATTTTATAATACCAACATTTTTCGAAACAGAAGACTTTTCTAGCATTCTTCAGTCGAATTCAGTCAGTAACATAAGGCAATTCAGATGATAATAATGGATTCTACAATTACTGTAATATTTTTTAAATAAATATTCTTCACTTTTTTAATCTAGTAATTGATTGGCAGAATTATTTTATTTGGTTATTTATTTTTGTTAATTATAAATATTTAATTTTTTTGATGTTTCTATTTATTTATGAACATTTCTTGTACTATGCTTCATTTACTTTTCAATTGACGAGGCTGTTATAGCTAAATCGGTTTCTACAATGTTTATTCTCAAAAATGTTTTTAAATATATTAAGAAACATTGTTAACTAAATTAATTACTTTCTGATAATATACTACCGGGCTTTGAAGTTCCTTTTTTGTCTAATTAAACAAAAACATTGGGTATTTTGGTAAAAACTTGTTAATTTAATTAACAATAAAAATTACTACATTAAATTAGAAATCACGAAATATTTTTATAATCTTTAGTTTAATTGCAGTATTTCTATTTATTTATGAGCAGCTCATGTATTATGCTTTTTTTTATTTTATGTTGACGGTGGCGCTATGTATGAATTTGTTTCTACAACGTTTATTCACAAAAATGTTTTTAAAAGTATTGTTATTAACTAAAGGGGATTTCTTTTGTACATGATACTATAGCACTTTGAAGCTGGATTTTTTTGTCTAATTAGACAAACAAATTGGATGTTTGGAAAAAATTTACTAATTTATGTAACAATAAATGTTACCAAATTGAATTAGAAATCACTAAACGTTTTTATATTTTCTAAACTAAGTACTCTCTCAAATCTTATTCGGTTCTTAATAGAAAGATGCGCATTTATATAAAAACATATTTGTTTAAAACAAGCCCCTTATATATTTTGGAATAAAGATATTCAATGTTTTTTTTCACAAATACTTTGGAGCTCTTGAAAAAAAAATTGTGATTCTTGTGATAACAATTTTACCAAGTTTTATTTCTTTATTAATCCTATCATAATTAATTTGTCTTCTTTAATTAGTTATTGTTCCTTAAACCCTATAATTTTTGGAAACTGCTCGTACTAATTCCCAAATTGTTTTATCAAAGTTTTATTTTTTTTTAAATCCATTATGGAAGTAACAGAGTACTTTGTATCATCTACCTTTATAGTTAATTAGTCCTTTTTTTTTAAAAAAAATTATTTTAGAAATATTCAGGATTTAATATTTTTATTTAATTAAAAAATAAAACTCTTTAAAAACTGAACATATCTGTCAGTTTTTTTAAAATAATCATCAGTAAACTTTTGGCATTCATCATTAGTTATCAGTATTTATTTCTAACTATATCAAAGCTGCTAGTCAGAAGCGTAAAAATCAGGGATAAATATACTTTAACCAAACAAATTATCGTGATATATTAAAAATAGCCATTTTGACATTTTAAATAATTTCTGTGAAATAAAAATAAAAGTTTCAATTAAATTTCAATGACCAGCGAAAGTTTATTTCAAGAAAACATTTTGCAGAGCCGATATTTTAGACGGATTATTCCATTTCCTATATTAACTGTCAAAAAAATGAGTATATCTAAGATAAAAAAAATCTACCATATAAATACAAATCAGTATTTTATTTATAGTGAAGATGATTGAAGTAATAACCTAGACATAAGATATAAATAAATAATTAAGAGTTAAAAAGACTACTGTAAGAGACAAATAAAAAAATTGCAATATATAATATGAGAAAACTGACAAAGAGAAAGATGCTTTTACTAATCTAGTAATTTGGATGTCATTATAAGAGTTATAAATTTAAATATGATATTATATATAAAAGAAAAAATTTTCTCATATATTTTTTAACAACAATGTGTTAAAAAAGGAAAATATTATTGTTTTAAATTAAAACCCCTACCTTGAAGAGATTTTAATGTGTATTAAATAATGCCAAAACAAGCGAATAAATCTGTAATTATTTTTCAGATAATCAGAATACTTTGCATTTATATTTATTATATGTATTTTTCTTTCTATATACACCTTTATAGAGAAATATTTATGAATAATAATAAAAAACTCTAACAAAACAATTTTTATTGATTAATAAAATAATCATTAAATTATTTTTCTTTAGTTAGATTTCTTCATTAACTTCTGCGTTTGATAAAATTTTAAATTATACCTAAACTTTCAAAACATTAAATATTTGTATTAATATTTTTATACAAGAAAATCTCTATAATTTAATCTTGGAAAAATTTTATTCAAAATATTAGCATATAAATTATAGGAAAAATAAGTAGCAAATAATAAATTAATACTATAATTTATCAGATTACAAAATATTTTATGTAAATAATTAAAAGTTTCAATTAAAAATGCTGCTAATAATTTTAATCCAATTTCTAGGGATTATTTTTTTTTATTTCTAAACAAAATAAAATTCCAGAATTATAATTACAGCAATGAATATTTACAAGAATTCTTACGAAAAACATGTTTACTTTATTTTAACATAATAATAATTTACATTAAAAAAAACATGTATATTCCCAAACATTTTTAAGAATTTTTTTTCCAAAGATTAATAATTATATACATTTTCTATTCCATGTGTATATAGACATGTTTAAAAATACTCACATTTATGCTTTACGATACGAAACGCTCTTGTTAATTTTTAAAAATAAGATAAATAATCCAATAACCATCTATTTTAAGTACGAAAGCATAAAGGAAAAGATAATAACTAGAGCTAATAAAACATATGTATACATATGTAATAAAACTGCTTTTATAAACTCATCCATAAATCATGAATGTTCAAATAAATTACCATTCAATGAAAAAAAGTATTGTTTAAAAATCACTTAGTAGAAAAAGTTCTTGTTAAATAAATAATTTTTTAGAGAACACAGCTTCACTGAACACCGCTATCCTACTTTAGCTTGTTTTTTCCTGGAATTAGGAAGGCCATTTTGTTCCAAGAGAGCTAAAAACCCTGAATATTTTACTTATAATCATTCTTTCGAATTACCTTACTTCTAATTCTGAATTCAGTTTAAATAAATTATTAATGTTTCCTTAATATAAATATTCTTTGAACTTTGTGAAGAATACTTTGTAAGTAGAAAAAATCAAACTTCACTTTGTAAAATGAGTATAATATTATATAAATATGTAATTATAAGAGCTTCATAAGTACTTTTATATGTTTAATAAAATATTAATAAAATCTCCTCGACTTACTTCAGAAAATTCATTTATAATAGTACTGATTCTTTCACATCTAAAATGTAATTCTCTGATTTTATATATTCTGCGTATAATTTCATTTGGAATTTCAATACTATTTTTTCTCTCTAGTCTCTTACTGTTGCCTTGAATTAAAAAAAAATTATTTCATGACGTTCATACCTTTTATAACAAGTGCACCATTTTTTTGGAAATTCGCTGCATAAATTACAATATTTGCCTGCCGGCTATCTGGCACAGAGGTAGCGTGTCTTCCTCGTGTTCTGGGAATCCCGGGTTCGAGTCCAGGTTTGGGTATGGTTGTTCTTCTGTGTGCTATTTGTGAAATGTGTGACTGTGCCTCTCTGTATAAAGGGGCTGTGCAAGTGACTGCGATTAGTGTGTAGCTATAGTCGTACTCTTGGCGCTAGTTGGCGCTACTTGATACAAGAGCTCTTTTTGGCTTAAAATCTGCTGATAATATCAGCGGAGGCTAGTCCATGGCAAGTGATATAAGTAACAACAACATTTGCCCAGTGTATTTGAAACTCTTAATATAAATAAGCAAACACTATATATTCACAGAATATATTAATGGCAATTGTGAAAGCTATCTGATCTTGAAGCGGGAATTTTCACTAATATATTCTTTGCAATGTATTTTATAGTTTATATATCCTTGTAAAGGATATGTAAATGCATAGTTTTATTGCTTTGAAATTATTCTTCACTTTGAAATAGAAGATATTTACAATTTAAAGACTTTCTAAACTTCTACATCAATGATGTTGTTGTTGTTACTTACGGCACTAGCCATAGACAAGCCCCGCTGATACTTCAGCAGATTTTGAGCCTGAGGTAAACGTCTTTTGTTTTACAAGTAGCACAATCTAGGGCCAAGAGTACTACTTAGCTGCACACACGCCACGACCCTTTTAAGGGGGGACTTCATTCACGAATATTCTTTCACGCATCTCAGATAATAACTTAGACCTGGATCAGAAAACGATCACCTCTGACTTTGCGACCACGAACAGATTTAACGAGGGCCAGCTGCCACATACTCGGGGAATCTTTTAGCCGGTGAGTTTCGAATTCGAAACCTAAGGAGTACGAGTCCAACGCTCTACTAACCAGACTATCCCGGCCCAATAACAACTACAACAATAACCGACTTTATCATCCAAATTATTTTAATCAGTTATACATGCCATCAATTGCTTTATTATGAATCCTCAAATGATTTTAGATTGGTATACATTGCTAGACTAAATATAACTAGTATTAAATACAGACTTCATAGATTCCGTACACTTATTATAATATAAGTGAAAATTTTACTTTTTATAAGTTATTATAAAAAGTAAAATTTTTCAATTTTGCTAATTAACAAGAATATCTTTAGTTTAATCTGGAAAACACCAGACAGTTTCTCATTTTACAATAATAAATTTTCATTTTTTAGCTTTATTATATTCCTTGGTTAGTGCATATAAAAATGTTGATGCATTCTAATCGAAACCTCCCAAACAATAAAAAGCCTTAGAATAATAATGATGACGAAGTTCTGTTTACTCTTTAAAGAGGATATTACTTTTGAAATGATATTCTAATTTCATTGATCAAAAAATATTGATATCAGGGAACTATTCTATGCCAACTATTTGTCCCATTTTATAAATAAGTCTTTCAAATTTTAGGAGAGAAAATTGCCGAAGATAATATTGACTACCTGAAGTGTGGCTCGATTTTTTCCCTCTAAAACCCCATCTCCGAAAATACATCTCAGAATCTTTCTAATAAATATGCAAATTCTTGATAGAATACCTTTACTACATAGGTTTATGGAAATAGCGTGTGTCGAAACTTTCTCTCCGCGAGGCGTTCTCCGCTATTTCAAAAATATTGTCAAAATTCTAGAAAGATACTTTGAGGAAAAATGCAAGATATTCCTCTGATTAAGTATAAGCTGTTGAATAAATTAATGTGATCAAAGAAATGGTTTAGATTGAAGTGAATAATTACTTCTTTAGAAGGTACGATTTCACACTCATTATAATACGCATGCCTAAAATATAATGGAAATCTACATTCTTATGCATTAATACACATGGCATTATTATTTTATTGTAATTAAAATCTTTATTAGTATGTAAGAATGTTGTGGTTTTAACATTAGAAAACTTGTATCATTATTGAAATAATTGCAAAATTCAGTTTTTGATAGATTTTTAATTTTATGATGCAAGTGTTTTAAAGAAGAAATAATTTTTAGCCGATTCTTTTACTAAATTACTTTAATTTTTCATAAAATTAGATGTGAAGACTATTTTAAATAAAAAATTATTAAAGAACAAATTCCATTGATCAGTACAGTATTCCATAGAATACTAAATCAATAAAAGATTCATAGAATTTATACAATCCTTCTAATTATTCCGAAATTCTTACAGTACGAGTCATACATAAAATAAAGCATGACGATCTAAACCAATTAGTTTGACACAACTAATAACGTTTTTATATCAATCATGGCTTAGTACATGAAAAGTCCTTATAAGTATGTAATCCTTATAAGTATTAATAATTTTGTGGTATTGACATTAGAAAACTTGTATCATTATTGAAATGCTTTCAAAATTCAGTTTTTGATTGATTTTTAATTTTATGATGCAAGTGTTCTAAATAATTTTTAGACGATTCTTTTACAAAATTACTGGATTTTTTCATAACATTAGATGTGAAGACTATTTTAGATAATAAAAAATTATTAATGAACCAATTCCATTGACTAGTATTCCATAGGATACTAAATCAATAAAAGATGCATATAATTTACACAATCCTTCTAATTATTCCAAAATTCTTACTGTACGAGTCATACATAAAATAAAGCATGACCATCTAAACCAATTAGTTTGACACACCTTATAACTTTTTTATATCAATCATGACTTAGTACATGAAAAGTAAATCACAATTTCTCTCCTAATAAAGAACATGTGCAATGTTTGGATTATTAAAGTTTGATGGTTGAAAAAAAGAATATGATAAATTTCCATAAATTAATATCAAATAAGCTCAGTGTTTAACATTGTTGAACCTCATTAAAAAAGAGATTAAAGCAATCTTTACCATGTGTAGAGAAACTGAGAATTCTAGAAACGCATTCCTATCGATCGAGCAATAATTGAACTTTTGTTAAATTATAATTATTGTGATGTTTATCCAGGCCTTAAAACCTTCAAATATACTTTAGCGTTGTCCTTCACAAATTTTGGAGACAAAATGTTTCTCATTTTTACTTTTTTGTATAGGAAGAATAGAAAAAGAAATGAAACCACCCCAATGCATATTACAAAAGCACATTTTTGTTATTATATCTGTCTATCTATGATAAAAATGAAAAAAAACTTTGAAGTAGACATGAAATTTAATATGCGGTCTGTACGCCAAAGATATATATACACTGAAGTGACAAAAGTCATGGTATGACTGTTAATATCGTGTCGGTCCTCCTTTTGCCCGGCGAAGTGCAAAAACTCGACGTGTCATGGAATCCACAAGTCGTTGGAAGTCCTCTGCAGGAATACTGAGCCATGCTGCCTGTATAGACGTCCATAATTGTGAAAGTGTGGATGGTGCAGGAGTTTGGGCACGAATGGACCTTTCGATGATGTCCCATAAATGCTCGATGGGATTCATATCGGACGCTCTAGGTGGCCAGATCATGCGCTGGAATTGTCCGGAATGTTCTTCAAACCAATCGCGAACAGTTCTGGCCCGGTGACAAAGCGCATTGTCATCCATAAAAATCCCATCGTTGTGTGGATACGTGAAGTCCATGAATGGCTGCAAGTGATCTGCAAGCAGCTGAACATGACCATTTCCAGTCAATGATCGATTCAGTTGCAACAGAGGAACGAGTCCATGTCATGTAAAAACAGCTCACACCATTATGCAGCCACCACCAGCTTGAACAGTGCCTTGCTGACAGTTTGGGTCCATGGCTTCGTGGAGTCTGCGCGACACTCGGACTCTACCATCAGCTCGTAACAACTGAAATCGTGACTCATATGACCACGCCACGGTTTTCCACCTGTCTAGGGACCAGTCGATATGCTCACTAGCCCAGGAGAGTCGCTGCAAGCGATGTCGTGCTGTCAGTAAAGGCACTCGAGTCGGTCTTCTGCTGTCATAGCCCAAGGAAGACAAATTTTGCCGCACAGTCCTATCGGACACGTCCCTCCTACGTCTCACATTGATTGCTGCAGTTATTTGACGAAGTGTTGCGTGTCTATTAACATTGACCATTCTACACAGACGTCGGCGGTCCCGGTCGTTAAGTGCAGTTGACTTTTGTCACTTCAGAGTATATTTGTAAATTTATATAAAAAATTGAAGCGAACTCCGTTCTAAAAAAGTCTTCCTGTCTGATTTTATGAGTTTAGATTAACAAAATAACCGAAAAGTTTCAGATATATAACATATGACGCACAAATCTGGGTACTTAAGTATTAAGCCGTCAATTTTTATCGCCAAATTTTAAGACTCCACCAATGAGTTGCTAAACCGCCAATAATAACAAACAATCGTCATTAAATTAAAAATTGTGAAACCTTAACTGTCGGCACCGTTTTGTTGCTTTTGTAGATAACTAAGCGCTTTTTCTGTTTTGATTTTTTGACTCAATAAAATGATTAAAATTTGGGATTTGCCTGCCAACGAAAAAGATGCAGTGACGTATTTCAAAAATTATAGTATTATTCCATCTAAAAATACGTACTTGAATGGACATGAGATGAGTTTATGATTGTAAATGGACAAACAATGACGATATAATGTATCAAAGTCTTCTGGTCACCTAAGTAAATTGGCTCGATGTGGCTGACAACCGTTAGCAAATCAACGGTCTAATACGTAAATACAGCCAAGGTAGTTGGCACATTGATGGTCTAATACGTAAGTATCCATATTGGAGACACCTATCAATTTTGAGCCAAATCCGACAAAGAATTAGCCATCCGTTATTCTGTATTTTTAGAAACGTGTAAAAGATATAACAAACGTAAAAACGATATTTCTTAACTTCATCAAATTTTTTAAGCTATTTTATTGTTTCAAGTCCAGCTCATTGTTAAATTTTGTTTCAGTGTCGGGGGAGAAGTACTTAAAAATTAAAATTTAATTTTTGGAAACTATTAACACTATTTAAAGGAATAATATCAAAAAAATTCATCTATCGCACGATAAATATTTAAAAATTACTAATTTTATGCCAAATTTTAATGTTTCGTAACCATTTCCATGGAAAAAGTTAAAAAGTTTTGCAGGGAAATGGTTACGCAAACGTAACGCTAAACGTTTAAGATAACACCTTTATTGAAGGGTATGCGATAAAGTCTTGCATAGAAATCTCACTTATTCAATAGTTAGGGAACTTTTCCATTAGTCGAGCGCCAACAAAAATCGCCAAAGAAATTTGACGAATTCTACATTATTTGGAAATTTTACAGAGAAAAAAGTATATCCTTCTCTGACGGAAGTTTTTTGCTTTAAAATAACTGTAAGAAATTTGGAGGAATTCTACAATATTTGACGATTTTTTTGCTGGCGCTTTGCTAATGGAAAAGTACCATAATATGCAGAAGTATTTCTGCCTAATCAAGATATATTTTACAATATGAAATGGGTTTTTAAGAATTATTGGGTGAAGTGTGCCCCTTGAGTTTGTCCCTAATATGGCAACCCAACGAATCACTCCTCTAGTAACCTTAATACTGTTTTGTTTACTTCTTTTAACAATGGTTGAGTTGAACATGAACTAAGACTATTTTAAGAAAAATGTTAAATTAAAAGTAATAAAAAATTTATATGAACGATTTTAATTTTGTTCTTTATTATAGTTAAAAGCTTTTTCACAACTATTAAGACACTTAAAGTTTTTTTTTTAATGTGAACACGAATTAACGAACTTTATTCTTTTGCCATTTTTAACTGTCAATAATATGCGCTTTAGAAAATTGTCTGATTTCGTATTTTACGAAATCGTTGGCATTCTTACTTTAAAAATCAGATGCAAAGGAATTCTTCGCAATTATTTTTTGTTCTCTTATGGTTGGTTTCCTTGATAATTTGTTATGTCGGTATTGTGCAAGAATAATGGAATGAAAGACAATATTTTGAATCAGCAGAATGGATGAACGGTGAGTGGAATATATATTATTTTATGAGGTGATGAATTTAGAAAATAATGCTTGTTGTAAATTTTGTATGGAGAATGATTTTATTGTTTCTTCCACTTTTCTTTCTCTTCTTTTGATTATACGCTGCTTCTGTTATCCACACAGTGTTTATGTTCAAAGTGCTAGCGAAGCTACTAGGTTCCCGCTCTCGCTGTTAGGGAAGCCATAGGATGTTTTTATAAGTCAGAAAAAATAATACTTATCGATTAAAAAAATCCTAATTATATTGCAAAAAGTGGTAACCGTCACTATTCTGCAGATGTGTTTGCTTTCTTTGTTAGACATCTTTATTGGCGACTTGGCATCCTTGGTGTGGTAAGGGGCACACTAAACATCACTTTTACTGAATTCTTAAGTAAAGATTTTTAAAAAGGAACATTTCTCGAAAATTACATCTCCCATGATGTCTTAAGGAAATAATTGGGAAATTTGGTTTCATATTATTTTTTCAAGCCATCTAGTCAAAAGAGAATACAATAATATAGCGCATCTTACTACGTTACATTGTAACGGGTAGGCATCCATCTTCATTAACTGTCATAACTCTTGTTACAAGATCTTCACTTTCTAACCAACCCTATTTCCAAGGATTTTCTGTATAAGGGTCTAACATTCTTAGCCTGATTCTAAAGCCCAACAGTTTATAGATGTGATTGACTTTCTTGATATTTTAAGCTAGTTTTTTATACCATTCAGTAATTTAAACTTAGTAAGCACTCATTTAACTGCTTAACTCCATATTTTGATATTCAGTGCAAACTATGTTTCTTATTTTATAGTTTTTAGATCCTCGCGATCTTATAATATTCGCTTATATCGTCCAATTTTGTTTAAAAATATTTTTTTATTTAAATATTATAAATAAAATCTTTTTGCTTAAAAATTATTTTCTATATTTAAGATGTACTTATAAAAATATCCTAATTTAAAACTTGTTTTGATATGTTTCATTATTTTCTAATTTCTACTGCTTAATGGTAGTTAGTATGTTTACTTATAGCTACATTTGGACTCTACTATTAATTTTTTCAGGATTAGTCCTTAATTAGCACTTACTATAAAGGAATAAAATAAAATACAAAACAATAATTTATAACATTTATTTTTATTAATTTTTAAATATTAATATTCCATATTCCATAAAATATTATATTTCCATCAAGAAGAAGCATCTGCAAACTACCTTCGAATTCTGGCACATCAATAAAAAAGTGGTAAAGTGCGCAAATATGTTCCCTTTGCATAAACATCAAACAAATAAATTAAATAAGAACACTTGTTTATTTTTGTTGTTGTTGTTTTTCACAATTCTGGAATTTTAATTGTCCTGTCTGTAGCTATTATTATATTAGGAAGAACTCAATTTTTCCTATTTTCCAGTGTCGGCATCTATGTCTTATATGATTCAATTCAATATTTTTTCAAATCAATCTAGAATATATGAGGATTGAAATTTTCAGTAAAATTCTCAATAATAGTTAATTATCAGTTTAATACCGTGATTTTTTCTATTCACAATATTTCTATTGAAATACTTTTTATATATGATACTCATTCAATAGTCTACAAATTTATTCAATTTTTATTTGAAAATTCATATTCATCTGTCATATTTTCATGCTTGCAAAAAAGCATTGAATTTATTCCATAATATCATTTTTTATTTAAAAAATGAACATCCATAAAAGCAAAGTTTGAATCGAAAATAAAAACTAAAAATGAATTCCAAATCGTCTGCTCTATCCAAATTCTGATTAATGCCACAATTTTAAAGAATTATTGAATGTCATCATATTGAAGTGAAATGAAGTGAACATAATTGTCCTTTTTCCTGTAAGCCATATTTTGGCTTCCTTCCATCGCACATATCTTTAAGGCGTTTAATGGGGCGCTCATAAAATGTCCTGCAAACTTTACGGATTCGATAGAAGAGCACATCACACATTTTCGTGACTGAAATATTCATTGAAAGTTAACGCCTTCACGCGACATCGCGAAATGATTTTGATTTTTAGTATTGACTGAACTTTATTAAAGTTCATCTAGCATGGAATAAAAGAAGTTAGATTATGTGTGATTAATGGCTATTTTTGTAGGTGAATGATTTATCGATTTTAAGTCTGTGCCAGATTGTCTTTATTGATGAATCGACTTACTGCGCTGTGTGTCAGCTGGGGAATTTTATATTTTCAGTTGTATTGTGTAAAAGATGCGGTACTATTGGGAATAAAATATTAAATCTAACTATAAATTATTTTAGAAATAATTTTACCGTATAATTGATTTTTATTTGAAAGGGTGTTTATAATTTATTTAAATAATTTTAGATTACTTTTCTACTATCAAAATTTAAAATACATATGCAAAGCACAATTATAAAAGTTATATTCCTTAAAAACCCTTAAAGAGGAATAATAAGCAACAAAATAAGTTATAAATTAAAAATATTTTTATTTTTCTTACTTTAATGATAACATGTTCATGTATATATATTTTATTCTTCTGTTATATATTATTTTTTATATATAATTCTAATAGCCTATAATTTATATGTATAATTCTAATATTCTTTATATATAATTTTAGTTTTCTAATATTCTATAATTCTAATATTATATATATATATATATAATTCAAATATTTTAATATTCTATAATTTTTATGTATATAATTCTTATATATTATTATATAAAATATATTATTATACTATTATATATACTATTATATTCTGATATAATTCTAATATAATATATCTTCTAAAATTTATATAATCATCGGTTTTGTATCTATATACAGTCGATTACTCTAATCATTAATCAACAGATTATTTTTAAACTGTGCAAAATATTACGATCTTCCAGATACTCTAAAGGGCATAAATAATTTTATTATGTTATTTAAGTTAATAAATTGCTGAAAAATTATGAAAGTTTATTTTTATACATTCTTTCAATTCTTTTAGTCATAATTAGCAATATATTTTAATAAACTAACATTTTATTTATTTATTTTTTTCCTTCAGGGGCTAAACCAAACCAGATTGTTGCAAAAAAAGGCGTCCAGTGGGGGTATGATAAAAAATCTTTTTAAAAAAACACGAATTTCAAAGATACTGACATTTTATTTTACACTAAAATAGGAAATGAAGGTAACAAATCAAAGCGTAAGTATACAAGAAACAGCATCTTCAAAAATAAACTTTAAAAAAAGTTCAAAGCTAGACATTGATCACATTTCCAAATACTCACTTCTATCCACTAGACAATTCTCCACTCCCTGTACATCTTCGCTTTTATAGTTTCTGCGATATGAATTGTATTTTCTACATGCAGTCTGGAATCCAAATTCTAATAAGGATAAAAATAAGATTCTCAATCACTCAAACTCCTTGATATCTGTCGCCAAATTCCTGAACAAGTCGCCAAAAGGTCTGTAAGCTTGCGCTAATCTAAAAGCCCTTACCCAAACACCTATCCAACGTTTCTTAAAACTCATGAAATGTGCGAAGCCTCGCCAGCTTATTAATAAACTTTCTGTACAAGGATAAACATATTTAATATTTATAACTATATTATACATTTTAGAATATTACTGCTTTAGACAAATTTAGATTAATGTAATAGCCGCCTTTCTGAAAATATGCTAATCAACAGGCTGTGTTTACTAGAGGCTATTGACTAAAATCATATTATTCCTGTATATAATTGGAATAATAATGTAGACATTTAAAAAAATATCTATCTTATCATTTCCCCCTTATTTATTTATTTAACGCTGCGTAATATTCAATTCTTAGTTTCTTATTATAATGAGATGTTCTTGAAAGAAACATAGAAAATTAGGATTAATTTTTTATGAATTTTATTTTGATAAATTTCTTATTTGCCTGTCTAATCAAACATAAAAGATAGAATTTTAGAGCTCTAAAGGTTCCAAACGAATTTAGACGTATCCACAAGACATCACTAAAACCACGTTGCACGCATTTTAAAGTCGGGTAAAGAACGACGAAATTTCGTTTTGCACGGAAAACGACGTAGAGAGTAGACTGTTCAAGTAGAGTTGCCGACGCATTTCAACTTTTTTCTTTTCCTCAACAAGTTTCGAGATATTGATGAATTGCAGGGGAGTCAAAACAATGGACATTTTAAGAGCACTTAAGGATGTCTCAGGTTCTAAGGGCTCGAAGATTCCTTTTGGATAAGACATTGTGATGGTGACTTGCGTAAGAGAGGAATGAGAACAACTCTTTCAAGAAAAAGGGAACAGAGAATTTGTCCAAATTATGTATCTCAAAAATGCTCTATGTGGATTTAGATTAAAATTATATTTGATTTCAATAGCATTTCTTTGATAAGATGGGGAGAAAAATCGCAAAAATGTCGTTAATTTTAATACATTTACAAATATTTTAAAATTACTAGTGTAGTCTATAATTTTAAATAACTTTTTAATACGGCCATTTAATCTACAGTTAGTCATAAAAGTCTACATACACCCTTAAAAATGGGCTTATTTCAAAAAATTATTATATTTCAATTTGGGAAATCCTAACAATCTTTCACTTTTCACTAAAAATTGTGATTTAAATAAAAAAATAAGTTTAAAATTAGCATTTACTGGGAAAGTTTGTCAATATGTAAATATTAGCGCGTCACAAAAGTCTGCTTGCCCTAGATTGGCTGAGAGGAGAAAATTCGTATATCAAGTTTTGCAAAAGCTTACTTAAGGTTGAGGTGGCAAGTGTTGTTAGCCATCTGAAAACTCATTTCCTGAGATTTTACAATACCGAAATGCTTAAAATGAGCCAGGGGAAGGAAACATCCTTAGAACTTCGAAATTTGATAGTAAAATTGAAGTGTGAAAAGAAATATTACGCCAAAATCGCCAAAGTTGTAAAAAAAAGTAGGTCGACTGTGCGAACAATCTACAGAAATTTTGTTAAGCGTGGAAATGTGCTCAGCAATTATCGATGTGGTCGTCCAAGAAAGCTCAATGATCGAGAAACAAGAGCCATAGTAAGAAAAGTCAAGAAAAATCCAAAAATTAGTGCTCCAAAATTAGCGGATCAAATTGCAACAGCAAGTCGAAAGGAGATACACCCAGAAAATATTCGTAGAATTCTTCGATCAGCCGGCTACAACGGCAGAGTTTCCAGAAGGAAACCCTTCATATCATCTGTGAACCAGCAGAAAAGACTTGCCTTTGCTTCTGCACATATTGAAAAGGATTTTGAATTTTGGAAAACAGTTGTGTTCACTGACGAGAGCAAGTTCAACATTTTTGGAAGTGATGGCCGTGGCAAAGTTTGGCGGAAAAAGAACACGGAAATGAAACCAGAGAATTTGACTCCAACAGTGAAACACGGTGGAGGTAGTGTGATGGTTTGGGGTGCCATGGCAGCAGCTGGAGTCGGCAATCTGGTTTTCATCACTGGTACTATGGATCGTTTTGGATACTTGAATATTTTGCAAGGCAACCTACTTGAATCAGCCAGAAAATTGGGACTTGGAAATGACTTTGTCTTTCAACAAGACAATGATCCCAAGCACACAGCAAAGATTGTTAAGGAATGGTTGCTCTAGAAAACGCCCCAGCAGTTGCATTCACCTCCACAGTCACCAGACCTTAATCCTATCGAACACATTTGGGAGGAAATCGACAGAAAAATTCGACAACAAACCATAACCAGCTTGGAAACCCTAAAGAAGGCTATGCAGCTGGCTTGGTCCCAAATTTCACCTGAGACAACGAAGAACCTGGTGAATTCGATGCCAAACCGAATGCGTGCAGTCATTACTTCAAAGGGAGGGCCTACCAAGTATTAACGGCTTATTTATATTTATCCATTGTTCCAAATTTCACTTTCCTGTCTCTGTATGCAGACTTTCGTGACCACATAATTTAACCTTTTTGTTATTTTCGCTATGTTTTAACAAGTATGTTGATAATTTCATTTCTTTTACCTGAGTTATTATTATAAATAATTACGAAAATAAAGTTGAATTTTCGAAATTACGAGTTTTATGCAATACATGAGAAAATCACTGTGTGTACGTAGACTTTTGTGACTGACTGTGCATTTGTCCTGGTATATTTCATGAGGTTTCAACTTTAAAATTTCATCATTTTCAAGCTTTTAAGGGCAAAGATGCCATTATCTTTCAATAAAAAATGATGCTTAAAAACAATATTGAATTTTGATATAAAGGCTTTGACATATTTTAGAACCTGGATCATTAATACATAAGTAGGGTTAAAAAGCAACCCATACATTATTCCTAAAAACCATCTGACTTTTGTGGCCATACCAAATAAACGAAAACAATTGAAATTTGGCATTAGCGGTAATTTACTCATACACCAGGGCCTGTTGACTTCCCATGAAGAACAGGAGAGGAAGAAAAAATACCTTTAACACTTTCGCTGCATCTCTCCTCGAAAACAAATGCCCTTTTACGACAGATTACTTGTCCGCTTGCCTCGTTTTACTCAAGTTTTAAACGTAAAATGAAAATGCACAGAAGATTAAATATGAGCTTTTCACATTTGTAACGCCACTTTCGGCACACATTTCATCCTCATCAGAACCCCTCTCCCCCAAAAAAGATGATAGATATAAAAGATATCCCCATTACCCAATTAAGAGAAAAAGCATCATAAAATCAATATATTTGCATTTAATATACATAGACAATTAAAATACTTAAAGCAATACATTTGGAAACTTTGATATTGTTGTTGTAGTTCTCGTGTTCCGCTTTACAACAGAATGAAGGGTGCAGTAGCTTCTGATGGTAAATACCCCTGATGTACCCAGTACAGAAGTCTGACTTCTGGCTCAAATTTTTCACAGACCCCTTTTAAAGGGGCGGACTTCATTCATGCATTTCATTTATTCATCCATAGACCGTAATTTATATCTGGAACAGAAAACAACCACCTCTAATCCAAGACCCCCAGTGGCATAACTCTCGACATGGATGATTTTGGGACCATGACAGATGTAACAAGCGCCGGCCTCCGCCACACTCGGAGACTCTTCGGCCGCCAAAGTTCGAACTCGCTACCTAAGGAATTCGAGATTAACACTCTAACAACCATACTATCCCAACCCATTTGGAAACTTTAAAGCCACAGTATAAATTTAAAGCATGTAAAAATGGAGCTGTTAACATATATAGACACACAAGAATAAAATATGTCCAAACGAACAGTATAAAATGACTAATAATATTTCTGAAAACTCATCAGTGTCGAGGTGATGCCAACAGGGTAGAGAGGAATAAATTGAAAGTCATAAGGTGGGTTCACATGAGGCTATCTATTGCGCGCAGTAGAATATTGCCCTAACTTCCTGAAAAAATCACGTGACTACAATGGGACAACGACGTTGTCTGAACTGTTCATACGAGGAGAATACAGAGACATCGATTTCGTGAAATAGTTGGACTCGCATGACCCCACCTTTATCTGGAAGCACTAACTTAAGTTCAAAAATGAATCAAGTTCGGTTAAAAAATTCCAGGACAAGATGATAAAATTCTAGGTAAAATTAGCAAAACATAGGGTTCAATACTTCAAGTGACCCCAGAATTTTAGTAGGAGGAATGACACAACATCAGTGTTCAAATCCTGCGGTTCCAGAATGATTGGGGTGCATCTAATTGTTGTAGATCGAGAAAACTAACAGGTAAGTGAGGAAGTAAAGGCAGGTTCAAAAATCCGCAATTGTTCTAGTATGACATATAAGGAGCATAGTTAGTGCAGGCATCTGGCAGTATCAAAACAACACAACCAGGCAGAAGGCGTATTCTTATCAAAAGTAAACAGAGGTTTTACTATCTCCCTGGTCAAAAAAATCGAAGGGAAGATGTTGTTTCAGCCAGACTAATCAGTAAAACCATTATAATGCCAGGATTGTTAAGCCGTTTTAATCTCCATAGTTATTCCCTTTATCATGACTGCAAAAGCATCAATGATTTTGAACATATACTTCTCTCGTGCAAAAAATATTCATACTATAGAGACAAATTGTGTACTTTTCTCCAGTTAGATAAACAAGATATCTCCTTCAAAAACGTGTTGTGCAAAATAACTGCTAACAAGACTAATCTACAAACTTCTCTTCAATTGATGAAGCACTTCAAGACCTACTAAGTTTTTCGACCACATCTAGTTGTGACCTTGCTTTGGGGCTCGTCCCTTTTTCAGTACTCTGTGTTTGCGGGAATGCTCCGTCTTCTATCACATCTTCTCTTCATTAGAACTCTCGAATTTGTACTAAAGTGCACCAGCGGAATTGCTTTTAACTGTTAAATGAGTGAAACTCCAATTTGATTTTTTGTGCGTTTGTTTTCTTGTTTATTGACAAGATTTCTTAGACATTAACTTCTGGAAACCGGGGATAAAAGCCATTGTAACTGTAAATCCCAATACCTCATATCTTTGAAGTGCAAGTTAAACAAAGGTTTTGCGAATTTACCAGATTCAGAATTATTTCGCCATTAAGTAGAACTTACAGGAGCAGGTATTTCATAATCAAATAGATTTTAGCGCTTGGCTGTTAATGTTTAGGTGAGATTTGTAATTTTTTTTTTACTTGCCTGGATAATAACTGGACCTCTATATAGTTCAAAAGGTCTCCGAAAGTGTTGATTGTCGAAGGCTTGTGATGGTATCCCACTCAGCCTGTGACAATACTATAAAATTCACGATAAATATTTTATATCTAAAAATTATATAAGCTTTTCCACATCTGTCGTAACACTTAGTTAAGGTTGGAAAAATACTACCAATTTCAATTGTTGTTGTTGTGTATGGGCATTCACTTCTTAGAATAGACGAACAAATTCAATCGTCAATGACAAATCCCGGGAGCTCGCTTCACTCGAAGGCTATAGAAGTGACTCGTTCTCTAAAGTAATAAATGCTGACGCACTTTTTTTCGGATGTATGAGTCCGTTGACAGGGGATGGTTGAAACATTTTTATTTCTGTTCGAAGCTGTTTGCTGCAAAAGATTCTGCCCTGATGAGAGATGAAAACGTCCGTCCTGTCCCGACTTGAAACCTAACGGTGGCAACGTACTGTCGGGAGCAGGAGAAAGGTAAGTGAAATTAAATAATTTGTTTAGGAGTATGATATAAAATTACTGGTTCATCTCTTATTTCTTTGATTTTACAAAATAATTAATACAAATCAAAATTTTGAAAAAATTATGCGATCCATCTAATTTATCTAGATGCTTCCGTTTTGGGTTATCATGTACATTCCTACATGATTTTTACAAACAGATTTAAAAATACAGATTTTCGATGAATCGGTTACAAATTAGAAACTAATTGTTTAGTGAAGGCGTTTTGTATCAGTATTTAATCTGATAAGTTTGAGGAATTAAGTCAGTAAATGTAATCGTCAAAACGCTATTATTACTTTTGGACAAAAAATATGACTAAACTAAACTGGGCAAACTAAAAGGATCTTATGAAAAAAAATATGACGTGATGAGACTGAGGATATTATGCATGTATCAAATTTCGGTAATCTGAATTATTTTTTTCCCTTAAGAAATTTAGAAAAATGTAATTATTTAAGTATAATAAAAATATCGTCATGTTTACTGAACTAAGGTATGTGAGTAATTTATTTCTTCAAATATTGAGTTCGTTTATTTACTACATGTCAACTTCAGATTAATTTGATTTACTCTGAACAATAATGTTGTAGATCACTATAGAACTCGTCGCATAAACCACCAAAAAACAGATGTCAATACAAGTATAATATTTATTTTTTATTAAAGAGACGGAACATTAGATGTAGACGTTATCTATAATTTCAAAGGTTATAGTAATTATAAGATATTTCAAAATTCGGTTTATTATGATTCTATCAAAGTAATTAGTGTTTATCACCAGCTCAAATCTTTCTTTTAGGAATTAAAAAAAACTTTATTTTTGTGCATTTCGAAACCTTTCCTTTTCAATCAACTACTTTTACTAATTGGATTAAATAGAGTATCTAATTACTTAAAAGACAGTTTTACTTTTGACAAGATGGAATAATTAACTGAACTTAACTAACTAATGTTCATTTGAAATTTCAATTGAATTTTCATTAATTCATTGAATTCATTTCATTCATTGAATTTAGATATAATTTGTAGAGTTTTTTACAATTATGTGCATTGTCGATAATTAGCTTCGTCATTGTTAAAATGTTTCATTTTTCAAGATTATATTGTAAGACTTTGTTAAAAAAAATTCTACAAATCATTTATTAAATATCCTCAAAAAAGTAAAAATCCATTTCAAATTTACTAAAAAATAAGAAAAATTAAATAGTAGTTACATTATTTCAACAGTGAAAGGTATGAATATTTTCAAGAATAACGGGGAATGATTTACTTTTTCGTACCTCAGAATAATGTTTCTCAAATTCATCATAAAAATACGTTTTTTTTCCGTCAAATTTAGGGAATTATTTACTTGATAACTAATTTGGCATCACCAAAAAGTAGTGTTTCCTCTTTTAAAATAATGAAAAAAATATTTATGATAGTATTTTTTGAAATACTTGCCAAAATAGCGCAAAATTGTACTTTATTGGTGCTTACATATTAGACCATCGATCATTACCGCCAAATTTGAAGGCATCGCCAATGAGTTGCTAAACCACCAATAATGACAAAAAATCGCAAATATTTCAAAACTTATTCAAACCTCAACTGTCGTCCACTATTCTGTTGGTTTCGTTGGCATTGTCGGTTTATCACCAAATTTGCATCCGTTGCCAATGAGTTAAAGCCGTTGCCTACCGTTGGCGTCGACTTTCTAATATATAAATACCCTTTATTTTAAGTAACCATTTTTGTTTTTGAATATTCGCTTAACTATAGTTTCTCTCTACTCAAAATATATCTGTGTATTATTAACTTAAGTCCATTGTTCTGTTCCGCTGTGCTTCAACTAATAGACAGGTGTTCACCTTTATTAATAGTTGAATCAGTAATGTTACTTTTCATCTTTAATTTTTAATTTTTTTTGTTTAACTATATTATTTAACTTAATAGGAAACTCCGTTTGGAAGGCATTTTCTCTTTTAGCTTTTATCTAGAAGTAAATATTGAAAGATCTTTAAAATTGGAAATTCCTAAGAGTTTATCATTAAACAGATTCTAAAAATGCATTGTAGAAAACCAGAATTTATTAGAAAATCTAGATATATAGAATTTTAAAATTGATATATAGAATTTTGAAATGATATGCTAAAACTAATACACAAGTACGTTATTAAAAGATATATTTTCATTAAAGTACATTCTTTTAAAATAGAATAATCCAGTAATACAATGAGATTTTTATTCATTTCTTCGATATTAGACATTTTTGAATTATATTTTAATGTACAACTTTCAACGTATTCAAGCTATCTTTTAATAAATACAAGTTTAAAAATCAAAAGAATTCAATACATAAAACTATAGTTCATAAGTTTATTATAATGAATTAATATGAATTTAATAAAAAAAATATTGCACTACATCTATATTAGAAATTCCTATCATATAATTATCAGCATGAATTAGAATGCAAGAGGGCTGCAGAGGATGTTCCATGCAAATTCACTCCTCATTACTTAGCCTTTAGTCCCCATTCCATTCCCTTCATCTCAACTTTTCCAGTTCCAATTTATCATCTTTAACAGCGCCCTTCGGTGCCATTCTTTTAAAGCACTTCCTTGGCAAGCAAACAAGGACAACTTCTTCCTTCTTAACTTAACTCGGCAATATGCGAACTCATCGTCATAAAGTTCAATAAAACTAAAATCTAGACGAATCTTTGCGAAATCATTGATTCGTTATGTTCCTCGTCCCTCGTTTCTTTCTAATCCTTCTGTAATGAGGACCCTCCCTCTAACGAAACAATCCCCCCGTCGAGCATCTAATCCTCAAGGTGGAACAAATATCGTGAGTGCTGTCTGTCTAATATTTTCCAATACAGCTGCCAATCCGAAGGGGTAGTTGCAGAAAGGAGCTGCTTTATCTATCTGACTTCTACCTTCGGGCTGCCTCATTAGCTGGGTATTAGCGAGAAAGGGGAACTGAAGGAAATGGGGACGACTCGGTTCTTAGTTAATTATTTCAGATGAGACTGGAATATTTCAATTATTTTCTCCAGATTTTAGACAAACGTATTTTTCTTCCTTCTGAAATCGATGAATCTTCCATCTGAAGCTTTTGCGTCTTTTCTAAGAGGTTATATTCTGCTGAAAATTCAAAATGGTTAGAGGATTTATAGCATATATTTATATAATCGTTGCTATGTAATTGGTGATTTACTGGACCTTTTTGAAAAGATATGCATATCAGAGATTATTATATGATCTTTGTTTGATTTAAAAAAAATGGATAAAAAAGTGGTTAAAAGGATAAAAATCCCTTAAGTTGGGACTTTTTTGGAAAATGAAATATTCCAAGGATTTTCCAAGAATTAATATTATCTCTAACAAAAAAAAATGCATTTTCAATTTATAAAACTTTAGATAACTACTATAAAACATTGAACATTAATAAATGAATGAATGTAAAAATAATATTTTTTGACATATTCCATTGATTGATTTTCCATTGAACTTAAAAATAAATAAAAAGATTTCAATATCTTAAAGCCATCAATATAATCTAAATGGCCTGTTTAAGCTTTGAAATCTTGTTTATAATTACGTTTACAGAACAAATAAAATTTGAATGATAAAATATACTTGTTCACTCAAAATTCTGTATTTAAATATTTCTACTTTTAGTGAGTTTTTTTCTATGATAAAGTATTATAAAGGAATTATAGTTTCAAAGTTAAACGCATAGTTATAAATAATTATGTTAATGCTATTATAGACATCATTTATAATACAGTTTATAATACAGTTACCTTTGAATTTCAACTATTTTGCTTGTATAAAAAGCAACAAAAATAATGCACATTTTAATTTTAAAAACAGAATTAATGTTGTTAAAATTAACTTTTCAATTACAAAACGAGTTTGCATTTTCACCTTCTCGTATGATTGTGGTGATAAAGTATCGTTATTAGAAAAAGAGTTCACACTAAAGATTTTATAGAATTTACCCATTTTAGACTATCCTCTGTGTCAAAAATACATTTTAATAAAATGTGTGTTTGCTTGTCTGTCTCTGGCAAAAAAATAACTCAAAACAGCTTCAGCTAGATGGTTGAAACTTAGTATACGATATTTATACCTAATTTTATCTAATTTTATATAAATTCTGCTCAGTGGAATTCTTTCTGCCCAGCTGTTCGAATGTAATTTAGTATAATAACAACAAAATGAAAAGAGCTAGATTTTTTAGGGTTAGGTTCTCAGATTTATCGTCAAATACATGAAAAAGTTTTATTTAACTCCAACAAAGGACTGATTGTCATTCGGGCTTTGATTTTAAAAGCATATAAACTCTATACAAAAATGAAACTATTTCATTTTGTGAAATTTAGTACGTGACGTTTTGACTACAAGTGCAAGTATGAATCACTATTTTGTTTTAATCGTTTGGATGAAACGAGACTAAGACACAAATTTGATTTTCTGATACCATTAACAGCGTGGCGCTAGTTTCATATGCGACATAACATCTACGATACTGAAGTAT
>JAOUZG010005735.1:6147897-6168346 GCA_026289955.1 Argiope argentata | reverse complement strand
TGTGTGTGTGTGTGTGTGTGTGTGTGTGTGTGTGTGTGCTTATATAGTTGCTTATATATTGTGTATTCGGATAAAGTAACAAATTTATTTGTCAATAAAAAGTATGGGAAATTTATGAAAACACAAAAACGGATTAACATAGATTCTAATGTACAATAAAAACTAAACCGAGTATACTATTGATAATTAATACTAAAAAAATAGAATGCAGTACAAGGCTTCAATAAAATAATTAAAAATTAGTTAAAAACATATTATGGAAAGGCAAACAGTTTTATAAGCTTTTAGTTTTTCTCTTTAATGTTGAAATCATCAGAGGATGAAGAGCATTTAAAATTCTTTTGATATGTATTCTTCATACTAAACTACTTTTTTCTTTTACTTAAAACTAAAACTAGTATTTATAAATTTTGATTAAAATTCTATAAATTTCCATAATTCTGTAAATTAAAATATTAAATCATTTACAATTTTTTAAGTTTCCTTCTGACAATTAATCAGCATCTATAACAGACATTAATTTTAATAATAAAGTGAGATAAGCATTGGTAATTATAGGGAATAATAACATAAAGATAAGCATTATTTTCTAGATAACTAGATAAGCATTATTTTCCTATGGATTTCATTCATCTTTAATTGTTCAAACAAGAATTTACTTCCTAGAAAGTAAAGCAGCATACCTATTTTTTAAGGTGCTGATATTTGCAATCTATGTCATAACGGTCAAGACTTTTTCAAAGCAATCTTTTTTTATAATACGGTGTTTTGTAATCTACAAGACAAAAGATAGAACGTTTCTGTTATACGACGTTTTCTCGATTTCTAACATTCTTCGAAATTGATTTGTTAGTAAAAACAATAATAATATAAAAATTAAAATGAAATTTACTACAAATATTTCAATGTATCATGTTAGACGATAAGAACATCATGTTAGAGCAAGCACCAAGTTGAATTATATTTTTATTCATTTTAATGGTTTCACTGAATGAGTCGCTTTAGTATTGCTAACGACCCAAAAAAACTTTGTCTTGCGTTTATTGTTTTTTAAAAAAATCTCATTTCCTATTTATTTCATTTCATGCAACCAAGTACTCAAAATGATATTTTTCTAGGTTTTATTTGCTGGGGTCATGAACTTATTATTTTTAAATCGGAGCTTTTGTAAATGCAATGGCAATACGTTATTAAAAGCTACTTTTTCGATTTTTTTAATCTAGCTTTTTTTTATTAAAAGCTCGGGAAAATGATCAATTTTTATTTTTCACCTGCTGCTTATTTTTATTTTTTGCCTGCGGATTTTTGTTGACGTCTCACACCACTTTCCCAAAACCACATCATGTTCTGACATGATAAAAATATTTAAATATCTTAATTCATATCATAATGCATTAATTCAATATGTAAATTAATTATCTTATTAATAATTATTTCATAAGACACTAATTAATATTTAAAGAAAATATACAGGCCGGACGGTACTTTCAAATTTTCTTTTTTTAATAAAAAGTTATTTAAATAACATGAAATTTTATCAAAGATAAAATACTGAATTATTACGCAAGAAAATTTTAAAAGTTTAAACTTTCTTCTTCATAAATATTAAACTTCGAAATTTAATTATTGTTTTCATGCAGCGTAAAATAATATACTACTATTTCTAAAGACTTCAAAATCAGTATTTTTATATGGGTTCACATTAGTAACATCATATTAATGATAATAAGGGTCGCTCATTAAACTTTTTATTATATGGCTTTCCACTTATATGGAGTTTTCCGTCGTTTCCTGGAGTATCATTTAAATGGTGTTTTTCTGCAGACAGCTTTTAAGAATGAAATCCATTGTTGCTTAAAACGCACCGTTATTTTCTAAAATAATTGTTTAAGTTATCTCATGCATAAAATATTCTCACATTCAAGATTTAATTCCTTAATTTGTTGAATAAAAATCTTGCATTCTGTTAAGCCACAAAATAACGCATTAATTATGTTCCTTTAATTATTTCACCTTATAAAAATGCAGTGGATTTCACTGAAAAACTTAAATTTATCTGCTAAACAAAACAGTAGCGATAAAGTATTAAAACCTTTTAACTCTTAACATTATAATGCAGTACTTAATATTTAAAGAAAATATACACGTCATACAACATTTTAAGATAGTCTTTTTTAATTAATTCTAATTTAAATTCTTAAAATTCTATAAAATATAAAATTTTCAATTAGTATTCCAAGAAAGTATTAAGGATCAAATTTCTCCTCTCTGTAAATGTTAAAATTTTAAAATATAATTATTTTTTTCCATTTACTATATAATTATATACCAGTTCTGACTAAAAGACTGCTAAATTATTTAAATATACTGGTATTAGGACATCCTATTTATATTAATAATAGTTTCCTATTAAAATTCTAGTATTTGGGTTTCCACTTATATGAAGTTCCAAGTTATTTCCTCGCAAATCATATAAATTATGTTTTACTTCAGGCAACTTTTAAAAAATAAAAACCCATTGTTGCTTAAAAAGCACCGTTACTTCCTGATATATATGTTTAAGTTAGTTCATGCATAAAATATGCTAACATTCCAGATTTAATTCTTTAATTTGTTGAAAGAAGATCTGCGTTGTGTTAAATCACAAAATAACACATTAATTTACTAGGTTAATTAAGTTTCATGATTTAATTTAATAGGAATAGTTTTTAACGTTATAGAGCAATCTATTTAAAACATTAAGACTTCAAAAACCGAAGACATTTCTTAAGTTATTTCTTTAAACATTAATTAATTTATTAAAGACACAAATCTTTAAATAAAGATTAAAAAGAAATCTGCATTGCATGTTTCAGTGTATCATGTCAGAACATTATTTTCTGAACAGCCAAGCATCACGTGCTAGTGCAAGTTAAATTATATATTTATTCATTTTAATTGTTTCGTTGAATGAGTCACTTTAGTACTGCAAACGATCCAAAACACTTTGTCTCACATTTATTGTTAAAAAAAAATCACATTTCCTATTTACTTCATTTCATATATTCACGTACTCAGAATGGCATTTTTCTAGGTTTTATTGACTATAGTCTTTAATTTATTTCTTTTAAATCAGAGCTTTTGTAAATTGGATGGCAAAAAGTTATTAAAAGCTAATTTTTGGTGATGGTGGTGCAGATAATAAAATTATTATATTTGTCAATGGATTTTTGTTGACGTCAAAAACCTCATTCCAAAAGCATCAATTTATGATATGTTAACAACAAAATATTAGTCAGTTTACTCTTATAAAAATTGCTTTTTTTTTCACAATCGATGATATATTATAAATACGCTTGTGTTAAACGGTATAATTATCTGTTTCCTAAATTGAAGAGCGTATACCATGGAAAGGCAGAAAATAACTTCAATTTATTTCAGTAAAGAGATCGAAATAAAACATCGAATTGAGGAATCCCAATTTCAAATTCAGATTTTCTTAAAGACCCATCAAGTGTTTGAGCCTAAATTTATGCAAAAGTCTATGCAACATCATTCGAGAAAAAATCCGATTGTTGACCTTCGATTTCTATGCGCATCCACACAAGTCGAAGATGAAGAATCAGAGTTTTCTGGGAATGATGTAACATAGATGTTTTAGGTAGAATATTGATTAATGTATCGACTAGTCAATTGGCTACAATTTAAAGCTCAAAATGACATTCCCAAAATAATCCTTGTAACTGAAGTGAAATGCCACTTTCTTTCTAAAATTTGTATGTGCTAACATAACTATTCGAAATTTCAGTTACCAATGGTTCTGAATTTTTTGCGTTCTGGCCCATGCAAATAAAAAAATCAATAATTTTTCCTATTTGAATATTTTAAATTAGAAGCTACGGGTCGGGATGGCTTGAATGGTAAGGCGTTGGATTCGCATCCCTAGGGCTATGAGTTCGAACCTACCAGCCGAAGACTCTGTGTGTGTGTGTGTGTGTGTGTGTGTGTGTGTGTGTGTGTGTGTGTGTGTGTGTGTGTGTGTGTGTGTGTGTGTGTGTGTGTGTGTGTGTGTGTGTGTGTGTGTGTGTGTGTGTTCGCTAAATTCTGCATGTCGAGAGTAATACCACTAGGGATACTGAGTAAGAGGGGGATCATTCTCTGTTCGGGATCTAAATTACGGTCTGCGGATGGGCGAATGATCGAAATACAGGCAAGAAGTCTCCAGTAAAAAGGACTAGTTGGAGATATTAAAAAATATAAGACGCTCATTCGGCTTATATTGCTGACAGATCTGAGCAAATTTGTAAAGGGCCATAAGTAACAACAACAATTATGAGCTACTACATAAGGTCTTGGGATTTGAAAAGGGTTAAGGCGAACAAGGATTATACCGAAAGGGCGTGTAAGTTCACATATTATTTTTACCTTGCTTTGTTGTAAAAGACGTAATTCCTTCCAGCTGAAATTTTTTTTAAAGTATTCGACTATTGTGATTTAATAATATGTAATGTAGGGAACTAAATTACCATTATTAACTCCCTAATATAAAAGAACACATGTATAAAAATAATTTCTTAAAATTTGATTTTATCCATTCTTAATTTAAAAGTTAAAAACAAAATGGGCTGCTGAGAGATAGGTGGGAATGTAATTAAGTAATTAAGTCATAGTTTTCATCAAGTACACTCAACAAATATCAATGAAAATCTATTGGAAACCTTAATGCTCACAATCAATAATATCTACTCACAATTAAAAGCTAAGTAACACTTCTAATTTAGCTATGGTTTTCCTTAAACGAGCCCAAAAATATTGAATGGAAATCGACTAGAAACTTTGATGTTCTCAATCATTGATATCTACTCACAATCGAGTACAAAACTACAATAATAATTAAACTATGTTTTTTTCTTCAAATATGCTCAAAAAATATTGATGGATTTCGATTAGAAACTTGAATGCTTTCAATCAATGCTGCTCACAATTTAAAGCAAAATAGCATTAGTATATAAATTCAAAACATCATTTGTAATTAAACTATGATTTTAAACAACAGGCTTAAAAAGTAATGATGAAAATCGACTAGAAATCTGAATTTTTTCAATAAATTTTACTCACAATTAAATAAAAAAGTAATATTAATAATTAAATACAAAATAACATTAGTAGATGGTTTCCTGTCCAGGGTAGCATGTCTTCCTCGTGATCTGGGGGATCTCGGGTTCGAATTCAAAATAATTAATTTTACCCTGTGAAGAGATGTGAAGTGTACGAAAGATTCCCTCCCCCCTTCCCTGTAAAAAGGGGTTGTGAAAACGAGTATAAGAGGGTCATCTTCATAAGATCTAGAAGTTAGATTTATACTTTGTGGTGCTAGGAAGTCTTTGCCTTTAGATGCAAATCACCCTTCTTTCCACTGTAACGTGGTCATGACATCATTATTATTATCATAATCACAAAATTAGCATTAAATTAAGGTTTTTTTTAAACAGGCTAACAAAATATTAATGGAAATCCAATATAAACCTCAATGTTCTCAAACAATAATATCTACTCCCAATTAAATGCAAGATTCACAAATTTTGAAGATTTTGATACAAGTTTCAAAGAGAAATGCAAGCTCCATTGTTCGGTCTGGCCAATGCCGTATTGATATTCTGACGTTTATAATTCACAAACTTCATTTTATGTGTTATAAATTCTGTAGTAAATTCAAAACTCATGAATAATTCCACGCGCTTTTCAAGGGAAAAGTAAACAATTACCATTTCAGCTTCAGAAATTTCGTTCAAGGTGTTAAATCCTTCTTGAAATTTCCACAAGCAGACGTTTTAAATTCTAAACAACAGATTGTAGTGTCGCATGAATATGAATTAGTCCTTCAATAACTTTGTCGTGTAAAATGCATGGATTGATGCGGTTGGAAACGGAGAACTGGAATTTAATGCTGTGTCTGGCGCGAGTCTCTTTCAAAGAATTAAATGAGGATTTTCTTCAGTCTTATCGCCATAAAGTAGGACGCTAGAAATTTAGAAGCTGAATTTCCATCGTTTATAAGCTTCAAGTTTCTCAGAAAATAGCTTTTCTCAGCCGAAAGTTCATGAATAAGATATGAACAATATCTTTAGATGGTATCAAAGAGCGCCGAAAAGAATCTTGTCGATTCCTATTCTTCTTGAAAGTGAGCATTAATAATTTAAATTTGAATGCGAAGAATTTGAAAATTTTTGAGTTCATATGTAAATTTACAAATAAAGATTCAAGTGTTATTTCCTTTTAACAAGTTTATTTTGTGAATAAAAAAATATTATGTTGACTGATATTGAAGCATGAAACATTTGGAATAATAAGTAGTTTGTTATTGCGAAAATTCGCACATATACAAGTTTAGCAATATGTTATATGAAGAATAATAAAAAAATAATTAACCTTTCAAGTATAAAAACGGGAACTAAGGAGGAATTTTGTTGATCTCAAAATAATCTGGTCTTTCTTTTATTCAAAAATAAGACTGACATTCACAGTAATTGCAAATAAAAGGAATTCTCCTTGACATTTGGTGATATGTTTGCATTGAGAGGCAATGGAAGACTTTAAATTAAGTAGTATTACTTAGAGAGCCAATGGAAAACTTCAAATTAAATATTATTACTTAGAGAACCAATGGAAAGCTTTAAATTAACTACTGTTACATTGAGTACTAATGGAAGACGTCTACCCAGAGTAGGTGAGTTTTATATGATAGTACAGAGATATTGGCATCAGTTCAAAATTGAAATGCAATAATACTACAAAGGTTAATCCAAACTTCTGAAGTTAAAATATCTACAAATAATTGAATATATGCAGCAACATGTATTTCGATGTTAATAATTAACCTTGGGATTTACTACTGTTAATGAAATAGTATTCTTAATGCTAATTATAGACAGAGTACTCGAAGAATTTGAGTTTCTTGCAAGTCAAATTTCTTGTGTCCAAGAATCATGTTAGTAGATAGTTCATTAATATGTGGTTATGATGGAAATACAGCTATTATGTTCTACAACGTGAAAATATTTTTTAAACTTTAACTTAACATCGATTTAAATGGACTTTGTTAAAACAAATATTGATAATATAAGATGTTACAGGTTTCTCCTAATATATGCTTATTAGTAGGAAAAGGTTATTGTTGAAGGATACAGGAAATACATTTAAAATACTGTTGAAAAAATTCATGATGCCAACCCACTATCTCAGGAAATTCTTGGATTTGAAATTGGATTTTTAGGATGAAAAAAATGGCAAGAGTAATATACAACCTGATTTTCACTTTAAAATACCTGTATGAGACTAGTAAAACTATTTATGCTATCATATATTTCGTATACAAGCAGTTCAGAACAAGCAGGGAATTATTCTCTTGTGATACTTAATTTTACGTTAATTAACGTTTTTATGTAGATCAATAAAACATTAAATAAGATTATTTTAAACAATCAGAAAGCTTCCTTCCATTTTTTTCCGTATGTCCGATTTAATTTTGTGGTTATATTTGCTATTTTTGATATAATTAATTGGAAAAAATACCGTTAATCATTTGAGTTAATCAATCGAATTCTTTTATGCAGGCTGTTACTATGATTATAAATTTTTAAACTTCGGAATCTGTTAAATGAGTTTACTCATATTATTACTTATACTTACTTATCATTACTTACACTTACAATATCATTACTTATATTTACTTATACTTACCTATCATATACTTACTTATCATTACTTACATTTACTTATACTTACCTATCATTACTTATACTTATGATATCATTACTTCTATTTATACTTACTTATCATTATTTATATTTACTTATAATATCATTACTTATATTTACTTATAATATCATCACTTATATATTAAATTATAACAATTGCAATCTCCTGTTGATTGTCAATTTATATAGCAAAACGAGTCCAACAAACTTTAATGTGAGAAATATATTTTGTCTTAAATCATGTAAAAAATGCAATTATTTTTACAAAGAATAATACAGAGCTCATCTTTTGCTTATATTTTCTTTGTTTTTAGTATTGTTGTTAGAAGAAAATATATATTTACATTTACAATTATATATATTTGTAAATGTAAATATATATAATTTATATATATATATTTACATTTACAATTTACATTTGACCAGTAAACAAAAATTATAACAAAAAAGTCATCAAAATTTCAAAATAACAGATATATTTATAAAGAATATTCAAGAGTTTTCTGATACAGACATATTTGTAATGAATATAATGATATATAATACAATGACTCTTGTCGGTATAAATCCAGTAAATCGGGGAGAAAGAGCAGATTTTAGAGTTAGAAAAAGGACCTGTCAGGGGTAATTGTAGTTACCTATTCCTTAAATGTCTCTTGAGGAAAACATCGATGCGAAGATAGGCTTAGTGATGAAAAATGCACGTGAGAGGAAATGTTTCGTAACTCCAGACCTAATGGTTGTAACTCAATCGATGCCACATTAGGCAGAAGACAGATCGTTTATATTCTCAAAGCTACAGCTGAGTCTTTGGAGCATAGATGAACTGGCGATCAATCCAAACACGATTCAAAGATATCCGGAAGGTTTTCATAAGGTAAAGGATATCAATATTAAAGGTTAATTATGAGAAATGGATGATTTTTTTTCTGTCCATTCATTAGGAGGGTTAGTAACCACATGCATTAAATGTAAAGAGTTAAAAAATGAAGTTACCTGTTATTGTTACAAATAAAATCTTCAAATATTGGTTGGATCTCTGAAATTAGAAAATTATTTATAGAAAAATCAAGCTATAATTATTTATAATATTCTAAAAGGCAGGGAATCAGAAAAAAGGAATGGTATTCCTTCTTCTGATATAACAAATTTCACTTCTTTTCGAGTCAAAAATTTTCTAAAACGTTTCTAAAACAATATACACATACTAGAATGAAGCATTTTTCAGATTGTACCATGAATACTATTATAATTTCAGAATATGATGTTGTTTTTATGATGAGCTTTTTGGCGTCAACAAAAATCTGTGGGTGAAAAATAAAAAAATTTACTATCTGCAAGAGAATCTCAAAATACTAGTTTTCAATAACACATTATCATTGCATTTACAAAAGCTCTGTTTTAAAAAATAAGGTAATGACTACAGCCAATAAAACCTAGAAAAATGTTATTTTGAGCACCTGATTATAAGAAATGAGATAAATAGGAAATAAGATATTTTTAAACAATAAATGCGAGACAAAGTTTTTGGATCATTTGCAATACTAAAGTGATTCATTCAATGGAACAATTAAAATGAATAAAAATACAATTTAACTAGCACGAGCACGTGGTGCTTGGCCGATCAAGAAATTGTGTTCTGACATGATACATTGAAATATATATAGCAGATTTCATTTTAATCCTTATTTAGTAATACAGTTATTTTCGAATATGAGTTACCTCAACTGACTAATAACCTGTTTTCTATTAAAGTTCCACTAGTTCAGAAAGATATTCTATGAAATTGCATAAATGAACAAAATATGTAGGCAAAGCTGTATATTGTGGAATTAAATAGAAATAAAGAGGCTGCCTGTGATTCTTCATACTGCTAGAAATATGACATGTTAATTTACGCTTTTTAAAGTATTTTTATTACAGCAAATTAATTTTAAAATTTGTTAAAAAGCATTAACTTCATACTTATGACTGTCTGTATAAATCCTTTAACAGTGATGTAAAATTGTTGAGCAAATAATCATCCATTTGAAGATTTAAAGTTTAAAAAAGGAAATAGAAATTTGAAGATTTAAAGTTTAAAAAACAAATAATAATAATAATTTCAAATTATAAAAAAAGGAAAAGAAATTTACGCTTGATAAGTCCCCTGCGATATTAACTGAAGATTCTCGAATTATTGCACACTATGGAGACATTGATAATATTACATCATTATAGAATAATTTGAATCGTAATATTAAAAGACAATGTATCATTAATATTATTAATAAAATGTATCATCAATATAAAAAATAAAATCGTATTTTCATACCATATTAAAAATAAGAATGCTTATATTCGTTGTTATTTTTTATTTTATGATTTTAATAAAAAATTTTTAATAAAATTTAAAACCATTTATCAAATGTTTAACCAAAATTTCAAATAAAATTTGCAAAACAAAAATTTAATTAATGGTTGCTTTTATCAATTTCGGAAACAAACAAGAGAAAACTTCAGTTCTCCAAGATGTTAATATTTTTTAAAAAAATTAATGATACAGCAGATATACGAAGAGTTAGATTAATAAGATTTTAGAAAGCGTTTTATCATGGAATGAGAAAGATAAACAATTCCTATTTATTATTCTGAAAACTATTTAAAATATAAAAAGAAAAAAAAGCATTTATTATCAAAAAGAATAATTATTAAAATAAAATTGATTTAAGCAAAATTGTGGTTTAATATCCAGTTTAAATATTATATTTTTTGATTTTGTAGCAAAACTGTTCAGTCCCTTAGTACGAGTATAACTATACATCTTTAAATAATCAATTTTTAGCAAATCGTTTTTTATATAATCTTTATTCTACTTGAGCTCTATGAAGAATAGGTTAGCATTTACATCTTTCAAAATTGTAGATACACTTTCATATTATTATAAAAGGAAAAAAATAAAAAAGATTAAAAGGAAATCTGCTATGCATATTTTAATGTATCATTTCAGAATATCATTTCTTGAACGGCCAAGCACCACGTGCTCGTGCGAGTTAAACTACATTTTTATTCATTGTCATTGCTTCATTGAATAAGTCATTTTAGTATCGCAAATGATATAAAAATATTTATCTCCCATTTATTGTTTAAAAAAGTATCACATTTCCTATTTATTTCCTTTCATATAATCACGTGCTCAAAATGACATTTTCTAGGTTTCATTGGCTGTAGTAATTAACATATTTTTTTAATCAGAGCTTTTGTAAATGCAATAGCAACATGTTATTAAAAGCTGATTTTTTTGAGATGTTCTTGAAATTAAGAAAATTTTTATCTTTCGCTTACGTTTTTTTGGTTGACGTCAAAAACTTCATGCTATGTCATGATAGTAAAAAAATATATCCTTAATAATTTCTAAATAAATGTTTTTTTTATAATTTTATATAAAAAAGTAACAATTCAGAAATATTAAATCACGACTTCTATATCAAAAGTATTTAGTATTCACTAATCAGAATTTCAATATCCATCCCATCAGATGATTTTAAAATTTCCTGTTTTCGGTATAAACTTCTAAAAAATCGTCTCTGAATTATTAAAGCGAAAACCTCATTGCCACCCTTGTACTGTGGCCAGCAAATCTCCCCCTCAACTCTTCCAGATGAGAAAAGGTTCCGCTGTAACCTAGTTTGGGGAAGAAAATATTTCCCCTGCAAAAGATTTTTCTAAAATATTTGCTCTTGCTTGGAAAGGGAATAAAATAATCCTCCTCGGGCTATATCTGGCATGAAGTTGAACTGCTCTGCCCCCGAGGAAATTGCCGGGTTTCTTCAAGCGTTGAAATAGATTCAAAACCTACCAGGCCATACATTTATCATTCGTATATTTCAATATCTTTCCAAGCTATCCATAAGAGTATTTTTTTTAAATCTTTCCTTCAATGCATCAAGATCGAGGATGGACACAAGTTTGTTTTAGTCTCCAAGAATGGGTAAGAAATGAATGAAAATATCGATAAAATCCTTCTCCTTATATATTATTATCTTGGAGTATTCATATATTTGAAAAAAATGTTTAATAAGTATTTGTACTGTCATTAGTGCTTATTATTCTCACAATATACTATTATTTTAAATTTAAAAAAAACTATCATTTTTCTTTATTTTAAAATTTGAGTAATATTATCATTACAGTTTTATTTAAATTTTGTCTTAAATCTTAATTATTCCATATGAGTTATTTGCCATGATTTTATTTTGGATTATTTTTAGATGCGTAATTATAATTATTCGGGCGTAGTTTATTATTCTAAAATTGTTTTCATATAATATACTATTCTTTCAAATAAAAACTAACATTGCTCTTTATATCAATATTTGAGAATTATGGGGTAGTGTTAAAGCATTTTATTTAAATTCTGTCATTATCTTAGTTCTTCCGTTTGTATCACAGTGCGTGATTTCAATTTCGATTGTTTTTAAATATGGTTTTGTAATTAGCTGAATGGGAAAATCACAAAGAACAGGCTTACACAGAGAGGATTGCTTGTTTAAAAACATTGGTAATTTGATATGGACATATTATGCCTTGTTGATTTTGTCGATTAAATTTTTAAATTTCAGCTTAAACTTTCTAAAAAAAGTCAAACAATTTTTATCAGAAAATAATTTATATCTTTTTTGTACTATTAATTTCTATTCATTAAAAATCTGTTCTTATAACAGTGAGCCTCATACAAGCAAATTCGCTTATTTCCATATCAATTTTAAGAATTAAAAGAACCAAATTTTCCAATAAGTTTTATTATACTAAATGCTGTTTCATCACATTGTATCACACATTTGAGTATTATATGAAAATTAAACCTAATGGGTTTTTTTAATTCCCCTGAATTTAAGCTTGGGTCTTTCACTGATTAAAAAATAGTCTTTTGTTCAAATCCTGCTTAAAATTGATAATTAGTATAAGATTCTATTCCATTAAAATATGATGTTTTTAAGCAAGTGATGTTTAATTATTGTTACATAAATCACTTTTAGCACATAGCTTATTTACCGGGAACATATTGTGTTTAGTTTCAATTAAACCATTTTGCATTGGTTAATATTCATTGAAACTGTGATTATGTTAATTATTCTCTCAAAAAGTAACCTTATGTTTCATATTGAATTTACACTCTATTGTTTTAATAGCTTTACATCTTATCTGTTAATATGGTTTAAACATCACATCATATTTACTACTAGCATGATTTTAACTAATGGAATCTGACACATGTTGACTTATGGCAGATATATGTCCACCTCATCTAGTATCTATACTTGCATTTTTTTCTTCTGGCTTGTAGCTCCACTTATTCATTCCTCATTCAAACAGCCAGTATCTTCAAATATAAAAACGACGCGAAGAATTTTTACTGGCAATTCTTATTTTATTGAAATGACTTCTTTCATTAAAAATGAATCTTTTCGTCACATGACAGAAACTCGTTAGTTAATTTCAAATGTTTAATTGGGAGGATAATTTTATCTTGCTTCTACTTATATATTAATTTATACTTATATATTATGATAATTTTGGATTAATGTTTCGTAGAAATGTATCTTAATGTTCTTGTTGATATGATACGTACCTATGCTTTTAATTAGGATTATAGCACAGATTTTTTTTTAGATCACCTCTCAAAAAAATTACTAGAGGCTAAGCTATTTATAAAGAATACATCACGTTTTTCCAATAAGTTTTACATTTCATTTCGAATGTTAGTTTAACTTGGAAAAATTTGTTTTCTATACAAATCAAAATTCGACTATTTTCACTTTAGAAAACATTCAAGTTTTCTCAGAGGAAGATTTTAGTCTTATAGCTTCGAATAATATAGTTTAGTTGTTTTTCTGAGAGAAATTCAATTTATAAGGATTTGGTCTGTTTTGATCACTTTAGCCATGTTTTTGCCCGAGACAGAAAATGTTATTTTTCTTATAATTCCATCATAATTCTTGTGTCCTATTTTGTTCCACATCATTTTATATACGATCAAAGAATTTTTCTATAGTTTTTTAAACAGAAATTTTTCATTGCCTTATTTCATTTTAATGCAGTGTATTTGTAAGTTTTTATACGAATAAAGCTTCTTTTGATTACTTAAAGCTTTAAACGTAGTAATTTTAATTATTCTCATCAAATTTTCTTTTTTTTTATCATGATAAATTTATTCCCGTAATATTATATATTTATTTCATCTTCTAAATTTTAAGTGGTAATGTTTATACGAATGTTTGAAAATACTATAAAATATATTAATTTTGCTGTATTTTTTTTTTCTTTCAATTACTTTATAAGCTAGTAAGAGTTGAAATATTTTGAAACATCAAAATCTAGTAATCTCGTATGATAACTTTGTTTTCAATATAAACATGATATTTCTAATGAATAGGTATATATTAAAAAATTTAAAAAAAAAAGCTTTTTAAAGTCTCTCTGGAAAATGAGCAAAACTGACAACTGTATTAAAACCAATCATAATTCAACAAAAGTATAAGATAAAAATATTTTTAAGTATAAAAAACCTTTGTTCATTGGTGTTATTTTTCTATTATAGAGAAAGAATGCTAAATTATTATATATCTTGTTCAATTTTTCAATCATTTTAATAAAATACTTTTTATTCATCCAATTAAGTTCAAGTTAATTTTTTAAAACTTCTAACGGATGGCATTTGATTTTAATACAGTTTTTTCAAATATTAATTCATTATTTTTTCATTATAATTATCTAAAAACTGACTTTCTCACCAAAAATATTCATTTCTCTGCCTTCAAATAAGTAGAAAATTCGGTTTGTTTTCCCCCACATTAATGAGGTTAGGCTTAACATGTTTTCAGTAGATTATTTCAAACAATTTTGTTCCTTTTTTTTAAATATTTGATGCATTTAAAATTAATCAATTTTTCCGAATCATTAAAAAAACACTTTCGGATTAAAGTAATAGAAAATAAAGAAAACTAGAAAATTGTAATTAGTATTACATTACCTCAACTGATGTAGAAAGTTCAGGCATTTTGCGTTGTCACAATTGGCTTTGAATCTTCAATTAACGTTAAAAATTCAACGCACTTATAATATTTTGATCAATTATTTATAGTAATCGTGACTGTTAGGCCTGAATAGACTGTTTTGTACGTCATGGGATTCACATCTCTTGGTTCTCAAGTCCGAACCCGCCAGACGAAGACTCTTCTTGTATGTGTGCGGTAGAAGTTAAGTCTGTCATGGTCACAAGTTCCTCCATGTTGAGAGTAATATTACTGAGAGTACTGGGTCAGAGGTGATCGTTCTCTGTTTCAGATGTAAAATACGATCTGTGGATGAATGAATGAACCCTCAGAAGCTACTGCACCCCCCTTACGTTGTAAAGATAAACACGAGAACAAAGATTGTAATTATTTAATAAAAAGTAACTAAAATAAAAATTGTCCTAATAACCTAATAGGAAGTGATTTTAAAAATTTGCTTTTTTATATTACTTGTTTTCTATTTAATTTGTAAGCATAAAATACCCGATGCTTTCGTTGTAATGAAGGTCAATTATCAAGATTTTACTTGGAGAGCAATAATATCATACATACTTCTGAAATAAAAAAAATACAGGTTATTCCCATGAAGATGTGATAGTTTAAAGCGTCTATCTTCATAAAATTGAGTGAGTTTTTCAACGGAAATCTTGACACTAAATTTCCATAATTTTTATGACAGCAAACAAAAGGAGCTTTAATTTTGTAGAACTGTATCATCAACTTTCTAGATCACATTGATCTTTTACATTTCATTGTGTTCATCTGAATACCATGTAAAGAAAAAAATACAACCAAAGTCATCTCTACTGATAGGGTCATTCCACTGATTGCTCTTTCATTTTCCAGCTCCTTCACCTAATTTTATGTACTGCCAAAGTACTTTTCCAATCAGCCGTAAAAGTGTGAAACTTTCGTCTCAAAGTATCTAAGAAATTTTACAGGAAGAATATTAAGTGACGTTTCCCAATCTGTAGAAGTAAGGAAATGTTCGAGGATTTTTTTCTACTGTACTTATGTTCATTAAAGACTTCCATCTTAGATTCGTCGAAAGAAGACAATTGACTTTAAACTCCAATTATTCTTTGATTTGCTTCTCTGTAAGTCATTTTCTTATTAATTACAGTATAGATCAAAAATGGCAATGTAAATAACATCTTGTAATTTGTGGTTTCCCATATTGATGCTAATGCATATTGGCATCTAGAATATTTATAAAAACAATAAAAAGCAAAATAAAAAACTCATTTTTGGTAAAATAATCTCATTTTTCCATAGATTTTTGGTGAATCTTTGCCCGGTTATATTATTAAACGCTAGTGTCACATAAATTTTGATCCTAATTGAATTTTTAAAATTGAGTTACATGTTAATTTATACCAAGTAATATCCATAATGAAATAAACTCTATATAAAAAGTAGTTTTTCCTTATCTTCGAATGAATGGGTTGTTCGAATCCTTCAATTAACTACCAGAATTACTTGTCAAATAAATGGGAAATAAAAACTATAATTAACATTTTTAAGCAAAAGTTTAAAAAAATTTAAAAAATTTAAAAGTTATATAATAGGTTTTCTTTGACTCAGGAAATATTTGGCACATTTATTGCTTGTTTAAGAAATTATTAAGAAACAAAACATATTTTCTTTTGGAAAAAAAGGTGGAAAATATATTTTAATTTTCAGTATTAAGTCTGTGAGGTATAGCAACTGAAAAGAATATACAAAAAAATTTAGATTTGAATCCTCTGTTTGAATCTTCCAAGTATATGATAATTATATAAAAATGCCCACTTTATTACAGGATATTGATAAATTTCACAAAAAAAAGAATATAATATTTTGATAACATAAGTTTGTGTGCATCTGATAAAGTATTGAAAAAATATTGTTGTAAACATACTTAAATGCACTTTTTTATTTTAATTACAAAGTAATTGATGGAAATAAAATTAGCCTCATCATGAAGCTTTTCTTAATCTTAAAATAATATAAATCGACTTAAAATTCTGATTTATTTTTAATTTTAAATGTAACTGAAATTCCCTCGTCTCCTTTACCTGAAAAAAATCTCTATAACAAATTCAAACTGTGGCCCATTGGTCCTTTGTAACGATTGTTTTACACATATTTAGTAAACCCCATGCTTTTATTTATAGCGGCCAACAAATTTACTTCGTTGAAAAAACAATTTAACTACTTTTATATCAATAAAATCTTTTTAAAGTCAATTTAACAGCTTATATAGCTACAAACCTCATCTTTAAATCCCCATTCTATGACAACGAAACTGAGTAATGAGAATATGACTAAATCAAATTGACATTCACTGCAAAATTGCAGAGGGACTATATTAATTATTTGATTGCGAAAGCACTGAAACAAGTTGATCTGTATAAATCAAAACAAGTTATATTTCGTTACCCATATATTTTGCTTTCAATTCTAACTGAATATAAGCAGTTGAAAAAACTTTTATTGCAATAAATACTAAGCAATACTCTAATAAATTAATTCAACTTATCCTATCACTTCAAAACGATTTCTGTAATGGATATTCAAACAATAAAGTGTATAATTAAATAGTATTAGAATATTTATGTAAAATAGGAATAACAGATAAAATACACACAAACAGAACTGTGAGAAATTAAGAAAAAAATTTAGGTTTTTTTTTAAATGAAAGTTTTTAAAAATATTTACAAACTGAGATAATTAATACGTAACATCAGTAAAGAAATTACATAATAAGAAGTTTGAGCATAAGAAAAATATATACAATTACGCTAATGGGATGTTGTAGTTTAATCAATGGAAATACAGTTTTACTGTCCAACTCTGTTGGATACTGATCGGATACATCGTCGTGATCTCAGAGCCTGGCGACAAACTTGATGACCATTTGGCTACTTGGCGACGAAATTTGCTGACTTTGACAAGAAAATAGAAACTTGCAGAATTTTAGCCAATAGGAACCAAGATACACATGATTATTCCAGAACCTTATCTGCCCTCCTCCTGAAGACTATAAAAGACCTTCAGTCTCAAGTCGAAGTGAATTGTGAAACGAGTCGTGAAGAGTACTCGAGAAGATAGCGATATAACGGTGGAATAATTGGATCAATCCACTTAAAAACGACCATTGTGTGGAACTTAAGCGATTACTGAAATGAGCTGTGCATTGATTTCTGGTGTTTACTTTAGAAGCAGCATCGAGTCGTATGAGCAATTGCCTGTCGTGTATTAGTAAGTAGGCAGTTAGATACAGCTAAAGCGTGGAAACAGTGGCAGGAGTTTGGAACGATCGTATAGTGAATCTACGTTGATTCATTCCTCCTTCTAAATTTTGTCGGGTCGCTGCTGCTGTTAGTTGCATGTATTCGTCTCGGCTGTGTATTTCTCATCTGTGTCGTCGTGTTTTATAAATATCATCGTCGATCGTTATTGGGGTCTGCTGATTGTTTTCACACCATACACCAAGTACAACTGGTGACTTTACGGGCTTGGTGGAATGGAAGCTCAGTAACAATATTAGAATTCTTAACAAAGGAATAACATTTGAAGAAAGCTTTAACCTTGAGTTATAAGCTAAGGAATTGCAAAAGAAATTACTGTTTTTCTTTAAAATAATTATGGAGTAAAATTTTGTAATGGATACTACACGAAATATTTGATGTTATTTTTCTATAGATAATCCTATGTTACTAATATATAAAATACCTCAAGTTCTTTCACTAGTGTAAGGCAATCCTACTCAAAATACCAGAATCATAATAAAATAAAAACATATAATTTAACAATTTCCTTTTTGAAGATTCAAATATTTAATTTAGTCTTAAATTATTAATTTCTTCTAAAGAATTTAGTAATTCTGTGTTTATTCTGAAATGTTAAAAATTAATTTAAAAATAAATGCACTTAGATAAAGATTCAAAGCGCTTTATTGTTTCGCTAGTGTAAGGTAATCCTACACAAAATACCAGCATTATATTAAAATCAAAATTGTAATTTGACGATTTCTTTTTTAAAGATTCAAATATTTAATTTAGTCTCAAATTATTAATTTCTTCTAAAGAATTTAGTAAATATCTGTTTATTCTGAAGTGCTAAAAATAAATGCACTTATATAGAAAATATCGTAGTGCTTTAAATCTTAAAAATATCATCAAAGAAACAGAAAACTAATATTTATTCAAGAGATTAAATTATTGTATATTATAAAACAATCATTTAATTTATCATCTAAATATTGCATCTTTCTGTCCAAGCCATTTAGAAAATCATTGCTTAACTATCCGTGGAAAATACAATCCGAAAGCTCTGTAAATAAAGTCTTGTTTTATAATCCAACTTCTTTCCGTTTGTTATGAAAGTTTTCTGTTATTTTTTCCTTGTCATCCGAGTTTTATGATATTTTTATTTGTGTATAATCATTTTCCATCTCCGCTGCAAACATCGTTATTTTTGAAAAAAAAAAACATTCAATCCATATCGTCCGCTGAAAAGAAGTTGTTTCAGCACAATAAAAGAAAGTCATACTGAAAGTCAAAGCCAAATATTTGTTTTGCCGGGGAAGGCGACTTTCGCTCGAATTCGGGATTTTTAGTAAGGCACGCGCGTTCGCTTTTTACTAGAAGAAAGGCATAAAAAATTTAATGCTTTTGGCTTTTATTGTGAGGGGTGACGGAAAAATTGAAGTCAATATGGTTTCACGATTCGTGGTTTGTTGCATACATTTCGAATGGTTACTGCACGAATAACTTTTCTTATTCAAAATGCGATGCATTCAGAATTTTCCATGGGGATTTTGTGAAGCTTGTCTTGGTAAATCCTTTTTCCGCATAAAAGTTCTATTCTATAAAATGTACCATTAATTATTTAAAATCCATGGTAAAAAAGGAATCAGAAACTTCAATAGGGCTTTTAGAAATTTTAAATAAAATAAGAGATATATCTTTGATTAATTACATCTAAAAGATAGCTTCAAATTATTTATATTTGCATATTATATTAAATATAAAATGTAAATTCTATGCTGTAATTAATTAAAAGTCATCATTTGTGTGTGTGTGTGTGTGTGTGTGTGTGTGTGTGTGTGTGTGTGTGTGTGTGTGTGTGTGTGTGTGTGTGTGTGTTTGTGTGTGTGTGTGTGTGTGTGTGTGTGTGTGTGTGTGTGTGTGTGTGTGTGTGTGTGTGTGTGTGTGTGTGTGTGTGTGTGTGTGTGTGTGTGTGTGTGTGTGTGATTATATAATATGATTACTAAGTAATAACTTTTCTCCAAACCCATTTTCTAAATAAAATAAAAATCGCATCCTGAATTTTATTTTAAAATATTAAAGAAGTATACATTGAATTAATGATTTTTAAATAATAACATCATTGCGATAGTAAAATTTTTTTGAATTATATGTTTAATTTTTAATTATTTGTTCTTATTTATTTGTTTTAAATGTAACCATTATCTACTGTTTTAAAATTTAGCATTTGAGTGAAGTGGCATCTAAGAATTGTTCAATATCACCAATAAAAATCATCATTTTTCATCAGACTGCAGCAAAGCTAGGCATAAAATAATTTATTTTACTTAAACCAGAATTTGTTTTTCGTAATTGCCAAGGAGATAAGATAAAAACATTCTTATCTTATATTATCAACCCCCAC
>JAOUZG010005735.1:6124922-6142897 GCA_026289955.1 Argiope argentata | reverse complement strand
ATTTTATTGTCGTCAATCCTGACGCGTATTGAATTGTGAATGAGTACGAAGAATTATTACAAATATTATTTATGTTTTGTTTAATATCGTATTCATAAGCAATTTATAAGAGGAAAAAAACATTTTTTCCTTCAATTACTTTTTTAGTTTACTTTTATAAAATTCTGTATCGTATCAACGTCAATCCTGATGTATATAAAATTATGAATATTTGTTGTTGAAGAGTTAGTATAAATAGCATTGATGCTTATTTAAAAGCGTTTATAAAAGCAGAAAGAACCAGTGTTTTCATTAAATATTTCCGACCGGAAGTGGCTGGTGAAATTATTTCTGCTTTCTCTCTCTCTCTTCTTTCACGAGCAAATGAATTCTTAAGTAGATTAAAACTTTGAAAGTGTTCACTGGAAATAAAAAGCATTCTTTTAATTTGTGAATTGAGTATACCAGTCATATTAAATTGAAACTAATCATATATGTTCAAAGAAGTGCTGCTGAGTTTTGTTTTTAGAAGAAAATACTAATACATATTCAGTTATTGTGTAATTTTATTTTTGATTATATGTGTTTTCGGAGGGATTTCTAACATTTTGAATAGAAGAGTTTTATTTCTTTTTAATTTCAAATATTTCATTGTTGTATTTTATTGCATAAATATAGCTTTTTAATATTATTTCTGTATGGTATTATTATGTCATTTATAATTTTAGTGCAAGAAATATGAAACTTAGTTGAAATCTTATTTAAATACAGGCAAATTTCATTACTTTCTAAATGATAAAACTTGAAATTGCATTCTTATTTTATTGTAGTAAATTATAAGTTATAACTTTTCCTTGATATTCAGTGAAAACTTTTAATTATTGTGTTGTCAAATGAATGCTTATATACATATTTTTCTTTACTCTATAAAGTATTTGGCAACATTTTTTTTCTTGCAATTGATTCACGATAGGAAGTGAAAATTTTTTAAGTGTAAATACATTTTTGTACTGAGAGTAAATGTATAAATTTTTGCTTATCAATTATACTTTTGCAATTGACTGCACTGTAAAAGAACTTATAATAATTTAAGGCATTTGGTTGCCTCCAGATAAGAACTCATTTATACTCCTTCTCTGGTTCCACTTTGATTCATTCACACCATGGCTTTCCTGGCTCAGTGCACAATAGAGGATCTAAAAGCTCTAGCAATGGATCTTGGAATCGAAGTGAGAAGCGATATGACGTTCTTAAGAATAAAAGACCTCATCTCTAAAAGTACATCATATGATGCTAATTTCTGTAAAACTCGTCTTGCTTTTATACAAAAGAAAGCAGAAGAGGAAAAAGCTGTCGAAGCTCAACGCGTCGAAAGGGAACGTGTTTTTGAGTTAGAAAAATTGAAAATTCAGCTTGAAATGCAAACAATTTCTCAAAAGGAGACAGTTCAAGAAACTGATCAGCATAGAATGGATATTACAAAAGTTGTCCCAAGATTTAACCCAAAAGAAGATGAAATAGGACTCTATTTGACAATATTTGAACGTCAATTAAGATTCTTAAGCATTCCAGAATCAAAATGGATTCCTTATTTGATAAGCTCATTGCCTATTGAAATAGCACAGCTTATTGCGAGAGAAGACGAGGAAGATTCACAAAATTACCGTAAAGTTAAAGAAATGCTTCTTAAACGATACCGATTAACTGCGGATCGTTTCCGACAATTATTTTCTCAACATAAGAAGAGCCCAGATACAACTTGGAGAGATTTCTACTTTGAAATATCAGCATATTTTGAGGGTTGGATCACAGAACTTAACATTAAAGACTTTGAACAGCTTAAAAGTCTAATCATTAGCGACCAAATTAAGAAAAAAGCCCCACCTGATCTTAAGGAACATTTTCTTGATTCATGGGCCAATTGGAACCAGCCTTTAGAACTAGCAGAGAAATTGGATTCCTATGAAAATAACCGCCAAGGTTCTAAGAAACTGTCAACTTCACATAACAAACAAAATTTTAGAAGTGACTTCGCAGTAACAGAGAGAAGGTCTAAGTTCCCTACCATATCAAGAGAAGACAAACAGGAAAAGACAGCGAGAAATGTATTCTCCAGGAAGACAAACTCTATCCCAGAAAGAAGAGCTGTCCAATGTTATGGATGTGGAACACCGGGTTATATACAATCTAAGTGTCCTACCTGCTCAGCTTCTAAAAGTGAAGTTAAAGCGTCTGTAAACAGAATGGATTTATTTACTCTTGAATCTGTAATATCGCCTAAGAGTTTGATTGTTCTCAAAATTTGTGGAGTAGAATCTGCTGTATGTGCCGATACTGGTGCATCTCACTCTATTGCTGGAGAAAAGTTGTTCCATATGCTACAAAGCAAAAAAGTAAAATTTGAATCCAAGACGTTTTCTTTGACACTCGCTGATGGAACACAGAGAAACGTAGCTGCCTTGACTGCGATTGTAAATCTTGAGGTCGAAGGTAAGGTGATACCGACAGAATTAATTGTTTTACCGGAAGCAAAGGGAAACAGAACACTCCTAGGGACAGATTTTCTCCAGTCTGCTGGAATTGTTCTTGATGTTCCCAATGGTAAATGGCATTTTTGTGAAAAACCTCAGATCCAGTATTCTTTTTACAAGGTACCTCCCAACAATGAAAATTGCTTTGTTGCCGAATCAAAAGAAAAGATTCCTGAACTGTCCAGTTCCAGTCAAGCTCCCGAAACTTCGTCTAATATAAATCTTCGAAGTGACGAGGGTAGGCATCTAACAAAAGAACAACGTGACCAGTTAAACAGCGTACTACAAGAGTACAAGAGTTGCTTCGAACCAGGGGGAGAACCAACGCCGTTTTGTGAACACCGTATAAATACTGGAAATAATCCACCGGTTGCAGAACCACCTTATCGCATGAATCCTGCGAAAAAGGAATTGCTAAAAAAAGAATTGGACACTCTCTTGTCTGACGGTATAATTGAAGAATGTGAATCCCCGTATGCCAGCCCTGTCGTACTGGTTTCTAAACCTAATGGTAGTATGAGACTTTGTGTGGACTTTCGCAAACTTAACGCTATTACTGTTGCGGACACGTATCCCCTACCACGCATGGACGATTTGCTCACAGAAGCTAAGTCAACCACTTATATGTCAACTATGGATCTCAAATCGGGATATCATCAAATAAAAGTGCATGAAGCTGATCAAGACAAAACAGCTTTCATTTGCCCATTTGGAACGTACAAATATTTGCGCATGCCTTTTGGACTACGAAATGCACCTGCAACATTTCAACGCCTGATCGACAAATTTATAACAGGTCTAAAGAATGTTTTTGCTCTATCTTATTTAGATGACATTATTATTTTATCAGAGACTTTTGATAAACATCTGAGCGACTTACGAGCTGCTCTTGAAAGACTTTCTTTGTTTAAACTACATGCGAACAGAGAAAAATGCAATTTCGCTTGTGATCGCGTAAAATATTTAGGTCACTGGATAAGATCAAATGGAATAGAAGTTGATCAGGAGAAAGTATCCGCTATTCAAAAAATTCCTGTTCCAACTAATGTGAAAGAAGTCCAGTCCTTCTTGCAAACTTGCTCATGGTTTAGAAGATATGTTCCAAACTTCGCAAATATTGCAAGGCCTCTTAGCAATCTTACTAAAAAGAGTGTACAATGGATTTGGGGTCCCGAACAACAAGAAGCATTCGAAACCTTGAAGAAAAGATTAATGACACCTCCCGTGTTAAAACAACCAGATGGATCAAAGCCATCTCGTATCCGAACAGATGCTAGCAGTTATGCTCTTGGAGCTGTCCTTACCCAAGGAGAAGGTCCAGAGGAGCATGTTATTGAATATGCCAGCCGCCTTCTTATTCCAGCGGAGCAGAATTACTCAACTACAGAAAGAGAAGCACTAGCAGTAGTTTGGGCTCTTGAGAAATTTCGTGGTTATGTCGAAAACCAAGAAATTATAATAGCAACTGACCACCAGCCTTTAAAATGGCTTATGAGCATCAAGTCGCCATCAGGTCGTTTGGCAAGATGGGCACTTCAGATCCAATCTTTTAATCCCAAAATCGAATATACGCCTGGTAAGTCAAATGTCCTTGCAGACATGTTGTCTAGGCCTACTAATTTAAATGAAGATGTCCCTTGTGACGTATTTGCAGTATCAGCTGATTTCCCAGTAAGAGGGCCAAGAGACATCCGAGAAGAACAGTTGAAAGACGAAGAATTAAAGAAGATAATTGACTGCTTTGAAAGTAGTTCAAAAGATGAGAATTTTGCTAACTGGACAAGCCGAGGTTATTTAATGAACCAAGGTATTCTGTATCGCTATTCACCCGAAGTAGAAACAGAAGAAGCACAACTCGTAGTTCCTGTTCAGGAAAGAGAGAGAGTTTTACAAGAGTACCATGATGCTCCAACAGCTGGACACTATGGGGCAGAAGGGACTTACAATAAAGTCGCCTGCCGATACTATTTTCCAGGAATGCGGAAATATATTGCGGAATATGTTAGAAATTGTCCGGATTGTAATCGTTATAAACCGAGTAATCAAAAGCCAGCCGGTCTTCTGAGAACTCCAGTATATGCACAGAGATTTGAAACTCTTGCTATTGATTTGTTTGGTCCTCTTCCTGAGACCTCAACTGGTAAGAAGTGGATTTTTCTCGTAGAAGATACCAGTACAAAATGGGTGGAGTTGTTTGCTCTTAAAGAAGCAACATCAGTAAACTGCGCAAAAACCTTAGTCGAAGAAGTATTCCTAAGATTTGGACTTCCACGTAGACTTATCAGTGATAATGGTTCACAATTTGTCAGTGCTGTAATGCAACAAACTTGCAATTTTCTTGGCATCAAGCAAGACCTTATTCCTCTGTATCATCCCCAATCCAACCCATCCGAACGTAAAAATAGAGATCTCAAACCCCGACTTGCCATACTAGTCAGAGATGAACACGACACTTGGGATGAAAAACTACCAATGATTCGCTTCGCACTAAACACTGCCAAATGTGAAACAACCGATCACACAGCAGCTTATTTGCAATTTGGTAGAGAATTAAGAACAACAGATGATGTCACACACGACTTAAGAGCCCTGATTGACAATGATAATTTCGTAGCCGAGATAACCCCATATCTCAAACGGTTTGCTCGTTTAACTGCAGAGATTAAAGATCACGTCGAGCAAAAGCAAGACAAGCGTAAAGCTTATTACGATCGTCGACGACGACAAGTTTTCCACATGCCAGGTGATCTAGTATGGGTGACATTGCATCCTGTTAGCAAGTCACAAAATAAGAAAAGTCGCAAATTTATGCCCAAGCGGGAAGGACCTTATTTAGTGGTTACTAATCGTTCACCTACTACGTATGACATTGCTGACCCAGCAAAGCCAAATGAAGTCCTTGGGACTTACCACAGCTCAGCCTTACGAGCCTATGAACTTCCAGTCGCTAGAGACAGTGGAACTGTAGTACCTCTCCGGAGACGTGGCAGACCAAAGAAGTTATGTGCTGACTCTTCGCCGAGACGTCGTGTGAGCCAGAGGGGGAGTCTGTAACAGGACAACTTTTCCAGCTCGCCCCCTAGCGGTCACTTCCCAAAACTTCAGTCTGTGTTCTGGAGTCATGGAGTAAACATGATGTTTTCCCCCGATTACTATATTTTTAACTAATTGTTTGTATTAATCGTATGTCAGTGTATTGTGATTTGTGTGTTATGTCCTTTAATGTTTATTAAAAAGATTTAAGTAAATTTAGCTTCTTTCTTTAAGAGTTCTGTTTTTCCCTAGCAGGAATAGTGTTTGGCGCCCAATGGTAACTAGTCTTGCTTACGGCTACACATACTCTTTTTACAAAATTTATTATTTACTTATTACTATCGAAAATTGCTGTGATTTTATTTACATAAATAAAGTTGCATTGTATTATTGCTTTCAAATATGCCTTCATTTTAAGACATTTAGGGTAAGCATTTGTTAGAATTAATTAAGTCTCGCTGAAAGTTAACAATTTAATGAGTAATGGGCGACTTTTGTAGTAGAAGATAGCTATCACGTTATGTTTGAAAATGCTTTTTCTGACACTGTTATTACTTCAAAAGCAGTTATTAATATTAATCCTCACTCTATTCTCTGGTCTAACTGACCATGCAAGTTTTACACTAATGGGCCTTTTGGGGTCCGATTTCTTTTTTAAACGAGGAATTCAGGAAGCAAAATGAAAGTATCGTTAGTCATAAATTGCGTTACCTCCTTCACTTGTTTGAAATCAAGCCTGGCCCAAAACATGCCTACTTATCTAGAACTTTCACAACCCTGTAGGACCGTAATAATAGAAAATTGTTTAACCCTTTGACTACCAAGAGCACATATACACCCCAATAACTTTTACAATCAGATTAAATAGTTGTAAGCAAAAGTAGTTTCTTTCGGTAGGATAAGGAGGTATATTTGGCCATTATGTTCTAACCATGAAGGATTAAAAACATTCGAAATAAAATCGAATAGATTTATTTATTATTGAAACTAATATCTTCCTTTTGCACTTGATTTCAGGGAAAAAGATTTTAAAAGATTGATAGTCGTAGGGTTAGGAGATTATTTCACGAATAACTTCAATGTTTGATCCAAAATTTCAATACATTCTAATATATAAAAGGGTGAATTTGAATATATTCATGAAATCAGCAGTTTAATAACTCTTTTTGAGCATAGTAAAAAATAAAGTAGTTTTCTCGATAAATTTTTCATGAAATACAGAAAAGATAGAATTGATTTCAAGAACTCTGTTGGGTGAGTTCTAAGTAACTAAGCAAGTTATCTTAAGCTTTTACAATCGAAATCACTTTCTTCGTTATTAAAAGATAAAGTTCTGTTAGTTAAAAGATTCTTGAATCAGCATTATAAAGTTAAATTAATTATTATTTTCATGTTGATTAAATAAGATAGAATCTTTTGAAATATGTTGGGTATTTTTAAGTTTTAAATAGTGGTTTCTTAACTAATAATATTTTGCAATTAATCTAGAATAAAACTATTTTTGTTTATTTGTTTCCAGAATGAACTTGATGTAGTTTTTTTGTTTGTCTCTTTGTTTATTACTGACTTTTCCATTTTATCACTATCAACTAATTGATTTACTTTTAGAAAAGTCAAACACTGTTAAATATAAGATATTATTGCATTTAAATGTATTTAAATAACAGAAATCACAAAAGTTTGTGTGTGTGCGTGCGTGTGTGTGTGTGGAGAGAGAGAGAGAAATAAGAAATTTAGGCTTAATATATTTAATAATTAGGAAAAACTATAATTGTTTTAATTTTAATTCACGAAAGTTTTCTGTACTTCACACACGACTTTGAGTCCATGTTTTACTTTAAATGAACTCAGTACCACACTTCCCATATTTGAATCTCTACATGCCTCAGAGTAAATAACCTTCTCATCGTTCCTAGAAACAAACAACAACTCAAAGTTAGGACAAGAACCATCGCCATAAAAACGGAGTAAAGAATGTATCATCATCATTTAGTTAAATTATCACCAAGGCAATGAACGCTTCCACTGGATAGTGACAAATAATTGGAAACAGGAGAATTAGTTCAGCTTTTTCGCTTTTTCCATTCCTGACTCTTAGCGTCCCAAAGAAACTATGGCCCAAAGCATCCTTGCAAAGGAATGTTGCTAATTATCCTCATTAACGCAATTACGGAGATTGTAACTCGCTTACTGCGGTTCGGTAGGGATAACTGGAAAATCTGATTAGAAGACAAAGAAAAAACAAATACGACGGAGTTCCAGAAGAAGAAGAAGAAAAAAAAAGAACATCTTGCTGAGGTTAATGGATAAATTTCGCAAGAAGTGAAATTTTTCTTTCCAAGAGATGATAGGGTCTTTTTTTAAACTGAATTAGCGAAGGTTAGGAATGGCCAAAGCAAAAGATCTTACGGAAGAATTACATTTTATGTTCATTCCAGGAAATCCGCATTAGGAAATGTTTTTCATAAAAATATCTGCTTCTGAAAGAAATACTTCAACACATTTTTACCGATGACATGTTAAGAAGAATATTTTTAACCAATATTTTTTTTTATTCTTGGCCGTTGTTGGAAATCTAAGTAATTGAAACTGTCAGATATTTCTCTTCTAAAAATAATTTATTGTTAAAAAATGAGTAAGAATATTAATTCCATTCATACAGAATGAAAAAGTCTTTTTCAAAAAATTAAAATTCTAGTAAAGAAGATTTTCGTGAAATTCCATTTTTATGCTCTTTTTTTTAAGATTTTGGTTTCTTTTTTTCCTACTAAATTACAGTAAAAAATAATCCATAATTAGAAATTACAACCCCCCCCCCACAAAATTGAGGAATCTTTCTGACGTCATGTAAACAATCAGAATATTTATATACATACCCTCAAAAATTTTCTTAGTAAACATCATCTTACTTTACCATCTCATTATGAATAAATATGCATACTAAAATAAAACTCATAGTTTTCAGTCACTAAGAATAGATCAGAGGTTGAGGACGACGATGAGTTGGAATGCTATCCTCTATGCCATTTTACCTTACCATTTAGAGGATGCTTTTTCCTTTCCTATTTGGCATTCACCAAGTTTATAGAATGGATTCGTACATTGTCCTGCTACTAACGAAATTGAGCAATCGTTTACTCTTTTATATGTAGATTCAAAATTTTGCAAAAAGAATTAAATTTGATTTGGTGGATTCGTAGTAAATAATCATATAATCAATCTGTCGTGAAATATCTAAGAAATAAATGCTTAAAACCAGTCTTCATACTGTAAATAGTTTTGAATTTTTTTTTGTTATATTTAGTAGTATTCATTGGAGACCTTATACAAAATGATTAATCGTATATTTGATATTCTGGTTTGATGTATTATAATTATTTTCGAAAATTTCTGAGATTTCTAAATGAAACCAAAATTCGATAACTACTATGATTAGTCCTTTCTGTCAAACATTCTGAAATGAACTTCAAGAATAGATTAGCGTGAAAAATCAATGGAAAATCTATAACTTAATGTGTTGTCCATTTTTTTCTAGATTATCGGTTATCTTATATATATATATACTATATATCCTGTATGAACCGTATATTCAATTGATAAAGAATTGCAAGAACCATATTTTCTTTCTGCAGTTCTAGAAATTAAAATTTGTTTTATCTTTGTTAATGTATTACCGCACATGAAAATTCCAAAATAAAAATGTGTGAAATAATTAAGATATTCTAACAAGTAAAATATAACCGATTTTTCTAGCTTTTAAATTTTTTCCCATATCTATTGTATTTTATTTTATGAATGATAATTCTTGTCCAACAAGTTTATATTTATGATTCATTCAATCATTTTCTTTATTATTATTTGGATTTGTAATTTGTTACAAAATTATTGAATGAGGTAAAAAAATTCCTAAATTATGGAACTATAATGGCATGTCCAGAAAGAAAATACAAAAATTTTTGGTAACTCTTATATAATTGAATTTGGCCACTTGATACTTAAATAGCTTGAATTCTATTCATTTTTGGATAGAATATTTTTTTAAAAAAAAATAATGTCTCACTTTTCTCAGTCTGCTTACAATAACTTTGGTTCTTATAAATGCCAAGGCATTTTTTAATAATTTCCTTAGCATAACTATACTTATAAAATAATGTTACAGGCGGGCGAACGCTAACGCTCACCAGAGGTGAAAATGTTGGCGGCGCGTCACAAGGCGCTCCGCGCCAGCCGAGTTGACTTGGCGGGAGGAATATTCTGGTAACCCCGAGACAAGTCTGGCTGCGTCGCGTTTCTTCTCGCGACGCGGATTCGGCTATATAAGGGAAGGGTTGCCGTAAAAGGAGTCAGTGAGTGAATTCGTTGAGAGGATCGCTCTTTGAGAAGAGAAGCGTTTCGCTTACTTGTAGCTTTTCGCTTGTTATTAGTGAGCTGTGTTTGCGTTTGCTGTTAACGCTGTGTTATTGACTGATGCTGTGCTATACTATAGCTGTTTTGCAAACCGTGTTTATTGTGCGTAAGTCTTGTATTTACGCTGTAAGTGACTGATTATTGCTGGATTGGGTTTTCTGAAGTTTTACTCTTTCAAGTCATCCTGTATATACCTGTAAATATCTGTAAATAAATATGTTTATGCTGTCCTCAAATAAAGTCCATTCAATCCGAACCCGCTACGCTAAAAACGTAACAATAATTTTATAATTGCATATTATTGATGAAGGAATTTATCATTAAATGAAAATAACTGTATATATAGTTGAAAAATGCTTTAAAAATGGATTTTACGTCTATTTTTTTCAACTTCGTAACACGGGCACATAAAGAACGCGAAAAATTTATAATAATCTCATAAGTGAATATTAAACGGGATATAAATTAAAGTAACATTTTGTTCAAATTATTTCGTATTAATAAAAATGCATATTTTTTTACACTAAGCATTTACTTTGTCTGATTTAAAAATAAATTGAACCAGTTACATTTATATCAACAAGATATTTACTGGAAATTCGTTGTTTCAAAAAGCTACCAAAAATAAAACTCAATTCCCCATTTCTTCATATTTGATATTTTTCAATGCTTTTAGTATATTTGTATTCATTTTTGAAACATTTTTTGCACTAAATTTTATTTTAATATTTTAAGATAATTATTATTTTTCTTGCAAGTAATATAATCTACGTATTCTTCTTCTGTGCATTGTTGATGTTGAATATCAAAGCATTAGTCAAAGATTTTATAAACTTAAAACTATCACAACTGTAACATAATAAAAAAAGATTAAAATGAAATCTGCTACTCATATTTCAATGTATCATGTCATTACATAATTTCTTGAATAGCCAAGCGCCAAATGCTTTTGCAAGTTAAGTTACATTTTTATTCATTTTAATTGCTTCATTTAATGAGTCACTTTAGTATAGCAAACAATAAAAAAACTTTGCCTCGCATTTATTGTTTTAAAAATATCACATTTCCCATTTATTTTATTTCATATAATCATGTGCTCAAAATGACATTTCTCAAGATTTTATTTGCTGCAGTCAGTAATTTATTTTTTAATCAGAGCTTTTTTTAAATAAAATGGCAACACGTGATTAAAAGCTGATTTTTTTGAGAAACTTGTGCAGATAATAAAATTTTTATTTTACACCTACATATTTTTGTTGAGCCAAAAACATTATCCCAAAAACAACATCATTATCTGTTATGATAAAAAATTGAAATTTATCCTTGAGTGCTGAAATAATAACCTCAGCACTATATGATAAATTTTATTTTCTTTTCGTTTTGAACTTTTTATTGGAGGTATTTTTGATACTTTCTATTCATTTCCTATTTAATTACATTACTATTATGTTTAGAAGGATTTCCTAATAAACCTTTTACAAGCTTTTAAATCAACGTAGACAATATCTTTAGATAACCTTCCTTTTCGTTCCCTTTGTTTATATTTATGAATCACAAAATATACGTTATATTCTTCAAAATATTGTGTGTTCATTGAAACTGCTCTTAATCAATCAAAATTTTCAATATCTAGGATACGTTAAATTTGTGCAGGCCGTATGAGTACTTAGTTTATTGGCAAATTGAATTACAGGACCAATTATTTATCAATACGTTTTAAAAGAATTTAAATTCAATATGTTAATCCAATTAAAAAAATAAATAATAAAAAATTAACCACTTAACAGTTTTGAATTTATGCCGTACGTGCATCGATTTTTTGAATTTTGATAGCTGTAAGCTAAAAATAATTCATTCATAATTATTATAATTCAATATGAAAATTACTATACATAGATACGAATATTACGGATACATAGATAAGTGATGTATTTAATAGATTTGTATTTTTTTAAAAAAAGAAAATATTGCTAAAATAGAAGGTATCTTATTAGATAGTAAAGAAAATAAAAGAATTAAGTGGTTAAAATCTCATTTTGTATAATTATGTATCGTGCATCCTAATAATTTGTCAGTTAGTATACTTGCCTTTCTAAGGATAAAAATCTCTTTATATATATATTTTTTGTCAATAAGGATAAAAGTGTGTTCTATACTATAGAAAATTAGACCTAATCTTATCAAATTAGACTCAGATATACTTTGGAAGATCATAATGTTTAATTTGAAAAAAAAATTGAAATTTTCTTGAATATTTAAGTAGGTTAAAAATGAAAATAGATTTTGTCTTTTATTCTCCGATAATTGCCGAAATAAGTATACTATAAAAATTTTCAACCACTTTAATTTTTGTACCAATTTGAAAATTGTAAATATTGTCTTTTTACTGACCACAATCGTTTTAACAAGCACATATTTTCCCCTGAATTTTGATAGATTTTTTTTTAAAAAAATTGCTTAATTTTCAACAATATATTTCAGTGTAAAGTTGTAGGGACTTTTGGCAATAACTGTAGTTCCATGCCAAGTGTCGATTTCAATCTATTGAATAAAAAGTCGTACCAAGCACAATTTTAATTTTCTGGTATTTGTATATTAGACTAATTCCAATGATTAATCGACAAAGATGGTTCATAATTCAATAAAATGGCTCGATTCCATCTGAAAGATCGAAATTTTATGAATTGTATTCGTCAATGTGATACAATCAATAAAGAAGTACCTATTTTATATGCTATTCCATGAAATAGGAGTGGAGAATTCAAAAGAGGAAATAACACTTTTGTTAGAAAGTATAATAAAAGGCTTCGAGAAGATTATTTTTGTTAGGTTTTTGTAAAGAATGGGAGATAATTGGGCAAAATTCTATTTTTTTAAAGCTGGGTGCTCTGAAAAATGAAAGAAATAAATTAAAATTTAATCTTAAATCGGTGCCTATATTTTTCATAGTTAGAATCTTTCCAGAGTTTAATCGTTTATTTTTATTACGTTTAATATTTTACTTACTTATCTACTAATTCATTTAATTTTTAAAATGTGATTGACAAAATTTTAACCATAGGAATGAAGAAATATATTTTTGCAGTCATTCTATTATTGTTTGCATCATTTTTCCATTTTATTTTTATGATTAATTTGTTTCTTTTTTAATTGTATTATATTTTACATACTTATTTACAAAATTCATTTATTTGTACTTTCATTTTGTTTTTTAATACTTTTATTCATTTTGTAGAGAATTTCTAGGTGCCTTCTTTACTTTCTGTAATTTTAAATTCTTATTTCGTTAAGAACGGAAAAAAAGTTTCAATTACAGAAATAAGATCATTTGAATGACTAGACTATGTATCTCAGAACAAAGTATAATTTTCATATATTTCGTGAAGAGATGAAATTATATTATTTTTCTCTTTATGAGAAATAATACAAAATAATGATTATTTTCAATTTCGTTGTCATGTTCAACAGATGAATATCACATCTGAATATCCCAAAATTTTATTTCATTTCTTTTACCAAATTTAATGCTTGCTTAATGTATATATATATATATATATATTTCTATGTATGAAGAACACAATTTATTCTGATCCTTGAAAAGCGATTTATTTTCCTTCTACGAGAATACACAAAATCCAGAATAAGCTATTTTGTTCGCAATATGTATTGAGATATGCATGCATGCAGGAAGTGTGATGTATTATATTTTGAATTGCAAACACAATCTTCTTTTCACAAGATTGCCAAGAGTGGGAAATCATTTCCAGATGCTAAATAGGAAGATGGAGTTTTTTCACCCAAAAGGAAAAAAAAAACAAGCTGATGTTTTTGTGTTTTTTTCTATCCATTTACGAGTATGACATTTGAAAAATTCTACACGTGAAGAAATGTGAAAGAATAGTTTTCTTTTGTGTTTACGAATGTGACCGCCTCTCCAATAAGACAGCGGGAAGAAATTTCGGTTAAGATTTCCCTTGGGAAGGCTACTAAAATGTGTACAGTGGGAATAAAAAATTCGTTTTGAACCTCCCTGTACCAATTTCGTATCCTGAAAAGAATAAAATGTAGAATTGTAAATTCTTGGCATTGTTGCATTGCTAACAATCGAGATTTATTTTTTTAAACGAAAAAGTATTGATTTATTTTATAAAACGTAAAATGAACGAAAGAATCGTTGAAATTGCAGAAACGAGTAATATTTTTTTTTACAATTTTTGGAAATCCCTTTCCTATTTTTAAAAGAAAGTTATCATTTTCAATCTTGAGAAATCGCAAATTACATAGATAAACAATAAAAAGAATGTGGAAGATTTTTTAGAGATTCTCCCTAACCTAGTTTGCTCAAAGAAGCACAATATCATCATAATGTTATTTTTTAAATTTTAGTTAGCGTTTAAAATCTTAATGGTATTGAAACTTTATTGTCGATTTACATTACCTTGATAGAAAAAATATTTTAGTCTTTCCTTATCGTTTTAAAGCTTAAAATAAAATTACGATTTTATAATTATTTTTCATAAACTTTTTACTTTTATAATTTTTTTTTCAAATATTGCCATTTTAGCTAAATTTTTATGCGATGATTTTCTGAAATATATTATACAAAGCAATGCATAAATTATAAAATTCACTTATAATTTAATCAAATAATTAATTTCTTTTTTTATGTTTAGCTGTAAATAAGAAAATACTGCAATACGTCATCTATTATCTTGATCTAAAATACGAAAAAAAATCAGTACTATTGCATGCAATGTTTTATTATATCCATAATGCTAAAAATTCCAAACTGATGTGTACAAAATCATATATTTAGGGAAGATATTTTCTTAGTATTGAAAATTCATAACATTTTCAAAATATTAAATAGCAGAAATTTACTAATACGTATCGAAAAACCTTTTTAATTGCAATTATGAATAATTTACAAAATTTAATAAAGTTTTTATTTAAAAAAATGTTTTTTATCCTCTTGCATTTGATTTCCCGAAGTTTGTTGTTGGTCTGTTGGAACTATATTCCATATTTCTCTTCATTTAACATTCTATATCAGTAGCATGTGTGACTTTAAGAAAAAAATTAAAGATTACAGAATTTATACGACTTAAGTACGTTTTATTTCTTATTTCGTTCAAAAACAAGGCGCAAGGTGATAAAAATTAAAATACTCCAATTCTGAGCTCTAAAAAGCAAACTACTAAGTGTAAAAACTCTGAATGTGGTGAATTTGCTATTCAAAACGTACGAAGATGGCTTACGCGAAAATATTTAGTTCCAGAAATACCTTTAGATGGCGTTGTACAACAACAAATAGGTCAAGAAGACTCAAAATTCATTCTTACACATTTTATGCAAGCATATCAGTTATCCAACCAAGACCTTATCGATGCTTACCAGCTTGTTCAACCAAGGATTCTAATTGGTCGACTGATATGCTTCTCACATCCAGAACCATACTGTGTTTGAAATCTGCCGAGGTTAAAAGATGTCCTTGATAGGCAAGGTTTTTAAGTATCCCGAAAGCCGCAGATATTAAATTGCATAGAACCAGAACACGAGGAAAACGTGCTACCTCTGCGCCAGAAAGCGGCATTTTTAAGTGTAGATCAGTAATATAAAAATATATTGTACTTGTAATATAATGTGGGGGTATAAATGAAAACAGAGTACATTTTGGAAGCAATTAAGCAAAATAAAAAAAATTCAACAGACATATTGTGTATCCTAGGGTTAGTTGAAACAAATATAATGTGATCCCTTTATCAATCCGTAGTCAAATTGGTACACAGTTTGATAGGAAATGAATTATTTGATGCTAAAATTATACAAATTTTATCTGTTTAGATCTTTAGTTTTAAAACTCTCGAGTTCACAGGTATTTGAACAGCCAAGTTGATCGGTTTTCAATGAATTCTGTTCAATATTTTTTAAATGCACAAAATTCGTCATTAACTTCATATTCTTTATAAGTTGCAGATAGAGAGACGTAGAGACACATAAATACAGACATAATTTTGGACATTTATTTTTAAAAGTCAAGAAGGTCTGAATTGTGGGTATTCACGAAGCCACGAATTTCAATTTGCTTATTATAGGAAGAAATAATAATATAGCTTTGTATACAAGGAAGTAATAAAGTATAATACGATAATCGCAATTATGCTTTCAGTGTATGTCTTTATTTCATCATGAATTTATTACCTTTACAACTGATCCAATATGAATATTATCGAAATTAGTATTTGCAACAAATCTAATTCTACCATAGAATGGCATTATTATTTCATTAGAAAGTGAAGGTATTTTTTTAGAACCAATGTTTGTATTTCTTTTGATGATAAAGGCCAAAGTTTTCTAGAATTTTCCAATTATTTAAAAGAAGTATATTTCCCTTAGAAATATTATACAGTTTTCAAATGAAATTATTAAAGTCAAACTTTAATCCTATTTTGTGGAACTAATGGATAAAAACTTAACATTAAATTATTATATTACTTTCAGATTTAAGAAGATTACGGGCCATCTAAAAGAAATATTTTTAAAAAAATTTCAATCTTTAGACAAAAAAGACATAGATATGCATATAAATACAGCGACATAGGCCATTGTAAAAGTGTATACGGTGACGAAAACTATTGTAATACTTAGTCTTCCTGAAATAATCTACTTCTCTAAAACTACTTCTACTAAAAGTGTATTTTGTTGCATAGCATCAAGGTCAAAAATATAATTTGATAATAGACGTCAAAATCTGATTATCTCCATTTGCAAGAAAAATTAGGGGCTAATGATACCGCATTCAAAACTACTGAGTTAGAATAAAATTATAAACTTTATCGCTATTTTTAGCTCAGTTGCCTTCAAAATTCTCAAAAATATATTGAATTTTAAAATCTAAATGAATTTCTGAAGCAATGAATTTAACAAATGGTATAAAATACTGTTGAAATATTTCACTGTTTAAACAGTTAGAACATATTAACCCCTTAACCGGTTTGCCCGTACACCGTACGGGCATCGATTTATCGAATTTTGATAGTTGTATATAAAAAATAAATCATTCATAACAATTATAATTCAATAGCAAATAGACTTCGAATACGTAGATAAGCCAAGTATTCCATGGATTTCCATTTTAATCAAAAGAAAATATTCCCAAAATAGAAGGTGTAAGGAAAATAGGCCGGTTAAGGGGTTAAGCAAATTTTTAAAAAAGTATTAAAAGCAAAGTTAAAATTTTCTGTTGTAAAACTTTGCTGTATTCCACAAATACAGCAAGGTACTCTTAAAACAATTATAAGGAATAATATTCTCGAAATCAGTCGGAAGAGACAATGAAAATGAAAGTTTTCATCTTTTGTATATTTGGAGAAGGTCCCTGGCCGTGTATGGAAGGATTCAGGATCGATAAGAACAATATTTCGGTTTTTGAGTTTTCTGAATGGCTGCAGCATCTTGATCAAAATTCGGCCCACAGTTTGATGGCACAGAAGCTACGTTTGACATTCCCAACTCTATTACTTTTTTTTAAAAAATAAAGAAAAAAAGTTATTTTTCTTCTTTGCTATTTCCATCTGCTGCCGCACATATTTCGGCTCTTGTTCTAACAATGGTCTGGATTCCGATATCTAGAATTCTATTTATTCCCTTCCCTCCCAAAGTTACACAGGAGTTGTCATTTTATTTATTACGCTTTCTTGTACCCAATACGAATGACATTCCTACCGGCTCCCGATTTTCTATTTAATACAGAAATCCTCGCTTAAAATTTCAAATGCATTCTATAGAAATTTATCGAGGAGCGACTGAAAAAAAAGCTGTGTTTTTTTCAAATTACTTTCCCTTTGGTTGTAAAAATTTAAATTACATTCTCTGCCAGCGTGTTTCTCTGCAAAGGAAAGAAGTGTGCGGAAGTGTTTTTCCCTACTTTTTATTCATTTACTTTCAGATCACATGTGTATCGGAGGGTTATTTCAGCTTTTATAAATATTTCGGCAAAGACTCAGCTTTTCAAGGTTGACTCCA
>JAOUZG010005735.1:6096950-6121091 GCA_026289955.1 Argiope argentata | reverse complement strand
TGAGCTAATAGTAGGAATTGATTCATATATAATAAACAGTACAGTACAATAGATTTCCAGCTATGTAAGAGTTGTAATCATTTGAAGTTGAACAATAAACATTGATTTTTTCAGATAGCTATTTTTATTTATTACCATATACCAATGAATTTTTCTCCTTTCTTAAAAATAGAAGTCATTCTACATCTCTGCAATTATGATTTGGTTCCAAAAAAGAGCAACTTCTACCATTTAGTACCAACATTAAGACATTACAAAAATTCTTAAGGCAGTGGGTCACTTAATCTGACCCAAGGAAACAATTTTTCCATAATTTTGATGTTTTTGAATCGAAGCTAACTAGAGTTTCAAGTCTTATCTTATATTATGGAATAATTAATAGTTGAAAACAAATTTCTACCTCTGGCAATAACTATTATATCTTTAGATTCATTCCTCTCATTCGTTGCTAAATGCTAATTTTCCCTTCAAATTTAACTCTTGAGATAATAGTCAAAACGCATCAGAAAGCTTTAACTAAATTTAACTTCTTTCTGATAGGTGTATAAGCATATAGGGATTTAGAGGCGAAATATTCATTGAAGAGTTAATTCACCAAAAATACATTTAAAAACACATAGCCAACTCTAATTTGAACAACTAATGCGAGGAAACATCTGCCAAAAAAAATGCACAAATCAAATAAAACCTAATATAAAAGAAATAAAATTATGCTTATGAGTTAAAGAAAGAATAAAATTTTTCGAAATATTACAGGAAATTTGCAGTAAAAATGTTAAAAATATAAGTTGAAACACAAAATTTCAAATAGCGAACATCATTAAACATTTTTTTCGTAAGAAGAAAGAGAGAAATAAAAATTTCACAATAAAATATAACGATATAAAAAAGCCACATTTTGGGGTGCTTTTGCTTTAATTATCAATTATTTTTCTTTGTATTCGGAGATGGAGTTGAGATATCTTAAGATGACTCTTCTAGCTTGTACAATTGACTCTTCAAAAGTCATTGTACTCCATTTTTTTTCTTCCCAAGTACTCACTTAGGATTCAGAGTTATGTTTTAATGGTTGAGATTTTTTAAAATCTCCGATACAATTAGAATAAGTAGGAGAGCCGAAACACTCTAACATAAGGACCTTAAAAATTCTAACTTGATCTTTACTTATTATTTTAAGATGTCTTGTTTCTAAATGATTTTCACTGTTTGGGGACCATAAGATAAATATCATTGCATCAGATACGCAAAGGTGTTTTATTTTTAGATAATCAATTTCCTTTATAATTAACTTAATAGAAATTCATATCGCAATAGTTCTGTGAGCATGAAGGAAACATATGAAAAGAATCAAGAGCTTCCAGGTTATATAAAATAGTTATTCAATCAATTTTTGTTTAAAAGTATTGATGCACAAATAGAAAAATGTTAAAAACAATGCAAAACTCAAATGACTTTAATAAAGCATCAGCAACAACGATTTTCATTTCTTTATTTTTTTAAATATTAAAATTTACAAAAAAACATTTGTTACTTTTTTAATAAATAAAAAAGACTCATTTTTAATTGAGTGATGAAATACAAAATCCATTTTTATACAGGAAGTAACTCTAATGAATTTTGGAAAATAAAGGAAATATAATATAAATCTAATTGAACCGACAAATAAAGATTGTTTGATATATGCAGTTTAATAATAGAATCAATTTATGATTTTCTCCTCTTTAAGCTTAGATAATAATACTCAAACATCTACCATAAAGATTTATAGAAGCCAGTATGCGGTAAATATATCCTTCTACAATCAATAATATTTCAGTTGTTCAGAGATGGATTTTTTTAAAGACGACCAAATGATTTTTTTGAAATTGTTGGTATCCTGCCTTTCAATGTAATTCAGGAAATGTGATTATAATAATCTTAGTTGCAGTTATATTTTTTTTAAAAAAACTCCAGATAATACTCGTTAATTAAGAAAAGACGGCACATATTTTACATTGAAGAATTTCAATCAATTGATTTTTTATTTCAATCTAAAATGTAGATGTGCTATATATTTAGATGAGTGTCATCATTACAAAAGTTTGGCAACAAATATGTCTATAGCAAGTAACTTAGCTATCTTCATATTTTACATACAGCACATTTGTTTCAATATGAGAAGCATTCGTGCTAGATAGTACTAAAATTGCTAATATGTAAAATCATATCCAAAAAAAGTGTGTCGTTAGCTTCAGATTCTAATTCTGATTGATAATAAATCTTACATTAAATGCAAAATAACAATTTTTATTATATAACTTTTAACAGTTATAATATTGATTTTTTTAATCCTAAAGAAAAACTTTATGAGTGTGTAATACTTAAAATTAGAAATGTTAATGATTTTAATCAAGAAAAGTTCGCTAAAATCTGTAGCTTAAATATATATCTTTAAGTAAAAAGTAAGGAATCAAAGAAATGCCTTATTTGGTTGTATATAATAATTGTTATTCGAAAATCAATGGAATTAATACGTAAAAGTTATTATAACTATATTGCATTTAAAACCGTTAAACCACTTCATTATGTTTTATTTGAGGAATAAAAATTAAGATATTATTAATTTTAACAAATTTATTGCTAATTCTAATAAAGGGATTTTGATGATTATTTAATTCGCAAGAAATGTATTGTTTGTGTGTGGTTTCAGTTATATTTTTTATGCATTAAACTTCATAATCGGGGTATGCTCAATAAGATATTTTCAACCATCGAAATTCAGTAATGTATGTTAAAATCTTGTTACTTTAATTAGATTATATTTGGTCAGTTAGTTTTGCGCATGATTCGTTCAAATTAAATTATGTGCTGTGACGTCATAACCTTATTAAAAGGGTATCCGCCCGGATAAACTAGTTTTTAAATTCCCATTGCCATCCGAAATGCCTGAACTTCTTTTCTTTTTTTCTTATTCTTTACTTGAAAATAATTTGCTTCTTTTCGTGTCTCTTAATTATGGATGAAATCATAAGATTCCCGATTTAGTAAAACAATAAAGAATATTTTAATTTGAAAACAAGGCTTTATTATTGAAAGTAATGTAAAAAGAGATTTTGGCAAGAAAAAATTGATTGAAAATGTTGCCATAAATAAAATACATTTTTTTAAAGTTTGGGAATAGTGCAAGAATTGTTTTTATACAGAAATATTTTCAGAAGTTATTGCAGAAAATGTCAAACTCTTAAAGAATTTTTACTTGGTTAACTTTCATATGCAATGTCTTTCTTCAAAATATGACTGTACATAATTAGTTTGCTCTAGGTCAAACGGTCTGGTGTGTACAGTGTCAAGTCTAGACTAAGACATACAAATACAGACACGCAAACACTTTTAATTTTAGTAGAGATCAAAATAGTTCTACATTTACTTGATCAAACATTAAAGTAGCTTTTAAATTCTAATAGGGATGAATGAAATAAAATGTTTAAAGTTTAAAATCAATTGTATTAAGTGAAATTAGAATTAACAAGTAATATAAAAACATTTTAAAGTCAATTCCTACTAAATTCAACAGACAAAATTTTTATTTGTTACTTTTTATTAAATAATTACAAATGATCTCATGTTCTGCTTTAAAATACAAGGAGGGGTGCTGTAGCTTCTGACGGAATGAAATCCTGAGTACCCAAAGGCAGGTCTGATTTCTAGCTCACACACGTCACAAACCTTTTTTTACGGGGTGAATTTAATTCATGCATTTCATTCTTTCATCCGTAGATCACAATTTAGACCTGGAACCTCCAGTGGCATCACTCTCGACATTAACGACGTTGTGAGCAGGACAGATTTAGTACACACACACACAGCATTCAGCTGGCGGGTTCGAACTCGTAACCTAATGGATTCGAATCCAACGCCCCACCAATCATTCAATCCCGTCTTAGTAATTATTCTTACTATCAATCATGAAGATTTATGGCGAAAAAGTTAGTTTTTAATTAATCAATAAAAAGTATATGAAATAATATTTGAAAAACTGCATCAAATGCCATCCACTACAAGCTTTTTAAAAAAATTACTTGAACTTAATAGGATGAATAAAAAATATTTTATTATCAATTGAAACTTTGAACTAATATATATATATATATATATATATATATATATAATGTGTGTGCGTGTGTGTGCAATTTCCCCATTATAGTCCTGTTTGATTATGTTCGTATATTGTGCATTGTGTGTTAATATTTATTTTCTGGGCCGTCAAAGATGGAAAAATCAGTCTTAAGTGAATCTTATTTTCGCTATGAAAATGTTTTAAATAAAACAAACAAATTATCTTTATATTATTTTACATAATTTATGCACTGTTAAAAATTTTATCTGCTGCAGCTTCTTTGATCTATCCATCATATTATTGTATCCTATCACACACAAATATTTAAATGAAAGAATAATCCTCTTTTTTGACCTAAAAACTAAATGAATAAGGGAGTTATGCATTTTATAATATTGAACTAAGAAACCGTCGTTGCATTGATCAGTAAATTGGTTTCGTATCTACTATTTAATTTATCAAAATTAACTAAAAGGCCGATAATTAAAAGTACAGAACTAGATTTGTTTTAATCAGGGTATCATGAAATATTTTTATTTAAATTACTAGCTACTTTTCTTTCAAATTACTACCTGGTTTATAATTATGATAACAAAAGGAAGACTCTGTATGAAAAACTATATATCCTAATTATCTGAAAATGGAATTATTGGCTCTAACAACTTGAAATGTAACGTCTTTTCTCCTTTAAAACATTTTCCTAGATGGATTTACTTATCTTAAACTACTTAAACTATATTTCGGTTAACATTTAGGAAGAATTCTTTGTTTAATAGATGTAAAGATTAAAAAAAAAGAAATCATTTCATGAATTTCCATTTGTCTTAGTACTCAAACTTGCTTATACGAATGTGAATGTTCAGTTAATCTTAGAAACACATTGAGGTGAATTTTCTTTCCAGTTGTTTTCTTTTTTTAAAAGACTTTCCTTTTCTTGGATGTATACCCAAAGCAGTTTAAATCCATAACCTGCATCTTGGTCTTCAAATCCATTTATAGCACTTCACTGCTTAATGTAGGCCTGATATCGTCCTCAAAGCTCCAGGCTATCTTCCTTCCAGTAATGGCTTCCCTAAATGGAATTGAACACGTCCAAAGGATCTTCAGAAAACCGTCTTCCTGCCTTATAAATCTGTAGTATCCAACGATGGAAGCTCTCTTCCAGTCCTCTAGCCCCACCCCCTACCCGACCATAAACTCGAGATGGGGATATATGAAGATCATCAAACGACGATGCCGGATGCGGACAGATAGTGAAACAAACTTGTGGATGGTCGTCCACCGAAGAAGATCTGGAGGCCAGAATTGGCGAATTTTTGCTAGCTTTGTTGTTTTCCTTCAATATGTCATGATGCCAAGGTTTGTTCCCTAAATACTGCGCCTTAAAATGTTATTTAAATATTTCTGGTATTTTGTTTTCATAACATGGAAAATTATCTGTAAATTGAGTGGTGCTACATGTGTGAGAATGTTCTTTGTAACATTCTGTATGAACTTTAGAGTGCCGGGTCAAATGTCATAAAATGTCATTTAAATATTTCTGGTATTTTGTTTTCATGACATGGAAAATTATCTGTAAATTGAGTGGTGCTACATTTGTGATAATAAATTCATACAGAATGTTACGAAGAATAGAGTGCTGGGTCAAATGTCATAAAATGTCATTTAAATATTTCTGATATTTTATTTTCATGACATGGAAAATTACCTGTAAATTGAGTGGTGCTACATGTGTGAGAATAATGTTCATACAGAATGTCACAAAGAACAGAGTGCTGGGTCAAATGTCATAAAATATCATTTAAATATTTCTGGTATTTTATTTTCATGACATGGAAAATTATCTGTAAATTGAGTTGTGCTACATGTGTGAGAATATAGAGAATGTCACAAAGAACAGAGTGCTGGGTCAAATGTCATAAAATGTCATTTAAATATTTCTGGTATTTTATTTTCATGACATGGAAAATTATCTGTAAATTGAGTTGTGCTACATGTGTGAGAATAAGTTCATACAGAATGTTACAAAGAACAGAGTGCTGGGTTAAATGCCATAAAATTTTGCTCATTGATGCTTCTTCGGAAGATACTCATAAATACTTTTTTTTCGTTTTTATGAATAGTCATTCGTCAGTCATTTGATAGAATTTTAATTGAAAACGCATAAACAAACTCTAATTTTTTCTTTAATGATGTTGGATTATATTGCTCAAATCTATTTTCATATCACAATAAAATTTTAATAAAATTATCTTTAGATTAATACCCTAGTAGCACACAAATATTGTACAATATTGATCAATATTCGGAATATTGTTTAATATCATATAATATCGCACAATATTGTACAATATTATTCAATAGGATTTTCTACCTGGGTATCTATTTGTTTTCGATACAATATATTTGTAACAGATCTGGATAAAATCTTAATATATTTTATTTAAAATACTTTTTATTGCATTATGTATTGTCTAGTGGCTTTGTTAACGACGATGATAAGTACAATTTAGCATGTTATTTCTGCTATGTAATTTTAAAAATTCGAATAAATATAAAACAAAATTAAATGTTAGACTTACTAAGTCATTATAATCCAGACTAAAAATTCCAATTCCCTTTTATTTTTTTAAAACTAATTTTAGTTTACACCCATGAAACTTATTCCAGCTTACATCTTATTCTTTTTAAATAATTAGAAGGCAGGTTGATACAAAATAAGTTCTTTCAATAAAAGTAACTAAATTTTTCTAACAGTGTCTGAAAAAGAGTACAAAAGTTTATTCTCAACAAAATTATACGTCCTTGAAAGGTAAAAGCAAATCGATGTTCTGATTAAGGAATGAGATGAACTAATCATTTCTTGATTAAGGAAGTCAATGAGTTAATCATTGCTTGATTAGAAAGACGAGTTAACCATCGGCAATGTTAATTTAAATAGTTTCTGAATTAATTTCTTACGTTCAAATTACTCTCTTTCTTTTTTTTTGTTTCCTTCTGCTTTTCAAAAGTTTCTTACTTCCAAAACAACAAAAAATGCAAGCAAATAAATTTTTATGGCAAATTCGGATTTTATCAAAATCTTTTTTTTAAATATAAAATATATAACATGTGTTTTATATTTACATTCAGTGAGTGTCTTTGTACAACATATAATTTAATAGCAAATTTCTATTTGTAATTTGGTTATGATTATTATAGGCAATTATTTATACTTACATTTAACTTTTCATATTTACTTTGAGTGAATGTATTTCTACAGCACATAATCAAATAAGAAATTCTTATTATTAAATATGTAATGGTTATTATAGGTAGATATTTATAAATACATTTCACTTCTTTCTTTTTTTTCTTTTGAGTAAGTATCTTTCAATAAATATCATTAGAAAATTAAAAAGCAAATTTCTATTTCTATGTTATGATACAGACAATTATTTGTAAATGCATTTAACTTATATGATATTTACTTTGAGTGAGTTTCTTTCTACTAATTAAATAACTAATTTTTATTTGTAAATATGTTATGTTTATTATAGGCGGATATATATACATACCTTTAACTTATTTCATAATTACTTTGAATGTGTGTTAAATAATTTAAAAAATTCCTATTTTTAAATATGTTATGATATAAGCAGATATTTAAATATACATTTAATTTATTTACGACCAGAATAGTCTGGTTGGTAAAGTGTTGGGCTCGTATTCCTTACCATGAGAGTTCGAACCCCTCTTCCGAAGACTCTCCGTATGAGCGGTGGCTGGCGCACATTAAATCTGTCATGTTCACTAAGTTCTCTGTATCGAGAGTATTACCACTGGGGGAACTGAGTCAAAGGTGGTAGTTCTTTGTTCCAGATATAAATTACGATCGGCCGATGAATGAATTAAATTCACGAATGAAGTATGCCCTATAAAAAGAATTTGCTAGGACTTCTGTTCTCGAGTGTTCAGGGGTCCATGCCCTAAACATCCATTATAAATCGAAACACGACATCAACAAGAGCAACTTATTTCATTTTCAGTTTGAATAAGTCGCATTCTACAACAAATAATTAAAAAGCAAATTCCTATTTGTGAACGTTGTGGTTATTATAATCAGATATTTTTATACACAATAATGCTACATTAAGCATTGTGAGAGGTTCCTAAATCTTTTATCAAATAATATTATCTATTTAATAAACTATTTCAATTAAAATATTTGTAAATGTTTCACTATAGGCTTCATAAGAACTTTTCTTTTCCGATATAAAGAGGAATAGCTCCATTTAGCTGTATAACTTTTATTTCATGATTTATCATTACTTTAATTTTTTTTTTATTTGTAGACTTTTATTAATTAAATGTAATTTACTTAAATTTAATTTCAATTTTAGCACAGCAAATATCACTGAATATGTCATTTAATCTTGATAATATAATCAATACGTAAATTATCGACCAATATCACCTAATTACAATAAGATGTCATGAAAAATTGAATAATTAGCTAAAAAAGGGTCAAAAATATTAAATAAAACAATAAATTTTTTAAATTATTTGTCAATACATTCGAAAAATAGTGTTTCTAAAGTTTTAAATATCTATTTAAAAAATTAAAAAACAATAATCTCACCTCCTAAGTGGATAGAAAACCGCTATTCAAGCAAAAAAAAAGAGAGGATCATTTTTCAAAAAAAAAAAAAAAACTTGAAGGCGTGATTTGGCGAGTTTGGCATGAAAAGGTCTTTTTAATGCCTTGAATATTTCGATGCAACCCCAGCCCATCGAGGTAGCGTGTCACGTAATTTCTGAAACGATTCACTAAATCCAAGATATATTTCAGTACGTGATCAAATAAATGTTTATTCTTTCGACCTACCGTTGTTTTAAAATTAGTCGAAAAATAACGCGTTTTGATATAAAAAAATATAGTTAGATTATTTTTCTTTATTATTGGTTTTGAAGGCAGCAAATAAATAATTCGAGGTAATAAATATATTCAGTTATTTTGACTACGTGACATGAGGAGCGTGCATAAGGGGCTTACTCAATTTAAATATATCCTCTTAAATTTTTGAAAAAGTTTTGAGAATCAGAAAGCAGATGTATTCAAAAAGCAATTAATACAAATAATATCCTTTCATGACTTTAATGATGATGAGGTGTCCACCTTACAACGGATTTAGGGGTGCAGCAGCTTCTGAAGGCTTCCTGAGACCCGAAGGGAGAAGACTGACTTCTAGCTCATTTGAAGATGACACACACTCATCATATTCTCTTGCACAGCTCCTTTTTATAGAGGGGGGGGGAGCATTCACGCATTTCCTTGATAGAACAGAGAACAACTATCCAGACCGGAACTAGAATCCAAATCACGATGAAGACGCGCTACCTCTGCGCCAGAACGCTGGTAATTGTATTCATTGTTCATCTATTATGGAAATATCAATAAAATGTTCAAAGTAAGTTACTTTGAAACATATAAAAAATTATAACCAAATTTGATATTTAAAACTAGGTGTTCATTTATCTGTTGATTGAGAAATATAATATTCAAATTTTGATCAATGGAGTAGATAAAGCAGAAAACGATTATTTTAAATTTCTTGCGGTTTATTTCTAAATCAAATTTTTCATGAAAATATACAACAGAGTATACGAAACTGAAACAAATGCAATGGAAAATCTGTATAGAATTTATGCTGAGATAGAATTTAAGATAAAATTCTATGCTGAGGCAACAGAGCAGAAAACAAGGGTCCAACTTGCATATTTATTTCTCCTAATGCTAAAGATTACGTTTATATATATTTAGAGAAAACTCCGAGTCAGTTATTTAATTTTTGAAATTCAAAGACTATTTTCCGAATTTTTGATTTGACAGCCTTTTATCAGAGCTATAAATGTGCATCAATCTTTTGCTGATAAATGTCCAATAATTTTTTTTCATATAACTCTGTTTTAAACTGTCCAAAGAAAGATCACTTGGAAAAGATGTAGCCAGCTGATCAATGGTACAATAATTCATAAATGCAATGTCTGAGGTCTTTTCAGAAATATGTTAAATATACGCAATACTTGTATGTATAGTATATGCTGTATATACGCAATACTTGTATTAGTCTGTCCTTTTATTTGTAGGGATTCAGTAATACCCTTCAAAATATGGCTTCATCTTGATGAAGTTTGAATGTTTGAAAGGCATTGAGACACACACACACACACACACACACACACACACACACACACACACACACATATATATATATATATATATATATATACTAGCCGCCTTTGGCGACCAGTCGGTTCGCCAGTATTAATGCTCGCTAAAATTTTCAAATAATATTTTATCTAGTTGTGTCTCATAACAGGTTTTTCACCAAAATATTTTTAAAACAAATAAATTTTGATAATCATATAATTCATTTATAGTACTATTTTCTTCAGATGCTCTGTTCATTGAACTACTCATCTTTCTCTTTCTATCCGTTCAATGATTGTTCCGGAATTGATATTTTACTTAAATATCAATTCCGGAACAATTGATATTTAAGTAAAATATCAATTCCGGAGGGAAAAGTCTATAATTCTACTTTTTTATAGAATAATGAGATTCAAATTTTCATAAATGTAAACACACTAAACAAATAAAGACACAATTGGTTTTCAAGAGGAGTGAAAGTTTAAAAACAGCTTGGAAAATGCCGCTCACAGAGGAAATAATGATGACACACACACACCCTTCTTTTCATTCTTTTTTTTCTTCCCTGTCCAGACTTTATTTTAAGCAGGCATAGATTAAATATTCATACAGACTAATAATAAAAGCAACTATTTTCTTTCTTTTTTAAACATCCCGTTATTTATAAATTAAAACCAACTGACTTCGCGTATTTCTTTCTAAACAAATCACAATTTATTACTTCCTGCTATCTTAGTTGGTGTGGGGGAAGGAAATGAAGATTTTTGGCGGGAAAGTAAGAAAAGTGTCGTTTTAACTATTTTCCTGTCAGTTTTTTCATTTTTTCTCTCCATAAGAACCATCCTCGTGTCTTCGTGTCTTAATGAAACTATTAAACAAAAAATTAGCCGAATCGGTCGAGCCGTTCTCCAGTTTTGCGCTTAGCAACGCATTTCGAGTTCCATTTTTATTATATATATATATATATATAATCTTTTTTTAAAAATGAGGCATAAAAATTTCTCTTGATTGCACATTGAGTTGATTCTATCATTTTTAATAATTTTTCTCACTTTTTCAATTGAAGGAAAATCTTGTGAGAATTCTAAGCCCCGTTTTGAAACAAGAAAACAGAAATATACTTCTACATTTTTCTCTCTCTTTTTAATAGACAATAGACTTATAATTGTTGAAATATTTCAGGAAAAATTATGTTGTGTGTAAGTAAGCAATGTATTTCAATTTATTTCCAGCTAAATAAATTTCATATAAGTTTCCATAAATTGGTCTACGTTCATTCATATGTCACGACAAAAGCTGGGAAACATTATTTCATTAGCTTTTTTTAAGTTATAAATGTTGGTTTATTATTTTATATAAGTTTGCTACTCTAAAGATTATTACTACTTTTATATAACGTTGCTAGCTATCGATTTCTGCGTAGGCGGGCTCTCTCCACTTGTTTGCGATTGTACTTCATAAATATTTCAAGAAGTGTTTGCTTTTATTTGGGAATTGGATCTTCTTGGAATCTTCTGATTTAGGAATCTTCTTTTTATGTTGAAATATTGTTGTTGTTGTTTTCTTTTCCATTTAATTTTTTTTAATTTTGAAATCAGAAGCTTTAGTGCCATACATTTCACAATGTTTTAATATTAAGAAATAATATTTCTCCACGGAAAGCTTAAGAATGTTAAATTTTTAAAAAAAAGATATTTCTAATTTCAAATTATAAGCAGTATCCAAGTATTTAATGTAAAAAAAATATAGAAATTGATCTAAAAAATAATACACATTCTTTTAGATTTGTGTGTGTTTCTAGATTGATTTTAATCTACCATAATTTCCAAATATATTTACTAGAGGGTAACACTGCATAACTCGGAGTTATTTTTTTCAAAATTTTAATTAATTAAAAATAATACCACTCTAAAGTTTAAATACTATATATTTACCAATTTTTGAGATAAGTCCTTGGATAAATCTTATCTTCGATATGTTCGTAAATATGATATAGAATTTAAAAAGTGTAAGGATCATAGAAACGGAAATATGAATTTGATTTTTAAAAATGCTTTCATATAGATTCCTTATACTTAGAGTAAGTATACCAACTTCATAGGATCTTCTGGGCTGGACTTTAGGATGTAGTACTTTACTGTTCTATACGATAATCTACGATTATGGCTTTTAGAACTTAATACCACTCGCAAGTTTAAAGACTGAACCCTCTTTGGAATAAGCTCTGATCCTCGATAAATTCCTAAATGTGCTCTCTAATTTCAAAGGTGCAGAGGTCATAGAAATGGAAATATGAATTTCCCTATACTTCTTTAGGATTGGACATTAAAAAAAATTGAATTAAGGGAATTATAATATCATTAAGTAAAACAACTTTTATATTGAAAGACATTTGATAGCTGTAATAGCGTAGAGGTTAGATACCATAAAATTATTTTAGCCTCAAACTTCGACTGCTTTTAACACGATTACCATTGCCATCGTTAATTAAATAAATGACACATTTATAACTTTACATTCTTTTCTTAGTTTGAATTTCACTTTATTTTCTCAATTAATGCACGTAGACGAAAAAGGCTTATAAAACACTAATAAATAAAAGAGCAGAAATATTTATTAGTAGCATTTTGTAAAAATGGCCAATAATTCTTTTCAATGCATATAATTCTAATTATTTATTTATTCAAATGTGACATAAGTGATGATGTAAAGTAATAATCTTCCAAAAATGTTGATTTACAAGATATCAATGTTCACTTAAGAATAAAATATTCCGTTGTTTTTGCGGTGGGATTGACGGAATTTAAAAATAAACTTTGGTAAAAACAGAATTATTATCATCAATCAGCTTACCGGTGGAAATTTTTTTAATAATGAATTCATCCTTAAAATGCCTTTGGTGTTTCTTACATTTCCTACAAACTAAGATCCATTATTTATTTCTACAATAATAATTACCAAGGGAAAAAAATCAATGACAAATCATTTCAATATCTTTATTCCAATACAAAAGAATACAGTTTATTCACATTCATAAACAGCAACTTAGATGTTTGTCTGTATTCATGATTTATATCAATGATTCACTACTTTTTTACAATAGACAATACTTAAAGTACATTAAATACATTGAACATTAAGCTCCTCTATCTCCTTTCACAAATCATTCTACTTGGCACATCGTGTCAAAACGGTTCCATTTTCGGAGGAAAAGCATTTCTTTACCGTCTGATAAAATTTTCGTTCATTCGCCAATATTGACAAATTATAAAATTTATCATATATTTAATGTATATAAAAGGAGAAATTATTTTCCTTATTTGCAGTTCCAATATAATTTTTTTGAAAGAATAAGGAGTGAATGTCGTAGGTATATGACTCGAGTACCATCCACCCCCATGCCTAAGTGTCCAAGGTAATATGAAGATTAGATCACCATAAATCATCTGCAGACTTATTTAAATGCTTAGTTACGAAGTTAATTTCTCATCTCCAAATTTGTGATATTTGCTTGAGGGAATTACCGCTGTTATATACAAATAGGATGATTCTGAAACTGATATTTCTAAATTAAGGATTGTGGTTATTAAAAATAAATTATTTGAGTTTCTCTTAATAATATTGAAGCGAACGAATAACGAAAAATGTTTTAAGTTATATTTATAACAATAATTTATTAAGAAAAAATAAAGGAAAGCAAGTAATTAATTAAGCATACATAACTTAATATTCAAAGTTATAATTAGTTTGCAATTTTTATGACCCATTTATTATAATAATTCCTAAAATTATTATTATTTCACGATAGATCCAACCTTTCTGTGCATGCAAAATTATATAAATCCATCACTTTTACATACATGATCACAATAAATCAATAAATAAAAGAAATCTTCTAATATATTTAAAAAAATAAATCTATTGCTGCTTCTAATGGCAGTTGCCATGGACAAGCTCGCTGATGCATCAGCGATTTTAAGCCGAAATGAGTGTCTCTTGTTTGAAGTAGCGCCAACTAGGGACAAGAATACGACTTAGCTACTCGTTCATCACAGCCATTTGCACAACCCCTTTTTCCTGAGGGGCACATTCACACACCTTAAAAATAGAACACGGAAAAACAATCATTCCCGAACAGTTAATCAAAACCGTAACGCCCAGATCACAGGAAAGACGCTGGCAGAAAAAAAAATACAAATTAGTTTTAAAAAAAAACTTAAATGATCTCAACAGCAGGTATAATTCAACCTAAAATTAAATAGATACATGAAAATTCACCCATTTAACTTTACTAAGGCTTCGACCATGAAATAGAATGGTATTTGGGATTTCGAGGTTCTTTGTTGGCGTAAGAGACATATTTGCCTAAACTGCGCCAACCATGAAATAAGAAGTTTTATTCCTGAATTTAAATAATCTCATGGTGTATTAGTGAATGTATATTTATACCGATAAAAACTTACTTATAATTCGTTTTAATTTAACTATTAAAAATATTATAATTTTTGCACTTTATTTGAAAATGAATCATCATTCATAGTATGCTTTCCTATATATGTGTAATAAAAACGCTTACGCATTAAGAAAAGAACCACCTTCTTTAGAAAGGATCAAGTGGTGGTTAATTAAACTATTTATGCAATGTAATTTATCGCATATGCGTCTACTACCAAAAAAATGAAAATATTATTAATACTAGTTAGAAATTATCATCTATATTTTCTATTTATATGAATGAGTATTTGCTTTGTGAATGTAATGATTCAGCTGACATTAAAATTTCAGTTTGTCGCCCTTATTTCATATTTTTTTCGAAGGATATACATAAATTGCAAAATAGTAAAAGTAAGTAATGCATTGATCGATAGATGTTTCCTTATTAGGAATGTATTAAAATCGACTTATTTTAATCCTCTAATTTAATATCATCGGGGTAATTGAATGAATTTCAATTAATTCTGCATTCATAATTCATGAGAAATAATTTAATTTTAATTGTATTAAAAAGTAACGTTTGAAAATATTCTATCCCAGGCTGCGAAAAATGAATTTTTCATAGCAAAAACTTTATTTAAATAAATTCGTTTTAGAATGATTTCCTCGTATCTTTATATTGTATATCATAGCTATATTTTAAATGAAGATTTACGCAGATTCACTTTTAACCACTTGTTTTGTGCGTAGGCCATACGTTCATTGATATATAGAATTTTGATAGTTGTAAGTAAAAATTAAAGCATTCATAACGATTATAATTCAATAGTAAAATTACTTCGAATACATAGATAATTGATGTGTTTAATGGATTTCCAATCAAATCAAAATAAGAAAATATTCCCAAAATAGAAGGAGTCATCTTATTAGATAGTAAAGAAATAAAATAGTTATGTGGTTAATTTATTAAGCTGCTAGAATAAAAGCTTGTGTTATCTGTCAACGCTTATAGATTTCTGTCCGATACAGAAGTTGTGTTTCTGAACCCAGAATGCCAAAAATAACCTAATAGATATGCATAGAAAAGCTCGCATTTAAATGTAAAGGATTATGCTGTGTTTCTAATGATACAAAGATTGTTCCTTTGAATGAGATATCTTAATGACAGATCAATACTTAGGACCGATCGGTAAAATTTGCATTGGCAATGCAGCTAATAGGAATTCAATTACATGTGTTCTGCCTTGGCTGATTATTTGTAGAGAATGCCGTGTAAATTAATTTTTCTTAATAGCTAAGAAATATTCTAAAATTACAATATGTATGGTACACTTTTGTACATTTCATGCGGTTTCATATCTAGCAAATATAAAGTGTAAGGTATCCGTGGCATTCAGGACATATTTATTTCAAATTTTATTATTAATTTCTAGAAAGTAAAGCATGCAGTTTGCTTACATAGACAATTGCTTTAAGGTAATTATTAATGTTTAAGAAATGTTACGCATTATTATCCTATTTTTACATTCGTATCATGCACAACACTTTTTTTAAATATATAATGATCTCTTTATTAATAATATATGAAAATCCTAAATTTATGTTGTTGAAATTTTACAGTTCATACCACTTATGAGCATGAGCAATCTCACCAGGTAAAATCAAAATTTCATTGGAATCCATTTGAAATATTTCAAATTGCCACAGTTTCATCTATGAAACAAATAATTTCAATAAAATTTATAAATTTGAAAGACAAATAGAGGTCATTATGCAAACAGAAATACATTTTTTGTTATATATTTCAGTAAATGAAGCAGTAATTGTATTTATCGTATGGAATAAATATTTGTTAATATTATAAAACATAAATCTTTAAAAATCAAATACTTCAAAGAGATAAAGAACATTTATTATATCAAAGGTAATTACATATAATTCTTAATTTGAAAGATACTCAAATTAATAGAATATATTGAACAATATTTTAGTTGCCATTTCAACCAATGGGCAAAATAGGATTATGTAAAATTTCATGGGTGAAGTAGCATTGAAAATTAATATTTACTTTAGATATTTATTTGTAACAAGTATTTGTAATAAATCAAAATATTCTGTTTTGCTATTAATTATGGGTTATTTTCATAATTTCCAAAAGAAAAAAAAAATTAAAGTTTTTCTCAAGAATTAAATCATCATTTATCACACCTTTTTAGAATTGTAAAAATGATACAATGTATAAAAATTAAACAAATGACATTTACATTTTAATTTATAAATATAAATACAATAAGCTCATAATTACTTCAGCAAGAAAACAATTTTCAAGGTATTAGTTTCACATCATTTATAGAATTAATTTTGAGAAATATTTGTTCCTCGTATATATATAAGTGTAGATTTAATAGATTTACTTTGCAACACGGAATAAAAATAAGTACATTTCATCAAACACCGACAACCTTAAAATATTTTATATCATAAATTTCCACACAACATGCAATATACTATTTTGATCATTTCTATAAAGCATGCACATATCCACACACATATATATTAATGAAATATTACACATATTTCCTATCCTAAAACATCTTTTTTCACACATAATTTCCACATATCTTTGTCATTTTATACTTCATATCTATATCGGGTTTCAAAACGAAAGGACGGTTGTCTATTTAATCTAATGTTTAATAACTTTCAAAAACTAATCAGAATAACATGTTATAGTTTCCCAACATGCATTAAATTATACAGCCAACACAAGCGATTGATTATTATTATTTACATGTAATATATTGTTAATGTATTATAAACTATATAGAATATTATTCTACATTAAAATAATGATGTTTAGATTCAGCATACGGTTATAACACGCTAAAAATTGATTAATATTTGGCTTCAGTATTCAGTTGAAAGTTCTTTAAAATAATAATGCTTGTATTAAATAAACGGTTAATTATTAAAATGAAACTATAAAATAAAAAAGGCCCTTTTAAATCTTATTAAGTGAAATAATTTGCAGAAGTTCACAAAAAATGTTTAAAATGTATTGGACATCGACATGAGTTACATATACATTATAATGAATAAGCTTTACAAAAAATAAGTAAGTACTATTTAGCTTCAGTATTCAATTGAAAGTTCTTTAAAATAATAATGCTTCTTTTAAATAAGCAGCTAATTATTAAAATGAAACTGTAAAATAAAAAATGCCTTTTTTAATCTTATCAAACTGAATAAACTGCATAAGTTCACAAACAATGTTCAAAATTTATTGCACAACGACATGAGATACATATACATTATAATGAATATGCTTTACAATAAATGAATAAATAAACGATGTAGTACATAAGAGCATGAAATGTATCAAATAGATAAAAATAATTAAAATAATCATATATCATATAATATATGTTAAAGATCGTAATAACGTTTTAAAGATATTGTTATAAAAATAATTTTATTCACATTCATTACTGTAATTCTTGTTGTTGTTCCTTCTTCGAATCGCATGATTCAGAAAAAATGTATTCTTCTCCAAAAACTTCCTAAGTCGATTCATTGTCTTTGAGATTCTTTCACGAAGTTCGTTTTGAAAAGCAGTAAAAAATTTCAATTCTTTTGTGCATGTAGAAAAACACAGTCAGGTCAAGTCAATCTATTTGCTTGACTTAATATCTTTTCATTGCAAGTCTACTTCAACAGTTTGAAGCAAATAACTCACCGTATCTTAATTTCAGTCAATGAAGAAATTGTTTCATTAAAACCATTAACAAACGAGAGAAATATAGTTCATTTTGCATTTAACCCTTTGCACTCAAATATCAGTAATTCTGAGGATGCATTGTTCTCGCCATCTTGTTGGATAATGATTGATATAAAAAATCGTATAGTAAGTAAAACTCCCACATTTTTTTTCAAGATTATAACAATCCTATTACTATTTTTGAGCTTCCAAAAACTTTTTAAAAAAAATCCTTATTTTCAAGTATGAATGCTTACTTATCCTACCCCTTTTCGAAGTGCAAAGGGTCAACTAAATAAATTCTTCAACTTCATCGGCGAAACGCACGCGTTTCCGGTTTACTTCATTGTCATCGTCCGCCATCTTTGATGGTCACTTCACCCTTCCACTCTGTGTCCTTAACCTCGAGGTGTAGCTGGTTCTCGGTTCAGGATGCGAACTGGTGCTTTCATTCGGATACTTGTTTCTCCATCGCATGAGAACTGATAGGTAATCAGGCCAGTTCTCTGGCAGGAGAACGAGACAAAATCCGACCATACTAAGAACCACTCCAGCAAGCTTCATGCCACGAAACTCCACAGAGTACAAGTACATATCCACAGCTGCGAAAAAAATACATATAGAATAAAAATGCATAAATGTAATTACATATAGAGTAAAAAAATAAATATTATATATGTATAGTGTGGTGCTACCTTCATAAGCCAGATAACACATCTATGATACCGAAGGCGACTTTTGTATTATGGTCATGTTACTCGGCTACTGGCCCTAGCGTCGCAAGTTCGTATCGAGACCTTCAATCGATATATTGGTCCTTGACAACGCAACCTCCCGAAACAGTCATGGCGCCATCTACCCGCAGCAAAATCGTTAGACTCACTTGACGTAAGCAAGCAGCAACTCGCCATAACGCTTGGTGCAATACAAATCGTTCGCTTCTTCGCCGACTCACTGGTGGGGGAGTACTATGGCACTACCTTCATAAGCCAGATAACATCTATGTATTATGGTCATGTTACTCGGCTACTGGCCCTAGCGTCGCAGGTTCGTATCACGACATTCAATCGGTACATTGGTGACCTTGACAACGCAACCTCCCGAAACAGTCATAACGCCATCTACCCGCAGCAAAATCTTCAGACTCACTTGGCGTAAGCAAGCAGCAACTCGCCGTAACGCGTGGCGCAATACAAATCGTTCGCTTCTCCGCCGACTCACTGACGGGGGAGTACTGTGGCGCTATCTTCATAAATCAGATAACATCTACGATACTGAAGTCGACTTTTGTATTACGGTCATATTACTTGGCTCCAGGCCCTAGCGTCGCAGGTTCGTATCGCTACCTTCAATCGGTACAATACAAAGCATTGAATTTGAAATTAATGTAATTCTCAACAAATCACCATAATAAAATAAGAATATCCACGTATTTTCTTTAGATATTACTACCTCAGTGGCACTAAAGCCCATGTGCCCATATAGACTTTCTTGATAGAGGACTCTGGGATAGAAGACATAGGTCCCAGTTAAATGGTCAGCCTAACGTGAAACCCCAATTGTTTAATTCCACAGCATGCTTGTTCCTCATTTTTTCGACACTCTGAAGGGTTGAAAGGTCGAGTCGAGTCGAGTCGAATTGAATGAGAGCCGAGGATCGAACCTCGAACCTATGCATTGGATGTAATAAACAACAACAATAAATTTACAGAATATGCTTCCAGCAATTTCGAAATAAACATTTTACAATATTGAATTACACAATTGTGAAATATTTTAGGACAAAACAAATAACAAATTAAAACATTTTATAATCGATTTTAAATATTATTTTTATTTTCTCTAATATTTATAGAATTATTTTTGAATGAGTTTTCTTATAAATTTAAGAAATAGAGTAATTTTTTACTATATTTATCTAGTAAGATTCGATTGAATAATTTTGTCGTCCGACTTGATTAAAAAAATTAATGTTTTTATAATTAATAAAATGCAGCTATAATTTATAAAAAAACAATAAAAATCTAAGTACTAATTTTACAATAGCTATTTCTTTATTAGTTTATCGTTAAGGCTGTAGAATTTATTACATATATCACAAATTTTAAACAAAACTTCATAAAAAAATATCCACTTGGCTCGAAGTATTTGATTGATTAAATTATGATATAATATAAATATAAATCATTATAATCGATTAAATCATTTTTAGTGAAATTTTTATCAATATCCTTGATAAATTGTTTGAAATTTCACTCAGAAGTTTACTCAAAAAATGAACTTGAAAGTTTAATCAGTCAATATAATGTAGATTTGTCTGTATACAGCAGCTAATAACTTATAATAGCAAAATTAATATTTTTTAAGTTACAGAAATATTTTCATAGATATTCTACTGTTTATATACCGACGGTTAATTTATAAAATATGAGAATCTAAAATTGATATCGTTCCAATTTTTTTATGCCATTTCTATAATATTTTTATTATAAATTCATGTCTCAGGCGCATTTAAATTTTTAATTGTATTCTAAGAAAATCAGGATAAAGAAAGAATTATTTATGCCTGATTCCAAATAAAAAATTGAGTGCAAAACATTAGAATTGATCTTAAATTAGCTAAAAATATTTTTTTTTCATTACGCAAATAAATTTTAGTTTTTTTCGGTTACTGAATGTAGTATACGTATATGCTTTATGATTGAGTCAAGAGTACCTTTACCCTTCATTTACCTCTCTACTATCAGTCTAAAAGGGTGTTTTTTTTCAGTATAATTATATTTCTTTTTCACTACGCAAATGAACTATAATTTTTTTCGGTTCTTCAATGTAGTATACGTAAATGTGTCATAATTGAGTCAAGAGTACCTTTACCGTTCATTTACCTCTCTCCTATCAACCTAAAAGTTTTTTTTTCAGTATAATTTGAATATTTAATGTTGCCATTCAATCTCGATCGATTATTTCCTTATTAAAAATATTCGGAATACCTTGAAAGGGGTTAATTATACAGAAATTCTATCTAATATGTAAAAATATGTTAACTAGAATTTTATTTTATTGTTTGTATAAAACATACTAGATGTTTTATTCCATTCATATTACTCAATTTAACCACTTAACATACGAATTTATTTAACTTTCTAATTAGATAACTCATCCTATTTTGGTAATTTATAGTTAATTTGATTGTTTTAAATAATATATGGAGCATTTGGGATATCAAATCGTTTCGTATTGATTTTTTTTCTTATTTAAATACTTAATTCAGTGGCTTAGTTGCAGACTTGAAAATAAAAAATCAGTGTCAGACACGTCACTGTATGCGAAGTGGTTAAGCTGCTGTAATTCTTCCTAAGACCTTAAATTTTGCTGATATCGTATATACACCTTGATGTAAGTGCGAAGATGGACTTTCCAAACGAAAACTCAAATGCAGAATTTATATTTCAGAAACTTCACGAGCTTAATGACAAATACGCACATTAGCATCCATTTTTCAACCATTGCCTTCTTCCAAATCATCCCATTAAAAGTTTATCTGTAGCGATAACCTCATTTATCTAGCGAATCCTTCCTATCAGCGCCCTTAACTAGCCGCCTATGTTCAGAAACAAGGGCAGGCTGTGGAAATTATAATTACATTCGCGCACTCTGGGGCGGTCCCTCCAGGGAGACACAAAAGCCCCCTCCGCCACCGTCGCGGATGTCAAGGCAGGCATTGTGATGCATAATGCAGGGCCATAATAAACCGAGCATCATTCGATCCGCGCGCTGCGTCCCCTCATACATAGATGATGAGGCGACGCCACTTGCAAATGTATTCCGAGTTATGATCAATGCATGGAACAGTGAGTGAATGGATTCGGACGATTCGAGTGATAAGCGTGCTAATGTCCGAACCGCAACCGGTTGGAACTCAAGTTGATAACGAGCCGCGACATAAAATGCATTTTGCATTCTTTCGCGTTTAGATAAGTGTAGCTATTTGGGTGATCAGTGTGAGGAAATATGGGAGACATTTTTGAATCGAATCATTGTAGTCATTTGTGAAACAAGAAATAAATATAATGAAACTATTTCTTTCTGTGGTCTTTTAAAGAGAGCGAGTTAGAATGTAAAATATGTCAAGATCGTTGATTTAGTTAAAGGCATTTATATCAAAAGAATAACGTTTATAGGTTGATATGCCATTATGTACATGAATGAAAAATAAACATTCAAAATGCTTTGCCAACTTTATAGTTTGAACTGGATATGATTAATTTGGCGAGCGGTTACAAATTTATTAATGCTTATAGGTTTATATAATGTCTGCATATTTAAATTATGCTCATGAATAATGAAAAATCATTTAAAACGCTTTTTACAACAAACATTTGGGCATAAAGCTGTTTAATTTCAAAAGTAGCTACATTTTTTAAATAAAAAATAAGAAAATAGGCATTTCATGCATTTCTTAATTTAAAATTATTCAAAACGGTCACTGTTGTTGTGACTTATGGCACTTGCCATGGACAAGCCCCTTGCTGATACAGCAGCAGATTTAAGCCGATGGGAACATCTCATTTTTTTTGAAGTAGCACCAAATAGAGCCAAGAGCTACACGCCAACTAAGCTACACACTCACCACATTTGCTTGCACAGCCCCTTTTTACAAGGAGGCACAATCACACATCTCACAGATAGCACACAGAAGAACAACCATTCCCGAACTCGGAACTCCCAGAACACCAATTTAAAACTGCACAGTTTCTAATGACTGATTTGAGAGCAAATTGGGAACAAAAATTAATTAAAGAAAGATCCCTCAAAAATTGAAAAAAAAAATATCTTTTCTGTTTTTTTTTTTAATTTTATATATATTGATTTTATTAATTATATATATATATATATATATATATATATATATATATATATACTTGCTCTATGAACTATGAACCGGAACAACTCCGAAAGATGTTTTTAGTTAATAGAATCTTACTATTTCCCGCAAGAAAAATATGGTATTTCCCTTTTAATATATATAATCAAAATCAACCAAATAAACTAACATTAAAAATATGCCACATAGATGTTATTATTTTAAATATAACTGAATTATTCTTGTTGCACCAATATTATTGATGAAAGAAATATTGTGCTGAATAAAATATATTGCAAAAAAAAATGTGATTTAATGAAACTGTTTTGCAAATAATATCTATAATTAATTCATGGATGGAATCAAATCTATAAAAAAGGAATGTACAAAAAATTGTCATTGTTGAGGCTAAAGATATTGGTGAAATAAAAAACATAATGAAAGTAAAAGGATTATAAAGTATTAATTATGCACAAATCAGATAAATTTACTTCAAATTAATATTTCTTTGTCACCAAAAAAAAAAAAAAGGATTCTTTCAAGTGTTTCATTTAAACTTCGTTTGAGCGGAAATACAATTCTTGCAACGTTGCAATTGGATATATTATAGCATGCAGACTTTTATTATATGAAGGAAATTGCAATCGCAGCCTACACTCGACTTTGATATTACTTCATAAACATTTTGATTCAAAATAATATTGTTTATAATAATATGCTTCTAATAATATTGTTATTGTTAAATAAGTGGTGTGTGTGTGTGTGTGTGTGTGTGTGTGTGTGTGTGTGTGTGTGTG
>JAOUZG010005735.1:6058426-6096940 GCA_026289955.1 Argiope argentata | reverse complement strand
GTGTGTGTGTGTGTGTGTGTGTGTGTGTGTGTGTGTGTGTGTGTGTGATTTCACATGTTTAAAAAATATTGTGCTGATTTGCTTAGTTTATAATTATTGAAAACACGTCCATTTAGAACTAAAAAATTTATTTCATACAGGAATTGAAATTTTTCCCAACACAACAATTTCTAAAAGTTTTAGTTTATATTTCTATTCGTAAAATCAATTTGACCAATCCCATGTTGACTAATATATTAATTTAAATATTAAAAATTTCAACTGATAAATAATTCTAAATAAATTAACAACTTCAGTGATTTCTTCCGATCATCCTTCCTATAAAATTCTTCTCTTTGAGATATTTTCGAACAATAATGAACCTTGAGTTTTTAACATTCCCCCCTTATTTTCTCAAAAAAAAATTCAAAAGCTTTTTCCCCTTTTATAATGCAAACTTTTCTGTTGTGAATTCACATAAGTCCGAGACTATAAAAAATCATAGTAATTCATGAAATGTTTTGAGAAACTGAGATTTTAAATTTAGATTTAATAATTATAAAAAAATTCGAAAAGACAAAATCTAGAAAAATGTTTTGATATTAATAAATTGTTGTTTTAAAATTCATATTGCAAAAATTATGTGTAATAATTATTATTGTAGTTGATTTCTAATATCTAAATTCTCCAATACTCAAAATTAATAAATATTATTAGAATTTTTACCATTTACATTTAAAAATCATCCGATATTCAAGTAAAAAAGAGAGAAATAAAGATTGCTTTTTCTTTTGTTAATTGTCTTGAAAATGCTTTTAAATAATGAGTAAAAAGTACTAAGCATTACAATTTTTACATATTTTAATTTACTGAATACGGAAACTTACCAGCAGAAGCAGGAACTGAAAATAGGTAACCAATAGTCAGAAAAACTTCGTATGTCCACAGCACTCCAAAATTTCCCAACAAATTGGCCACTGTATGGAATAAATCTTGTGATTAATAATGTAACATAAATAGTCAGAAATTGTCCTTGAAAAAAGGACAAATATTTTTTGCCAGCTTTCGATACTTTATTTTAACTGCCATAAAATTCATTACAATTTACCATCACTTTATCAACAAATAATTAGAATCAGCTATTAGTTTAATTATATTTCTAAATAAAGATGCCAGATGACATTTTGAATAAATTTTAAAATAGTTGTATTATCATCTTAGAAGAAACTGTAGCTCTCTGTTCTATTATTGTAGATAGATTATTTTATTTGAAAATAAATTTGGCAAAGCAAACACCCCTCATAGTTTAACTCTTTCTTTGAACCAAATCGGACACTCCTAGTAAGAGTAAGTCGGAAGATAAAATTATGAAAACCAACAAGAACGAAAAATCCTCATGTATAAGAATTAAAGATTTTTCTTCCTCATAAACATTGATAGATTTATTTAACATTTTTGATAGATTTGATAGATTAAATAACATTTCTAAAAATATATAAAAGAGAAATTCGTATGCATAAATTTTAAATGAACGGCTAACTGCCTAATTATTTAGATTTTAATAGAAATGAGTCAGATTTGGGCAGAGTAAACAGAAAGTTCTCAACTGTATGAAGTCAAAATTACATTTAAATATTACATTTAATTAACTTACATTTAATACACAATAATTAATATACAATATTACATTTAAATTAATTCTTTGAATAGCATAGGATTGAGGAAAGAAACTCTTCCAAAATAACCTGCTAAGTTATAAAATCTATATTTTAAAATACAAATTCGTCAGACGATTTTTGTATATTTACAAGGATTTTCAAGAAATGAATAAAATGTTTAGTCTTACAGTTCTTAAAAATGTGAAGGATTTTCCACTATTTGTTTAAAAATAATAACTACAGCCTAGCTATCTTAATTTTAATTTTTAAAACTTACATAAAACATGTAGATCAATGTCATGCTAAATTTGAAAAATATATTTATTTACGGACTATTTATAGAATTTTAAAAATGTAAGATACCCTAAAAGGTCAGCAAAATATTTGTATAAGTGTTCAGTAACAAAATATTTAAGAAATTCTATGTAGCATTAAGATTAATTCATTTTTATCGATTTGATTTTGAACGGGTAATATAACAATCAAAGTCTTTCTATTGGTTAAAATATTTCGATTTGTATAAATGTTATTTTATTTGTAGTTTAAACATTAAAAACAGAAAAATCAACAAGCATTGGGAAAATGTTTCAATTAATTTTTATAAATTAGCACTATTAGTTAATATAATACATTTTATTCCATTTAATATTATATAAAATGAAGAATAAATTAAGGTCCACTAAAAAAGAATAAAGTAAGAGTGTAAAATTTGTAGAACAGAGAAAACCATTAATAATTAATCCTTAGTAATGGTTGTTCCTTGCGCCCATTTGTTATCCTTGCATATTGTAAGTTCATGAGCAACTTTTTCTAACTTGACAGACCGCATGTCCATAAAATTTTCTACTAATCTTCTCAAATTTATCCGTTTCCAGGGATTTTTAAAAATTATACTTTCTTAGGGATTTTTATACGGTGATAATTACCTATTTATTCTCCCTGCAAGAGTTTTTTCTTCCTCTCTCAGAGGAAAGCAAATATATTTTTTATAGATTCCCTCGTCTATTTTTTTTAATTTTGAAAAATTAAAGTAATTATCTTTAGTTCAAAGAATGTATTTGCTGAGATTTTTTATTTAGCCAGAAAGAATTTTAATCGAACTATATGATTCAATTTTTCTCATCAGCATCTTGAATTTTTTTCAAAACAATTAAGGCGTTGTTTTAAGTTTCATAAAGTAAATCTTTTTTAAAAAAATATTTTATAATAATAAAGGGAAAACAAAGATTTGTGTAAGTATCAAAGTTTTAATATGACTGCAAACAAATAATTTTAAAGGCACACATTTTTATTTTCAATATTTTGCATACCTATTTCATAACGTTAATGGAGCTGAAGTTTGAAGATTTCTACTAGATGGCGACACATGACGTTATGCCATTTTCGGATAAATGGCAGCTAGCGGTTGGGGAGGAGGGCAAGAAATCCTTTCCTTTTATTAAGAGTTTCAAAACTTCTAAATTTCTGAATAATAGGCTGAATGAAAATTTCATTTCTATATTTAGAATCAACAATTCAAATTATATTATTTTCTGTTAATCACGCTTTAGGCAATTAATAATAGGAATGGTCAGATTTATGAGCAGGTTATAAATTATACCATTTTGGCATGATTTATATCATATTAAAATATAATTTATAATTTATTAGGATATAAGTTAATAACTATTAAAAGGTATAATTTATATACCTTTTAAATTTTAATTCATATACCTTTTATATTATAGGTATAATTTATATAACTATTAAAACCCTTCCATGGTTTATAAATAGTTTTGAAATATATAAAAAGAACTAAACATATTGTATCCCTTTGAAAATAATTTTTAAAGTGATGTAAAGATATCAAAGACTGAGTTATTTGCTTTAAAACATCTTACTATTTTTTTTCTAAGTTTACTTTCTTCATATATATGCTAGACAAATGATGACATTAGTTAATATAAAAAGTAAACTTAGATATTAGTTAATATAAAAAGTAAACTTAGACATTAGTTAATATAAAAAGTAAACTTAGACATTAGTTAATATAAAAAGTAAACATATAATGAAAACTTGATAAAAGAAATCATCAAATGACAAAGTAATAATATATCTATAACAAAATCATAAATTTACATAGAACACATTCATAGAATGATTTGCTAAAAAAAATTTATGCTATTAGATTTAGTTGTTGAGCAAGCTATAAAAATATGCTATAAGATATGCTAGCTATATATTTATTACGAGTGCATCAGTTTATCGACATTCTTAAATTCACAAAACTAAGTAATGGCATTATTGTGCATAAGCAATTAATTTGTACTGCTTTCTGATTGAATTATAAATTTCTTAATTTTTATTCAAGCGAATGTGCCCATTTAAAAAAAAATATTTGTGTATTGTTAACTACTACAACAAAATAAAGCGGTTAATAACTTATTTATTTATTGAACGGTGTTTAAGAAATGATGGTGTTAAAAATTTAAAAGACAACTGAAAAAATAAAGAAAATGAGATGTTCTTTGTACTTTGCTAATAAAAATATAAATATTTCTTTACGATTTAAACGAAATGTTTCTGGTTTTATTGTGTATTTAAAAATATATGTTACATATTACTATTTCTTATATTAGTAGCAATATATCTATTGTCTTACTTTAAAATAATTGACTATAATTATTTAAATATTTATTATAATTATTATTGATGAGATAGCATGCAGATTTTTTTTGCTTGTTATCACGCAATTCATTCAATAAATAGATAGCAAAGGACATGCTTATTTTTATTTGTAATACTTTGTATGATTATTTCATATCATTAGTAAAGACATTTCAAGATCGCTACTAGATGGCGCCACAATACTTTCTTATTTGGATTAATTACATCCAAAATTATGATGCCCAAATTTTAAATTGATTTTAATATAATTAGAATTATTTAATTTTGAACTATATAATAGAAATTAAGCGTACTATACCTATTCAATATTTTTACATATATACTTAAAATTTTGTAAAATAAAAAAAAATTAAAATTACATTATTATATAATTTATTTTTAAAAATATTTCCACTTGATTGACTTTTATTTAATTTTTAGATAGCATTAGCTAGCAGACCAATGAAATCGAGGGGTGGGGGTAATATCTTTGGAACCACTTACAAAAAATAAATATGGCTGCTCCTCCTAGAGGGAGCCACGGTATGTCTCTCCAATGTATTATTTCTGAATCGGTGAAATAAAGAGTCAAGAAAACTGGCCACATCGTGAGGATATTGCATAATCCCACAGCACTGAAGAAAAATGACATTTGTCCTAAACTCACATCACCGATGACCTTCTTAAACGCAACCTGAAAAAAAAAGCAAACATTCACTTAATCTTTTTGTAATAAATAAAATTTTATAAGTTTTGAAAGCAAATTATAGTAATTAAAAATCTTAGAAATCATACAGAAATAATTAATTAAAAAATTATTGTTTTGTTTCTTGAATACAGATGTTTGTCTGGTTACCTTCTATAACCCGGTTTGCTAAACTTCGAATGATCCTGCATTTGCCATGAAAATATTTAAATTTCAAAATTAAATGCAAAAGTGGAAATAGGAAAATAATTTTGTAAGAGAAAAACCAAGTCACTCAAGTTCATTTACAAATATAATATGCACGTATAATTTAAAGAAAAGTTGTATCATTTGTCGAGCTAATATATCTTGCTTCAATTGAATTGTTGAAAGTGGAATTACATTTCAATTTTCTATGAAATTTATTATGTCGGCATTGAAAACATGTATTGGAGGATTGTGAATGTGATAATTTATATGTGCATTATCTGATAGAAATAACTAGAAGCTCCCAACTTCAGCTTAAAAGTATAATTTTTTAATCCAGAACAAATCATTTTAGAAAAGAAACAGCCTCAATTTAGGAATATAACTAATTGTATAATAATCAATAGTAAAATTTGTATTATAAATTTTATCGCCTAATAACTGGTATGGATATTTTTACATGCTTGCATTTAATAACTGCTAATACACACTTGTCTCAAAAAAAAATTCTAAAATTGTAAAATAAATGTCATATATTTTGGGCCATAATAAAATAAACATTGATTTTGTTTGTAACATTTCAATAATCCTAAGTTAAGACCGGGTATTGTAATAACTTTAGTGAATCATTCATACAATAGGTAAATATCTATAAAATTTGGAAATAATGATTTAATAATACAAATTATATTATATACAAAGTTTACGATGTCAATTAGAGAAGTCTTCAAATTCTTGTACTGTGCAGTATTGTACTGTAACTAGTTTTGATTATAAGTAGTATCAGAATTTTTTCCAAATTTTACAAATGCAACTATATTTCAATAAATATATAAATTTAAGATACCTTTTATATATATACATAAACCTTTTTTATTCCTATGCATTTAAATATTTAAAATTGTTTCTTTAGTAAAAAATGATTGATAGAATCGATGATATTTCTTCAAAATGGTATTCATGGTTGCATTAGATTTTAGAAAGCAAAAATCAGAGCTAATCAAACTGCATTTCTTTATATATATTGCAGTTCTCATTTTGAAAGTGGATGATAAGTCTATGTATTACAATTAAAATTTTTCGATTTGTTCTGTGAAAATAAATTACACAAAATGTGGTAATAAAATAAAATTAATGTGGAAAAAAATGTTTAATTATCTATTCAGATTTAAAAATAAACAGTATTCTTATCATTATACAATACATTATGTATAAACCGTCAGAGATAGGCATTTACCTACAATTGGAGTAATGCATTAAAAATATCGGGAAATTATATTTTACATTCTTTGATTCAATAAATACAATTCTCAAAACGTTAAAAACTTTCATTTTTTCACGATTAATTGATTTTATCAATCATATTTCATTAAAAAAATTGTCGATATTTAAAAATATACTAGAAAAAGGATCCTATTATTGTATGATTAAAATTGACAGATTTAGGGATAGTTAACTCAAATAAGATCCATTAACAAATTTAAGAAAAAAAATTAGAAAATTGGAATTTGATTTTTTAAATATGATAATTTTTTTCCAGAATCTCAATTTTATAAATCCGTCGATTGAAGTATCTCTTTAGGTCTCAGTAAAACTCGTCAAAAGCAGAAATTGTCAATCGTTGATTATTAGCTGGTTTTAGCTACAGTACATTGGGAATTTGTTTAAATTGTTACATTATCAAGAATGACTCATTAATTATTATTTATAGGCTCTAAAGAACGTATAAAACGTTGAAACGTTTTTCAGAAATACATTTATTGACTCAAGCAATTCAAAATATAATTCTTATGTCACTTAAAGCACTTTTCCAACTGAAACTACACCTTCTGATGGCTTTTTAATTATCTATTGTATTATAATAAAAGAGTACTAACTGATTATGCACTGAAAATAGAATTTGTTGAAAAAGCTAATGTTTATGAATAATGACTTTTACTGGTCACAAACAATATTCTCTGATCCTTTATCATATTCTGAAGTTTAAAAAGAAATCACCCTTTTGCAGAAAAGTTTTCATGTAAGTAAAAAAAATCTTAAAGTTATGTTTTAATTTTAAGCAATTGTTGCTGAATATGTATAAAAATTGTATTTAATAAAGTGTCATGATCTGTGGGTGTCAACAGGCAAAACACACATTTTCACATTGATAAAGAATCTTCATTTATGCAAAGAAGTTCGAAATTTATTGTTACTTCCAATTTTGTTAAATTTAGTTTAATGTCTAAATAAATTTGTCATATTCATACAAACTTGATTTTGAGAAAATCTGTCAAAAATATGTTTGTATTATTTTGATTTTTTAATTATCAGCAATGTAGTTTAAACAAAGAATTCAGTTTTATATTAATATGAATATTCTAAGAACTCCCATTTCTAGCAGTATTCATTTAGTTTTATGCAATTTTTCTTTCTGTCTAGATATCTTTCGATGTATCCCAATTTTGATATATTATCCTTTTACGTCTCGAATGGGAAATATCTCATTGATTAATAAATAAGAAAGAATTATTTTATTACTAATCATAATACAGAAAAGAAATGTATTTAAATGAAAGCATAACTTTTTAAATTCTTTTGGATGATGTGAAAATAATTAGTGTTTATTGGTATGCTCCAAAGCTATGACAAAAAAAGAACGCGAAATTCTTTTATTACAATTTTATCATCTTTAAGGAAACGTAGAAACTTTCTAAAAGGCAATTAATCATTTTAAGTGCTAATAAACATTTTTGCCATATTTTTCGATTTTATCAAAAGATAAGGAAATGTATAAGGATGAAACAAACATGCAAATAAGCAAGGCACATATCTAATTTTATAAATATAGATAATATGAAAATGTTTCGAATAAAGAAAACCAATTGCTTGAAGAGTTTCATACAATTTACAAATTTTAATTGTAAAAAAAGTCTTTTTGAATTTTTTATTGAAATAATACTTTTAAGCAAGAACCATGTTTTTTTCCCTAATATTACATATGTATTGCAAAATGCTATATTATGTTAAATATTACTCTTAATATAATTTAAAATCGCAGAACCTTGTATAGTATAATATCTCATAATATTGTGCAACAAACTGTGCTACCTGGGTGGTGAAAATGAATTTGTAGCAAAATTTAATATTGGAAATCTGATTTGTTTGTCATTTTTAAATACTGCTGATGAATTATTAATACAAATATATCTTACATACAATATAAAATCCTTATTTCAAATAAAATTTGAATTTTTTAATTTTTTTATCCACACCTTTTAAGTAAGTTGTTGTGTTGTGTTATGAGTTAAATCAAATCATACCAAAAGAAAATTATTATAAAATAATAATAAAAAAGATTTAGATATTCTAAATCAAAGACTGAAATGCTATGGATCAATTTTCAAATGTTTTCTGAATTAAATATAAAATTCTTCATGAGCAATTAATTGCAGTCTAAGAACATAGTAGTTCATTCAAAGTAATTATCCTTTCTATTTGTCATATGAGAAAACGTTCTTAAAAAGTGACATTGAACTTATAAAGATAATTTATTGCTTAAAAAAGGTCTTATAATAGGTTATAAAGGTATAAGGGTATTTCTTATAAAAGGTAAAACTAAACACAAAAATTTCCCGACTCAACATTAAAATGATTTTTTTATCATGTCAGAACATAATGTCGTTTTAGGGATGAGGCGTTTGGCGTCAACAAAAATCCGTAGGTGAAAAATCAAAAATTTATTATCTGTACGGACATCATTAAAAAAAATCAGCTTTTAATAACAGGTTGCCATTGCATTTGCAAAAGCTCTGATTTAAAGAAATAAGTTAATGACTACAGCAATTGAAACCTAGAAAATATCATTATGAGCACTTGATTATAGGAAATGAAATAAATAGGAAATGTGGTATTTTTTTAAAAACAATCAATGCGAGACAAATTTTTTTGGATCGTTTGCAATACTAAAGTGACTCATTCAATGAAACGATTAAAATGAATAAAAATATAATTTAACTTGCACGAGCACATGGTGCTTGGCCGTTCAAGAAGTTATGCTCTGGCATGATACATTAAAACATGTATTGCAGATTTCATTATAATCTTTTATTTACTTCTGAAATTCTTAAAAATATATACATAAACTCTTAAGTATTTATCCATTCAAACTAAAATATTCATTTCTATAGCTTAATATTAGAAATAAAAACATAGTCAATAATACAGATTTTAGAACATTCCCAAATACTGTTATATCTTTATAAAACGCCTCATGAATATGTTCGAGAATAATAGCTTGATGTCGTGTGTCTTGAATTAATCTGTATTCTAGACGTATAGATTTTTCCTACGTTCAATAACCTAAGGGCGTGTTCTCCCACTGTTCAGATTTTACGAGAACTACAGAGCGTATCTATTTACAGAAACGGGAAACCCTTATATAGAATCAAGAAAGAAACATGAACCCTTCGCTATTTCTCTTGGGGAATGTAGGAATGAAATGAAGCCTGTTGCGCCTGCTTTCTGTAAAATTTATTGATTTATGCTTTTACATTATGAAGGGATCTAGATATTAGACATATGTGATTGTTTCTGAATTCTAAAATTATTATTGTTTAGCTAAAAAAATTTAGGTATTTTAAAATACATTTTTTTTTTTTTTGCATTAAGGAATTTTTACACCTATTATATATTTCTGATCAAAATACTTTTCCTTTCTAAAACATTTTCCTTAAACAGAAACTAGTTATTAAATAATTATTACATAACATAAATAATATTTCATGCATAATATAAACGTTAATTTTTTTATTCAATCTATATTAAATATTTTTAAAAATACTGAATAAAAACACCATGTACTGTTTTATTTAATAATTTGTGTAAATAATGAGAATATGTTTTGATTTAGAAAATATCATTTAATTCTTGTCCTTATAATTCCTTTAATTACGAAAAATCTTTTATGTTTCATGGTTCCTTTTGGTGTGGATTAAGAGTTAAATTAGATATATAAACTTATAAAAGATAAGTATGTTTAAAAAAATACATATATATTTTTATTAAGATTTTGAATATGCTCATACAGTATTTTAAGTTAAATAATAATAATAATAACAATAATTAAGCTAATAAAGTGATTATTGACAGAATGGATTTATTTTCTGAGCAAGTAACTTCATTTCATACATTATATCGTTGTAATTCTTTCAATTACTAGCAAAACAATATTTAAATTTTGGAATTTCTTATGAAGAGTAATATTGATTACATTCGATATGTGATCCAATAAAAGTGAAAATAATAAAAAAAATAAAAATCAGACTAGTTCGTATTTTATTTTGCATATCTTGCAATATTTTTATCATACACAATGACATTTTTTCTTGTTTAGATCAAAAGGAAAGAAATTATTTGTATTCTAAACAGTAATATTTGCTCTTGGGCAATTCTATTACAAACAAAATCAATGATTTAGTATCCTTATGAGATATTTTCTGAAGTTACTATCCATTTTTCTGTAGAATGCAAAAATCATGAATAAATATTAAAAGTAATTCTCTGAAAGATTTGAGTATAGATATCTCGCTTAGAAAGATAAATGAAATTTTTACATTTTGGAAGATTTAGAGGTACGACAAATTAGATTAATTAGATGTAAATCATAAATCATTAATAATAAATTCAAGCATATCAAAAGATTATGATTATCATCTTTTTACACAAGTAAATAATGAAAGATAATTTTCTTTTTATCTCTGAGAAAACATGGATATTCTTGGAATTTTAACATTTATTTCCTATACGGTCTTTTAATGAATTGTAGGTATTCCGATTACAGAAATATTTATTTTAATTAATTTTTAATCATATTTATAAAATGATGTTCAAATACAAAACAATAGTTTTTTTACGAGAGTCTTTTTATTGCGCATTGGCGTCAGAAAAAAAAGTTTTCACTACGAATTTTAGGAATTGTACCAGAGTCACAAATCTAATAGGAAATAGAATTATTATTTAAATTTTATTCGGAGTATCACTTTTAGCACACAATGAGACATTATGTTTCAAATTTTGCTTAAAATTAATCAAATGATTAGTAATTGACTATTAATTTTATAAATCTGATACAGTTCATACATTAAATCATCTATTGTTTTCTTATATTTAATATGTATTTCAATTAATGAATAATATAGTCTTTATTTTGATAAATTAAACTTCTTATATTGTGTTTCTTTCCTTTAAGGTTTGGGAATTCAGCAATTTTTTTAAAAATTCTCGCAATGAATGTGCATTTATCAAATATACATACTGCCGAATGTTTTACAGCTTTCCAGGTGATTTAAAAGATGTGAAATCTTCAATTAATAAATTTGAAAATTACAAAATAGTTCTAATATAAAAACAAATTTATTGATTTGTATCTGTTTTTCTTTTAATTTTTTTCTTTAAATTTAAAGCTTAGAATTATATTAATTATTTTTATTCTCTTTTTATACCTTTTCCATCTTTATAAATTGATTTACATTTCAGTAAAAATTCATAATTGATTAAAAATATCTCACTGATTTCAAGTGCTATTTGAATTATATATATATATATATATATATATATATATATATAATGAAATAAATTCGTATAAAAATGGATGAAATTAAATATTTTCCTAAGGAGATAGATAAAATAAAATACTTTTGTAAAAAATGGGCATTATAAAACGATAGGAAAAAATAGTGTTTTTGCTGCCATTTACTGTTTTGATAAAATATCATAAAATATATTTTTCTCTTAAGTCATTATAATGACTGTAGTACAAAATATTATAAGAAATAATATGATTTCAAAGAAAAAGTAAAATAAAAATTAAATGAAATCTGCTAACAAATTTCAATGTATCATGTCAGAATATCATTTCTTGAGCGGCCAAGCACCACGTGCTCGTGCAAATTAAATTGTATTTTATTCATTTTGATTGTTTCATTGAATGAGTCACTTTAGTATCGCAAATGATTCAAAAAAACTTTGTCTCGCATTTATTGTTTAAAAAAATATCCCATTTCTTATTTTTTTTCATTTCATATAATCACCATCTTAAAAGAACATATTTATAGGTTTTATTCGCTGTAGTCATTAACTTATTGTTTTTAATAAGAGCTTTTGTAAAGATAATTTCAACATGTTATTAAAAGCTGATTTTTCAGATGCTCTTGCAGATAATAATTTATTTTATTTATTTATTTATTTATTGCCAATGGATTTTGTTGATAGCCAAAAATCTGATCTCAAAAACCACGACATGTTCTGACACGATAATAAATTATAAATTACTGACATCTGTGAAAGATTTAATGCCCTTTTAAAAGGAATAAAATTCTTTTTCTATTAATTGCTCACATTAATTTCAAGTTAGAGTATGAAATGAACGTTTTACTTTGTAGACAGCTGTTCCAGCAGCTGCAGCTGCAGCCAGGACCACCCCGCCAAGTGTCATCGCTCTGGACCCTCCGTCCATGTACGCGAAGAGCGCTATGGCAGTGTTGCACATGATGACAGCTACAATCTAAAAAAGATGAAAAGGATACATTTACGATTGAAATTATAATAACATTTTGGTTTTCATTTCAAAATAAAAGAAAATCGACGATGAATATGTAGTTAAATATTTTCAATGATTAAAAAGCTCTTATGCACTTACTAAAGCTTCATGACATATTTAGTGTTATTTCAAATAAAATATCATTTTTCATTTATGCACTTTTAATCTATAACGAAACATTTTTAAAAAGTACAACTCTAGATAAAATAATGGTACAAAACGTAATTGATTTGACTTTTGAGTCATGGGTATGATAGCTTGATACATGGAAATATTTGTCAGATAAAAAACAAATATTTTTTAAATTAAAATTTCAAAACTTTATTTTGAATATCATTTAAAGTACCATTTTGGATGCATTATCTTAACGACTTCTAGAGTTTAAATTATACAAAATCGTAATACAAAGTTACAATATAGCAATATAAATACAGAATATTACGTGTAGTAGGTAATTCTTAAATACAATGCGAAAGAGAAATTTATTATGAAAGCAAGATATTCATAGTAATTTTAGATAATAATAACAGCATTTATGAGAAAAACATTTAATACGCTATGCTTGCAAATAAAACTGTGTACGTAAAATATTGATTCTCAATGACCGTTAATTAATGCTTATAAAAATAAATTAATATTTTGATATAGTTAACAATATTATTATTTTTTTAAATTCTCAATATTAAACCATTGATTTTTGCTGTTCATTTCAAGTTTATTGACTGTGAAGAAGCATCTGCAGCGTAAATTCATTAGGGGTTCATAAATGAGAACTCTATGTGAAAAATAACTAACTGAATCTGTCATAATAAATTCGTCATATTCATACAAACTTGATATTGGAAAAATCTATCAGAAATATGTTTGTATTATTTTGATTTTTTAGTTATCATCAAGGAAATTTGGACAAAGAATTCCTTTTTATATTAATATGATTCATATATGAGAACTCTATGTGAAAATACCTAACTGAATCTACTTCTTGTTATACTAACAGCAAATAAATATAGCCATAATATTTCACCACAAGACATTCATTTGGTGCGATTACCTGAATGCCTCAGCCATTACTAGGCTAATAATAGAAAGCTCTATGAGGGTTTATTTTTTACTATCGATGTAATTACCCTGATTCCGACAAACTGCTCCTGTAACAGGACCCAGGAGAGAAGATAAACAAAGGCAACATTCGTCGTATAGAGAGCAATGACGTCAGTAGCGTCGAGAAGAGTTAGGGAATAAGTAAACATGTAATTTGTAGCGACCAACAGCACTGTAAACACTCCACAGCGGCAAAGAAACCCAGTCAGGCTAAGACCTCTATCATGGTAGGGTTGAATGCTGTCCCTAAAACACAAAAGCAAAATATTAATTACATCAAATTTAGAAATATTCAGATTTTATTTTTCTTTATGTTGCATAGGGGTTATATTGCGAGTTTTATGATTTTGGTTTCAAAATGGGCAACATTATTGTTAAGGTAATTTTGCAATAATGCATTGCATTCAGAATATCAAGCAACAAATTGGGGGCATCTTACAATATCTTGTGCTTGTAAGGACTGGCTGGTCTATTTATTAACACTTTGCTGACCGGTGACGAGTTAACTCGTCTTTTCATGTCCAAACGTTGCTGACCGGTGACGAGTTAACTCGTCATTGCACTTGCATTATCTGTTTCAATTTATAACACCGAGGACGATATTAAACATTGCAAAAACTTGGCGTATCGTGTTTAGTCTTGTCCGCTCTATAACAGAAAAATTACTTTTCCTAGTATTTACTTTTTATTAGAATTTTAGTAAAATTCCAAAAATTTCGACCATGACGGAACGTATCGGCGAAGAACTTTTTGATGTTCCAATTCAACAAAATTCATTGAAGTTTTTTAGAACGTTTTACTTTTATATTCAATTACAAAAAAGTATCCGGTGACATTACATAGTTTCTGTGTAAAATTGCCGGTCACCAAAGTGTTAAGATCAAATGCCAATTTGAAATTGTGGCAAATAGTAAACCAAAATTGTTAAATTGCCAAAAAAATTTCTCTTCACATGAAATATAGCATTTTACAAAGAATAAAATGATTTACGAAACTTCTGCTTAGATCTTAATAAAATAATAATTAAAAAAAACTTGAAAACATTTTTTAAAAAATTTAGTCAGTGTGGTCAGTATCGGGGAAGTAATATTAATGAGACGTTAAGTAAAAGTTATAAGAAGATAAGAGCAAAGTTTCATTTCTGAAAACAAAGAATTTTTGCAACTTAATTTCGTCCATTTTATTTATATTTTCAAATACCGGAATAAAAAAATTAACCTAAAATTTTCTTAATGGATACTTATTGCAAGACTAATATTTTATATTTGGGTGACCATGAATGTCTTTTCATTTTTAGTCTTAGTTATGTAAAAAGTTAACAGTAGGGATTTAAAATATAAACCGCATCAAAATATTTTTTAAATTGGAAAATTAAATTTAGTTTTAGTTTAAATAAGCTTTAAAAGTTAATCAAATCATCTATGAAACAATTTTAAAATTTTAAAGCAAAAGTTTAATAGATAATTCTTTATAAATTAAAATGAAATGTATCTCTTAATTACTGTAATTTTAACAACACAAATTTATTAAAATATATATAGAATTGCTAATTTAAAAATGAAAATGTGTTTTAATGAAATAGCACATTATCAATTTAAATGATGGATAAGTTTTAAGTAGGAACAAAAATATTTTTAAACAACAAAAATAAATTTTTAAAAAAACAAGTAAGAAAAAAAATTGTTGAATAAATACCTTTATATTTATTATTATTATAGGATTGTGCCATTATAATTCGGCTGATTTTAAATATAACATCAGAATCTTGTAATTGGAAATTACAAATAAAAATTTTGTTAACAAAAGGTAAAATTATAGAATAATTTTAATTCTCAAAGTATGCTTCTTGGTTGAATCCAAAATAGGAATCTATCTTTATATTGAAGAGTAGTAATCATAATGAAAATGAATAATAAAAATTGAAAATCATTTTATCTTCCGGAGATATCAGAGCTATGCTTTAAATAACTATTCCTAAAAATAATAATAGGCTATTTTGGAAGAAGAAAGAAAAATACTTTGCTACTAAGTGTAACCTTCTGAGACTTTACTGTTTTTGGAAAAAAATAATCTATATTCCATATCAAAGGAAGCAATATATACAGTATCATAGTTTTATTGGTTTCATATTATATATTTTTTAAATCTGAAACTATATGGATTTTTTTTCTCCATTTTTATTTGGGAAACAAAGTAATTTCTCAGATTTTGATCTATTTTTAAGAGATTCTCGGGGCACTTTTGTTACGTTTTATGATTAATATAACGATAGTAAAAATGTTATGTTTTATAGCTTTTAGCCATAATCATTATAATTTTTATGCTTTAAATGTATATGCAGAAATTTTTATTGCCAACTGTTTTATTCTTTTTAGAGAAAATACAGTAACATGTAAAAAAATTATATAATTCCACATTGTTAAATGAGCATCAATATAAATCAAAAAACTGTATATCATATTTTTGCTATATTCAAAGTTTGAAGTGTTCCAAAACTGCTATAATTTTAAAATAATAAATATTTATACATGTTTTAACATTTGCAAACATCATAGGACAATAATGTGTGAGTTCCTCAATACAAAAAAAATATTAATATTTCTGATTATTATTAACCTAAATTTTTAGGAATGTATATTCCACAGCATATAATAAAATGAGAAAGCCAATTAAATTTCAAAACTCACAATAATCTATATGGATATTACAAATTTTTAGTTGAAACAACTTCGATCAAAACAATTTTTTTTAAAAAAAAGCATACATGTAATATATCACTAAAATGTAAAGTTACTAGAGAGTTTATTGATGAAAGTATAAACCTTTCCATAAACTTTTTTTTTCTGGAACAAGGCTTTTTCGGAACTCACTAGAAGACTTCATTTGACAAAAATAAGAGGTGTAACTATTGAGAAGAGGAGAGAAATCTTGAGTATTTTTTGCAGTAAGGATCTGGAAAGAAAACCTCTAAAGTTGAATTCGAAAGCGGCATTGAAAATGCTCCTTTGTTTGTTTGTTTTTGATCAAAGTTTTGAAAACTTTTCAAAGGATGTTCTTAAGAGATTTACGAATTTCTTGGTATATATTTCTTTTTCTGTTCTTATTTACATATACTTTATTGTAGTACTTTTGTGTCCTTAAATGATTTTTTCTGCATTCCGGATGAATTTAAGGATTTTTTTTATCATGTCAGAACGTGATGCTGTTTGTCGGATCAGCTTTTTGGCGTCAAAAAAAATTCGTACGCTAAAAAAAATATTATCTGCACGAGCTTCACAAAAATGCAACTTTTAATAACGTTTTGCCATTGCATTTACGAAAGCTCTGATTTAAAAAAATAAGTTAATGACTACAGCAAATAAAATCTAGAAAAATGTCATTTTGAGCATTTGATTATATGAAATGAAATAAATAGGAAATGTGATATTTTTTTAAACAACGAAGGCGAGACAAAATTTTTTGGATCGTTTGCAACACTAAAGCGACTCCTTCGATGAAGCAAATGAAATGAATAAACATATAATTTAGCTTGCAGGAGCACGTGGTGCTTGGACGTTCAAGAAATGATGTTCAGACATGATACATCGAAATAATACAAAGCAGATTTCATTTTAATCTATTATTTTGTTGTTGTAAGTCAGATATATTTTTGTCACCATTTTTTGAAATTTTACACCATGTTAGTATTCATGTTGTCAGTTGTTATTTTATGAAACTATATATTTTGTACAACGTTACAAATAAATTTTGAAAATTTCTCCTGCCTGCAGCCAAGTGGTGTAGGCTCTTTTAGGTAAGAAATTAAAGCCTCTGACTTTTAAATTTATAAATAAATAAGGATATGCATCAAAGAATTTTTACATTACTCCGAAAAACACTAAAATATTACATAAAACTTAAGATTATTATATTTTAATGAGTTATTGAACAACAGGCCTAATCATTCTTTTTAATTTAAGAGCTGCTAATAAACATTACAGAGTAAAAATGATATACACTTTATGTTTAAGTAAAAAAAAACTTATAAAATTAAAAATAAATATTGTGGGTATGCAAATGGCACCATTTCACATTAGACATTTGTTTATCGATATCTTTTCAAATGTTTTTACTCAGAGTCTCAATGCCACGAATGCTGAGAAAAAGGAATTTTAAAAATGTTGGTAACTAGATAAGAAGAAAAAAGATTAAAATGAAATCCGCTATGCATATTTCTATATATCATGTCAGAACATCATTTCTTGAACGGCCAAGCACCACGTGCTCGTACAAGTTAAGTTATATCTTTATTCATTTTAATCGTTTCATCGAACGAGTCATTTTAGTATTGAAAAAAATAAAAAAATAACTTTGTCTCGCATTTATTGTTTTAAAAAATCCCATTTCATATTCATTTCATGCAATCACGTACTCAAAATGACATTTTTCTAGGTTTTATTTGCTGTAGTCATTAACTTATTTTTAATCAGAGTTTTTGTAAATGCAATGGCAACACATTATTAAAAGCTGATTTATTTTTTTAGATGCTCGTGGAGATAAATTTTTTTTATATTTCACTTACGGATTTTTGTTGCGTCCGAAAATCTCATTCCCAAAATCAACACCATGTTTTGACGTGATAAAATTAGGTAACATTAAAAATATATATATGTTTATCGTCAAAGAAATTTTGAATGATAAATTTTATTTTTCAATGAAGATCAGAAATATAGTAAAAACCATGAAATAATAGATGCCCTATCTTACTCAATTTCTTTTCTCATCGGTGTCTTTTCGGATGCCGGTGCGCAGAATCTCGATATCATGTAGATGGGAAAGAACAAGAAATTCAGACTTGTGCAAAACCACGTCGTGAAGAAAGGGGCATTGAAGAGAGGGAAGAGCACAGCGACTCTGTTCTCTCCGTGCTCGAGATTCCTCATGGCTGTCAGGTTGAGCTTGAGTGCGTTGGCCGCCATAGCCTGGGAATAGTCGACGTACAGGGCCCGCAGAAGGTGGGTCCCTCCAACCCAGGCAACGGCTATGAAGGAAGTGAGGAAGAGTCCACAGGACATTCGCTTCCTGTGCTCTGTGAAGCAAGTGCGTCTGGTCACTTGTACGTATGGCTGAGATTCACGCTGGGGATTACGGCGATCCAGCATAGCATCTGAATAAAGAAAGTAAGATTATAACACATTAGCATACTCAAAATCAAAACAAGTAATATAAAAAACAATTTTTTTAAAATAGATTCCTTCTACTGATATTAGGAAACATTTTATTTTAGTAACTTTTTATAAAATAGCTTCAATTTTTGTTCTCGTGTTCCGTTTTACAACCGTGGAGGGGTGCAGAGGCTTCAGAGTGCATGGACCCCTGAGCAAACGAATAACGGTCATATTTGACTCAGTATCCTCAGAGGTATAACTCCCGACATGGAGAACTTTGTGACCAGGTTCGAACTCGCAGCAGAAGGAATGCGAATCCAACGCCCTACCAACCAGGCTATCCCAACCTAACAATTGCATCTACTATAAAGAACTATTATAAAGACAATAAAGTTATTTTTTAATTAATTAATAAAAAATTAATGAATTAATAGTAGAAAATACTGTATTATCAAATGTCATACACTACAAGTTTAAAAAAATTGCTTGAACTTGATCGGATGAATAGAAAATATTTTATAAACGATTGAAAATAATATATTGAGAACTTAAACTTATATATATAATATGAGAGAGAGAGCTAATATTAGGAAATGAATAACTGATGTTAAAAAATCAATTTTTCAACCAAAAAGAACATTCAATTTGCTGAATTTCATATTAGCTACCTTCAGCAAATAGCTCATAGGCTAGAAAAAGAAAGGTTTCGACTAATTTTAATAGAATTTATTATCCTTAAAATGATTCCCACAATAACATCATATCTTCACAAACGTTTAAAAGACATTTATTTTGATAGCTAAACACCTGACATCTATTGCTAATAGATGGCCTCACGTGGTATCATAAAACGTAATCCTTGAAGCAATCTATTTAAAATTTCATTTTCTCTTTTTTGGTAATGAAATTTTTCTCCCAAATTTTCTATTCACATTCCAGAGTTAATGAGCAGAATATGCCTTTCATAATTATCATTGGAATAAGATCCTGTGAGTAAATGTTTGATAGTATGATGAAAATGCTTTGAGTTTCATTTCAAGAATAAAAAATAAGGGAAAAATACCGAGAATATTTACTAGTTAATTGTGAGCACACACGCACACACTTCATAACTTTATTTTATAACTCTTATAAAGCTACATTTTTGGAAATTATTACGTACTTTTACCACCCGAAGTATATTTGTGCCTTATTTAATAGTTCTAAGAAATAAATATGCCCTATAGAGTGCCAATTAAAATATTTCCAATAGAGAGGCAATAATTATAGTAAAAAACATATCAATAAACAATATATTAAAAAAACATTGTTTAAAAAATATCATAGTAAAAAATTCAAAATTAATGGAAATTTAAAATAAAGAAATGGATTGTTGATGCTTTTAATTGATATTGGCGAAATGGGATCTTCTTTACAAAAGACAAATAAAAAATAAGTATCCCCTAGAAGTTTATCAAAACTTAAATAAAAGTTAGTGACTGATGAAAAGAAACATAATATTCAGTTAAATATTTTGAATAATTATAAATGATACAAACAATATTTAAAAGTACTTCTCCATCATATTCTGAAATGAAAAGGGAATTTTCTGTCTTGCAGCTTGCTTACGCTTAAAATCCATACAAAATGGGGTATTTTTTAAAAAATATTTTAATACAATTTCAGATGTTTGTTGAAATTATAAAACTCACTAGCCATTTAACTGAGACGCGAATTTTTTTTTCTTCTGTAAGTTTCAGAAAGTTTAAAAACATTTTTCGAAAAATTTTAAATCCAAAATGGTAACAGAATAATTTTATAAAATATACATAATTCTCATATTTGGATTTTATTATATGTAATTGCTTTCTGTGTAAATTAAAGGTATTGAAATAAGCTTTTATAATAAAAATAGGCTAGTCCTTTTTTCAGCAATATAATAGCTATATTATATTTAAATGCAATTTTTAGAGCTTAATTAACATTATTCTTTACATATGAGGAACAATTTGTTCTATTTTTAAAAATTCTGAGTTACAATATTATTCTATATTTCAGTTCTATTCTTTGTACATTTCAATTTCCTTTTTTCCAAAATTAAATTTTTGAATTATAGAAAAAAAATTATTGAAATTAATTAAAACTTTTAATTTCAAGTATTTTTTCAAATAAATCGTAAAAAAAAGCTTAAATGTTCATTTTATTTAAATAGATTGATAAAGGCTTAAAAAAAGTTTTGTTATATATATAATATTTTTAAAAAAATTTGAATATGAAAAACCAAAATTTATTTTTAGAAGGCTATATCATTCTGTAGCTAATTTATGCCATCAAGCTATATTATAATAAATTAAATTGTAATGCCTTTTACTCTCCTCAAATCCAGCATGAGAGAAATACCTTCATTTGCTTTCATTGGTTATTTATGTCAATAGCTCTGAACACAAAATAGCAAATAAACACAAATATTCCCTTAGCAACGAACCTGCCCCTTTGAGATATAAGCTATTTGGAAAAGTGCAGTAAGTAGATAAATTATCTTTTGCGTTTCTGTTTGTTGGTTTTTCTGAAAAAATGGAATTTACTAGAGCATTACGAGTCTGCCTTGTCTTAAGGCGTGGTTAAATTTTTATATATCAATGAGCATCATTCATCTTCAATTTAATAATATGAAAACGCCACTTTAGAATACGTACAATAATAAAATTTTTATCTCAGGAAGTATTTTTTTATTTATATTTTATCTTTATGGTATTTTTTAAATAATATTTTTATTTCAGCTGTCGTCAAATGTATAATTTATCACAAATGTCTCGATAAAAATTTAAAAAAAATTCCTTAAAAGGGTTTCGGTTTAATATAAAGATTCTATTTATCATATTAATATTTTCTGTCTAAAGAGAAAAAAATTAACTAAACCGATTTTAAGACATTTCATTGATTAATATATGTCTTCAAACAAAATAGTTTTTAATCTGCCTTTTATTCGTACGTTCGTAAACATCCAATTATTAAATAAATTTCTTTTTGAATGTAGACGTACTATTCGTATTTGCCATAAAGTTTAAATTACAATGTACAAATTTTATATTTTCAACTTACCTCTAAATATAAAGGTAATATTACTTTAACTAATGTAAATAATGAGTTTTAATGTAATTTTAAAAGAAAATTTATAAAACTTATATCATTTTATACAAATTTTATATGTATAATATAGACAAATAATTTATTCACTTATTTTAGGAGAAAAAAAAAGATTTTTCGTGAGTCACATGTGAATTATAAAATTTATTATAAAACTAATAAATTTCTAGTGCTATATTTAAAATCTACTATTGCAAGTATGCATAAAATAATATCCATTCTAACTAATTAAATAATATAATATTCTGCTGTTACATAATTTAAAATCATTTATTTATAACTGAGCTCCTATTTCAGAAATTCAAATAAATTATATTCCGCAATGGGAAATATTTAAAGTTTTGTGATAAAACTAATTTGATTAAAAAATACAGAGAACATTTTAAATTGAATATTATCACAGATTATTTATTTTTGATTCTCGCGAGCACAATAATCTGCTTTACTTTTAATAACACAATACTCGAAAATGCGGTTCGAATATTTCTATAAGTATAAACAATAAAACTTCTAATAAAATATTATTATAAATACTTAACATATTATTTTCAGCATATTCATCTGGAAAATGCAGTTTCAAATTGGCAACTTAAGCAATGCTCATTGGGAACTTCTCCATTTTTAAAAACATAATGATTTTTTTTTCAATTTACGAACATTTTGGGCATATAAATGACTTATTTCAGATTATTTTTTATTCTATTAATTTTATGATTATGTACTAATTTTCATTTGTTTTTTATTAACTCAAGACTAGGCTTGCCTACACTATTCTTGAAACCGATGTTTGGTGTTATAAATATTATAATTATTAAATAAACATAAAGAAATGTATAAAAATCTAAGCCATTATAATTGATGAAGTGTTAATAATATCTTTATATTTAATCAATCATAGTATTAGAAGTTTTCATATAATTATTTATTTTGCTACTTAGAAAATATATAAATTTGGAAATTTGGAAATCAAATTTGGTCTGTTCTCGCTTAGATTACAGGTCCGAGGTAGCTGCCTAGTTTGCTTTGTTGAAAACCCACCATTGTTACAGCGCTTCAATTTATTTTACTTTCCAACAAATTTTCCAATATAATATGCCTTTATTTATTAGGTGGTTCAAGGAAAATCCATCCCCCAAATCATAGAATTTAATTTTTTTAAATGAGTAAAAGCAAAAATATTCATTAAATATGTAACATATGGCACTCAAACATATGTACACAATAAGTGAAATGTAATTCTTGTCCCACGCATGCGCAGTTAGTTGAGAATAACGTTTTATCTTGGTATATCGAACCAAAATGAAAATACATTTTCATTTAATATGCTTATTTAAACTTCAATATACGAAATTATACAAACCCACTTTTATTTAAAAGGCCATTGTACTGTGTAAACAGAAATCTGTGGTTGTATCGTGATGTTTTCACAAATAATCGTTTCATAATTTAAGATTACATTCTATAATGAATGCTACTAAATTTATGATTATATTCATTAGTAAATAGTGACAATAATAATTGAACTGAATGATTTTACTTTGAACCGTACTTCAAGAATTTTTCATATCTTCTATTATATAGTAAACATGCCTTGTAAAGATGTTTAAATATAATAGATTATAAATGGGATGAATTTCCAGTTCTTGAAATTATTTTAAAGAATTATTATAATTACTATAACTCTTACATTATAAGTTATTACAAAAATATAAAATTTCAAGAAGTTGTTTTTATTTTCAAAATCCATAGCTTTTGAAACTTATGAACATTTTTTTTATTTTCATTCATTCCTTTTACACAACTATTCTTTGAATATAAATATACCAAAGTAATTCTTTAAGCATAAAATATAAAGCCAATTTTTTAATCTCATTTATTATAAAAAGCCTTTCATGTTATAAGTATTAAAAAAGTGCAAATATGTGTATTCATACATAATAACAAAAAAACATTGTTTTGATTATTTCATGAGTTAAACAAAACTTCTACCTATCCAAAAACATAGTCTATACTTTAAATTTATTATTGCTTATTTCAATTAACATTAATGTAATTTTAATTTAAATATCTTTTTATAAGAGTTTCTGTAAGATTGCTAAATTTTTATATTTTTAAGTAAATAAAATTGACTTTAAGCCATTTTCACAAACAACATAAGAAAATCAATCTCAAAATACAATTTACTTTTTGAAGAAATGCAGGAATTTATTAAAATAAAAATAATTGGGATTTTCTTCATTTGGAATTTGTTTGATTCTTTTAAACATTTTATTTATACAACTTATCATAATTTTAATTAAATTGAATTTTGTATATATATATATATATATATATATATATATATATATATATATATATAAATATAAATAAATAAGTAATAATGCGTATGAAGATACAGTTTTAAAAGTAAAATGTCTGAATAATGAATGTTATATATGTATATAACAAGTGTTGCAACTTGAAAACCATTTAAAAAATTAAATAAAAGTTCAAACATTAAAATCATCTTTGAAATTTTGTTTTAGACGTCTAAAAGCCATTTGGCATTTCATCAACACAAAAGAAAAATGGAATATTAAAATTTGATTTCTTATGCCCCATTGAAAATACAATTAAATAATTTCAGAAATTTATACTAAATATAGTATTTAAAATTTCAAGTAAAATTTATGCAATTCATATGAAAATAATTGTTTTATTTTCTTTACAGGTAGAAATTATTTGATTATCATTATACAAATTATATTGTTTTGAATGTGTGATAAAAGCACCATTTTTATAACATGAAGTTTTATTATGAAATAATTCTAGTATTTAAGAGTGTTGTTCTAAAATTTCTCATTTATTTATTTTGAGGGCAAGTAAAAAAGGAAAAAAGACCACTTTTATAAATTTTAGGTTAACTTTAAATTAATCGTTTTATACTTTTTCATCATACCCAATTCTTAAAAAATAAAAAAACAATTATTTTAGAATAAAAACATTTTATGCAAAAAATTAAATTCAATCACCGAAACCAAAAATATTACCGATTCACATCGATTATTATAGGATCATTAATAAATTGTAAAGAGCATAGAAAATAGAAAATAACAAATATGGCCTGATATATCATTCATAAAAAATATATATAATTAGCAAAACATTATATTTAAAATGCATTTTTATTAAATATATTTAAACATTGAGAAAAGACTAATTATCTTAAGCATAAACATTGCCATTATCATTTTTTCATGTTGAATCAATTTACGTCACAAGGAAATTGTGAGTATTAGATCAATAAATGAATGAATGAATTCGTTGAAACAATTTTATAAAAATTATTTCAGAAATAAAAAGAAAATATCTCAATCAGAAAATAATTTTTTACATCAAATTAGAGAATTTATTTAGCATTGTTTTTATTTATTTTTGATGCATCTTGAGCAGAAATACAGAATTGCATATTATTTAAAAATTTATTATTTAAGTAAATAAAGAAAGGTAACTTTGGCTATTGATTGAAAAAATAATTCTTTTTAGAAAGCAATCCTGATTTCATAAATATATATTTTTAAAGGGAAAGCATTTGGTTGTCATTATGGGAAATGAATAATTAAACATATTTTTCTACCTTATATAAATAAAACAATCGATCCCTCGAATTTCGAATGGAATTTTCACACGTAATACCAAAATGTTAAGGTCATTTACCCTCAACATTAAATCAACAGTTAGCTTACATTTTTTTGAGTTTCCGTTATTGAAAACTATGCATGCATGGACATCTTAAAGTAGCATCTATATTAATATTTCTTATTTCATAGTATGGTATCGAAATATCAAAAGAAATACTTTGCAAAATGTAACAATTCTTACCCACTATCTCCCAGTTAGCGAATCCCAGGCCAGTCGGCAACATGTCGCAGATGAAGTCGTAAACAACTGATAGAACCATGGAATCCCGCTTATTCGACCCTCCTGCGATAGATTTCTACAACATCCAATGGGGAGAAATCGCAGACCCTTACATTCAAAACTAAGTATCAGAGGCTCGAACCGTACTTCAGCAAAAAATGAATGGTTTTGACGTCATTACAACCCTAAACGAGAGGCAGGTGCAATGTCCTTGAATCGCGGTGAGGTGTTAAAGAGAACGTGCCGAGGAGGATCAATCTTAAAATGAAGGACTAAATCGTCTGTTGCTCGCAAACCTTCTCGGATCCTTTCGTTGCTAAGGTAACGGCCCGTTGCCATGGTAACACGTGCGGCGGTTGATGATGAACGTGCTTTTTAGCAATTTGAGTAGGAGGAGCCATCAATGTGTGTTCTGACGAAAGCAGGCTGGATTTCGGGAAAAATTAATGACTTTACAAAAATGGCGGTCCACTCGGAGAGGGAGACTTCATAAAACTCCATCAGAGGAATCATTTTTCTTGACATGTAATATGAATAGATTGGTTTGAATAAGAGTTCATTTTGAAAGAAGTGCTCGGCTCGAATCTCGGTGGAATATTAGCTGAGTAATGAAGTCTCTTTCGTTTTTTGAAACTAAGTAATTGAACTCGAAATGAGCGTTCGAATGGATATGTGTTTTATGGTGAATAAAAATGAATTAAAGTTGTTTCCATTAGTAGGATCATATTATTTTATTTATTTCTGATTTGTTTTTAACTATTTCAGCTGGAATTTAGAGGAATCCTAGAGATATTAAATTAAAATAAATTTAATAGAAAAGATTTTTGTTAGAGAAAAATAAATTCCATTTTATTTTTAGTATTCTCATCTTTATAATTTCTAATTTCTGATTCACTCTTGTAAACATCAAACATTTTTCTAAAACACACATTTAAATGGCATGGAACGTAAAGTATCAAAATTTTATTATATCAGTCGTTTAACCTGTAATAAATAGTGAAATAACGTATTGTGTCAAAGATTTATTTAATTTAATAATTAAATTTTGAAAAAATATTATAATATATTATTATAAAATTACAAAACAAAATTTCAAAGTACTATTAAGTGAAATAGCGAAATGGAAAATCGATTGTAAATTTCCATCTTTTACAGTATAGAATATATGAAGTTAAATAAATGATTGTAATGAATAAATCTTATAGAAATTTTATTCCTTATTACTCATTTAAAATTACAATTGTCTTCTCAAGCATCATTAAATTCCACAATACTTTATAACAATAACACAAACCACACAAAATTCTGTGTAAATTATTATAAGGAATATAAAATAACCACTTAAATCTTAATTTAAATCAAATACATAAAAGATTGATATTGGGATCAGTTTACATAGAAATATATCCATCATATTTGCAATTGATATGTAAAGAAAATTTTCTATCTTAAGAAAAAAATATTATCAGATGGATCAATAATACATTATTCCAAAGGAAATGATAAATCAATTTTCTATACATTTTATAAGTCCAATTTTTAAAAATAAATAAGTAAATCTATAAGAAGGTAAAATTCCACGAGAATGTAAAATATTAAAGTTACCTGAGAAACATTTATGTATTTATTAAATAAATTAAAACAGAATTTATTATTTATTAACATAATATAGAGAAATATTAATTATTAATTAACTGGTCATGTTAGGTCATACTGGATAATTTTAGATTGATAAAAAAAGTGATGGTATATATTTGTTTAAAGGATTATTTATTCAAAAATATGTTTTAGAAATGTGTATTTGTTTGAAGTTTATAAGATATTATAACAATTAAATTATTTAATTCATGAGTAGAAAAACCTTCTTGAAAAATAAAGCTTAATTAACTAATAATTAAGCTTTATTTTTCAAGAACATTTTTATTTTAGTTTATTTATTTAATTTTTATATATTAAATATTATAATTCAATCATATAAATTATACATGAAGTTCCTAATATAAAAATTAAACTAAATAAACTATGAATAAACTCATTATTTTAAAAATAGTGTTGGAAAATGAAAGGAAATTAATTAGTTATTAAAATAGATAGATATATACTTTTTGAATCTGTAAATTGCCAACATTCTCCACTGCTCTCTTACAATAAAATTTTCTTGCTTTTTTAATTTAATAAGTACCATTTTTAAATTGCTTATGATTTTTAAGTGGTCTGAATTAAAGTGTTGAAAAATTTACACATGAATCTGGTCTAACTTTAGTATTCAAAATTATTGTTTAATTAAAATCGTCGAAGTATCCTTCCATTCTAATGTGTAAAATATGACGAATGCTTATCGATTTTATCTCGATTAAAATTGTGATCAATCCATCATTCTAAACACATCAATGTAAAGCAACAAAGAAAATCTCAGCAAATCTGTTTCATGATAAAAACAAAAAAGACTTGCGTGATGTGGCCATTTCGTGACAACGTACAGTTTCTAATTCTTATTGGATATTAATAACAATGGTTCTCTTTTATAAAAATCTATAACAGTTGTAGATATGAACATGAATGAAATGGAAAATTATTTTTTATCCTCAATTTTCTTATCATAAATCATCGTGTAAGCTTTCATGAAATATTTTAAAGGAAGATAAGACATAATTCTTTTCTTTGTATGAAAGAATAGCATGATGTTAAAATCTTGGACTTCAAAATTGGAAGTATATAGAGAATACAAATTTGAGCCCTTGGAGAAACTGTATTTCACTATCATGTTAAACTTCTATTAGAACACTAAACAAATTAATATAATGTGGAATGAAGAATTGAAATCAGAACTGCCCATTCAGGTGTTTTCATTTTTAACTTAGCCAGCTTAACGGGAATATTAATCCAGCTAAATTTGTTATTTTATAAAATTACTGAGAATTTATCATTTGTTTAATATACTGAAATGAAATTTGTTTATTTCGTCCTAAATCATTACAAATATATCTACTCAATATAGGAAATATATTTTGGCATCTTTTAATTACAAAGATAAACATAATTTTATGATCTACTGATAATCTGATTTTATCCAGCACACATTTAAATACTCACAAAATATGCAATTGTCAAAAGAATATTATGAAGCAATGGAAATTTTATGCAGTGTATACTATTAAGTCATTCCTTATCAACAATAAATTTGTATGGCATAAAACTTATTGATCAATGCATTTTTTAGAAAATATTCTTTTTTATATAGATTTTCAGACAACTTGTAATGTGAATAAGAAAATTTATCATTGCTGAAATGGAATGAAATGCATACTACTACGATCAAAAATATTTGAAATAGTTGATTTTAAATATATGTAATGAAAGAAATTCTTTTAAAACTTCTATCAAATATTTTTGCAATTTATATAAATATCTACTCTTATTCAGTACTTAATGTGTGGTAACTGAACTTAATGCAAGGATAAAGAAATTTGTGCCTGCGCTGTACACAGTTAAAGCACGTAAAAACTTAACCTATTGCTAATTCAAAGGAATTCGAAGTTCGCCAAGTCTAATTTCGGGGTTTACTATGCTTCTAAATAGTTTTCTCATAAAATTTGCCATTTAATTTCATTAATTCCTTTCCATTAATTATCCAATTTGGCACAAATAAATTTTGAAGCTTAAAATGTTTAATCGTAGAGATTTTTTAAAATGTATAATAAAATTTTACTTAATCAAAAAATAAGAGGAATTTCCGAGTTTCTTTGCAATAATACTCTAAAATATCATTGCCTAAAATAGATTTTATAATTCATTTTAAAATTTAAAAAATATTATATTTAAAAAGATGTCAATTTAATTGTATTACAGGTTTTTCTGAGTGTCCCCAATTTTTTTAAAAAAAAATTGTTTGATTGGCCTGATTGTCAAAAAAGGATATTACCTGGATTATAAAAAAGGACCTAGGATCATTTCGTTAGTACATCTTTACAAGTTAACTAAAAAAAATTTTTCACTTCGGTAAAACGCCTAACAAAGTAAAATTATTAATAATAATGATTTTTTTATTAAATTATAAATGCTAAACAATATTCTTATTCATTTGATATAACCACATGCAACATCTTGCTTATTTCTAAGTAGGAAAATATTTCCTAATGACCATGGTTTCGGACATATTGATGTTATTAAAGACCTATTTGCGGAACTTAAAAGTGTTTCAAGAAAAAAACACTACGACATTACACTACAATACTTAGATTCAAACCTAATCTTGAAACCGTATTACATGATTGACCATCGCTACTAAGGCTTATAATCAAAACTGAGTTCTGATAGCTATCACCGGTCCCTCATCCTCCTCTCCCATAAGAGGTGATTCCGTTATAGAAATAAAGATAATATAATCACAATATCTTAACATATCCATTTAAGATAACAGAACAGGCAATCATGCTGCATGCTTCTCGTTCCATATATGAGTTACCATACTAAATAGTCTACTTTTAAGAGTTTGAATAAAATGAGTAATTTGATTTAATGACAGTATTTCCAATTCTTATTATCATAGTACATAACTGCAGTAATCAACCTCAAGACAGTATGCAGAATGGTTATAAAGATTCATGATAAGTATCAAGAGTAATTCAGACTATTTGGGTTATAATTAAGTTATAATAAGAACATATAAGCTAAAATAAATTTTGTATCATATGACTTAATTGTCCTTAGATGATGAGATTAGCTGTAATCAGTCATGAAAATGGGGTAACAGCATTATATTTTAATTGCAATGTATTTTGGCCTGGCAAACAATAAATACATTAATAAATAACAGGTATATTTTCTTGCATTAATATTAGTTTTTAAGAAGAAATGTGAATTAAATTTTCCCGCATTTAAATAGAAATTTTTATAAAATTGAAGCCTCCAAAATCAATAATCAATCTGCTTTTTAACTGTAGAATATCAACCTCAATAAATGTCCAACACAAGCATATGATCAATTCATTATATATGTCTTCTATTTTAAAATCTTGCTGAATAAAAAAGAAATGATACTTGTAATTTTCATAAAACTCGCTTCGTTTACATGCATGTTTGCCATTTCAGAATATCTATATAACTGAATAGAATTTGACGGTATTTCAGATATGAATAATTATGGATCAATTATTCAAATTCCGTCTAGAAAATCAATGGTCTCTAGCACGAACACGCAAATATTCCGATATTAAGCTCTAATGCAGAAGTAATTTGCTTTAATGTATTTATAAAATTCCTTTATATTTTTCCTTAGCATTTGTTATAGTGACACTATCTCATCTACAGCTTTGTAATCGATAGTTGATATTTAATCTGTGCACGATGTTAATTCAAAACTAAAACTATAAAACACTACAAAAAATACTTACGAGAAATACATAACGAAGATACTGAATTCGATATACGGTATATTTCATGCGTTCGAAAGCTAATTTTACACATATGTATTTATGCAATTTAGTCATATAACGGAAGATTGTGATAATAAAATTGAATATTTAATTCGTTAAAAATAGTATATTTCTTATTGCTAAATAGTAAAATATTGTTTATTCAGGATGGGCTTCATGGTATATCATCATTCATATGACACCTCATTTTGTAAAACAATTACGTTAATAGAGAGTTATATGATATAAATACATCATCCATGTATGTAAGTTGTAAGAATAAGACTTCGATGGGTGTAACTTGAGATTTAATTAACCACAACTATTTTTAACAACTACATATTTTCGTTTCTGTTTCATCAAACTCAAATCAAAGCTTTGCAATCATTTAAGTCTTAAGACAGGATTAATACGATTATTCCTAACATGATCAATTGTTTGTAATATAATTTTTTTCACAATATGAACTATAGGTGTCGTTCTTCAAGTAACGGAAATCTATTGAGTAAGAATTCTAAAGAATTGAAAAAACCACCATGTGTAGGGTAAGTTGTTATTGTTGTTGTGACTAATGGCACTTGCCATGGACAAGCCCCACTGATACATCAGCAGATTTAAGCCGAAGATATGCGTCTCTTGTTTTACAAGTAGCGCCATCTAGGGCCAAGAGTACGACTTGGCTACATACACGTCACAACCCTTTTTAGAGGGCGGACTACATTCATGCAAATTCATTCATACATCTCAGACCGTAATTTAGATCTGGAACAGAGAACGATCACCTCTAACCCAGTACCCCCAGTGATATTACTCTCGATATGGTGGACTTTGCGACCAGGAATAGATTTAACGAGCGCCAACCGCCACACACTCGGGGGATGTTTTGGCCGGCGAGCTTCGAACCCGTAACCTAAGGAGTACGAGTTCAACGCTCTACCAACCAGGCCATCCCGGCCCATAGGGAAAGTGATTTAGAAATATAAAACAAACACTTTGTAATATGTTATTCTTGAATATAGTAAAGGGAACATTGAATACAGTAAAGAAAACATCATGCTACACTATTAATATACAACTATTCCAGATATCACTTGATATTACAAATACTATTCTCCCAGAGATGAGATAATGTGAGCTGATAGTGTCATACATATGTTTAAACTTGTAGCAGAAAATTTCAATACGTCATTTGCATCTCCAATTAGTAATTATGCCTATTATTATTTAATAAGCATTTCTAAAATTTATTTTGACCACTTACTTAGTATGTTTTTGTTTCTTCGACTCTTTTTTCTTTCACACCAATGAAATTTGCAACCATTAATTGCCCACAATTCCCATTCCACTTTCAACAATTTAACTCCTTTTATGAATTCTGATACGCTGAAATAAGACACTACGCCTGTTTTAAGAAAGACGTCAGATAAGTATTTCATAAATTTCCTTTATTTTTTCTTCATAATTCATTATTTTAATCTTACAATTTTAATTAAGTAATATAATCCATATCTTGTGCTGTAATTTTTTTTTTAACTGATTTGTCAGGAACTGCTTTTTAAAGTACTCAAATTAGAGAAGAATAAGACACGAAACCTTTTGAAAAAGCATTATCGATTGTACATTGTAGATGCCTGCTTTCTGGCATAAGTGTATATCCTAGACACCCCCGGATCGAGTCCCGGTTCTGGCATGGTTTCTCTTCTGTATTATGTCTGTAAGGTGTGTGAGTATCCCCTTTCCCCTCGTAAAAAGGAGCTGTGCAGGCGAATGGGAAAAGTGCGTTACAAAAGTCATACTTTGGCCCTAGTTCGCTATACTACAAAACAAGAGACGCTGATTATTTTTAAATCGTTGACTACCTCAGCGAGCTTATCCATGGCAAGTGCCATAAGTAACAACAGTAACGTTAGAGACTCATTTTCATTCTTAATGGCCCGTTTTATTAAAAGATTGATAAGCATTCTTTCCAATGCTATAAGAACATCTTTATCTTCAACTTTAATACTCTGACTGTAACTCACTAATTAAACATTGATCTTAATTAAACAAAAATAGTACTCTTTAAGAGCAGCTAAGCAGAAATTCCATATTTGTTTGTTAATGATACTTAAGAACATTGCATTTAGTTATTGGATTTCCTCATTTTGTTAATTCCGGTTGGAGTATACTCATAAATATAATTTGAGGTAACAAAAGATGTTAACAAAAATATCCAACCTTTTTATTTAATTAAAGAATGTTTATCATTATCCTCTTTAAAGAAAAATTACTGTCCCATTCCCTTTCACATGTAATTTTTTGGAACAATAATACTAGAACATAAATAATAATATTGATAATATTTATATAAGTATCAAGCAGAATTTATCTTTAGAAATAAAAATAAACATTTTTTGACTTTTATTGTATCATCTCAGTCCTCAATAAAAATTATTAACTAAAAGATTTATGCTTTTGAAATAAAAATATAAGTTTGTCCACTTTTCATAAATGATTCTATTTTTCTATTAGTTGCGATTTATAAATAAAAATTCAAAACAAATAGACAATCTAATAATCATCTCAAATCAAAGAAATATTTCTAATTGTTAAATAGAAATATTTGTAAAATATTCTAATTGTTAAATTAGAAATATTAACAAATATTTCTAATTGTTAATAGAAATATCTGTTTTGAAATTTAGTGAATTTTATACAATTATAACTGATAATTTTTATTAAATATAATAACAACAAAAAATTATATGATAGCAGTCATTATAATTTATAAAAAAGCTTTTCTTTTTTGAAAAGTTATCTTAGATTCGGAAATCTTCTGAAAAATGACCAATAAAAAATTATTTTGTTCACATTATAATTTTTGCCCAAATGTGAATTTTTCGGATGTTTGTGAAATGTCTTCAGTTATATTATACATTTTCAGAACTTTTTCAGTATTATAAATATTTTAATATTGGAGAATTTGTATATTCAATAGATTAAAAATTTTATTAGATGTATTAAAAACACTTAAATCTAACAGAAAAGAATAATATCAAAAAATCATTTCGCAAAATAAAGGAATATTCTCATGCCAATAAAATTAGATTATTTGATTCATATTAGGTAATAGAAAAATAATTTCTAGTCAATTAAATTATGTTTAATTGTTTTTTCTTTTAAATATATTTTAATAATTTTTTTTTGCGTTGTTCAGATTATATGGAGTTTCCAATAAAAAGTATGAAGTGTATTGATCTTTAAATAAATTATTATCCCTTTTTCTTAAATTACATCCATTTTGAAAAAACAAGAACATTTGTTTCAAGAACATTTTTTTGTTGATATACTTTTCGAATTTATTATTATTTATTTTTATTTCCCTATTGAAAATAGAATGCATTTTATTATAAATCCAGTCGTTGTACATAAAATTAAAAATCTATAAAATTTGTATAAAAAATTAATGTCCGCTTCTAACGAAATATTCTATAACTCCAAAAGTGAACCTAAAATTTTTCTAACAATCGGGTTTAACAATTTGAAACTAAAGTCTTTCTAACAATAAGGTTTAACAATTTGAAACTAAAATCTTTCTAACAAACAGGTTTAACAATTTCAATTAGTTCCTTGCATATCATCTACACTGGCCATAAAATTTCCTTCCCAATAAAGTTTCTATCGGAAATGGAAATGAAACTACATTCATTATCTGAACAACATTATGGTTAATAATGATTAATGCAGGAACTTACTATTATTAACCAAAAGAGAAACCCATTTCCCAAATTATTCAGTCATAATCATTTCCCAATCATAGATACCTACTCTTAAGCACTTAAAGGAGTACAGTACCTTCTTATATATGAAAGATAGAGATAATTTCATTTTCTTATCAGAATGTTCTGGATTTCTCCTCCATTTTCAAGAAAGTGAAAATTGGTGATCATTAACATTGATGGAATAAGACAAATTTTTCCCTTCAATATAAAAAATGATACTTTCTCTGGAATGTAAATGTATATCACGTCGCGCATTATTAATAAAAATTAAGATTGTGTGTGTGTGTGTGTGTGTGTGTGTGTGTGTGTGTGTGTGTGTGTTCACGCTTTTGTTAATAAACCAATGAATTGACCGATAAATCTAAAAATAGTACATTTTATCAAGATATACTTTACTATTAAAATTTTAGTTAATTATTCTTGCGAAATTTTAGCATTTTTTCCCATAACTACTAAAAATAAATTGTAAATAAAATAATAAATGTATTGTAAAATTAATTTAATATTTTATAAAGATTCAAGAGATTTTTTTTTCAGCTATACAAACTTAATTCATTCACAAGTTTTTATTAATAATAATACTTTATGAATATGTAGTAAACATTTTCAAACACTCCACCCTGTATCCTCCAATCAACACCAACATGCATCTCTACAAATTATAAAGATGAATGTGCGCATGGGTTTAAGTCAGTATGCAGTATGCATGTCAATGTGCACATTTACCTCACCGTTTAAACCGCAAATATCAATGTGGTTCTTACATACCTTGTCGAATGAAAATGGTCACTTCGAAGCATTTTTTGAATATTAATCGACTAATTAATCAGCAATACTAATCGACTAAATATTAAGATAAATTTTAAAATCCAACCACAATTATATTTTTACATAAAATTATTATTAAAACCATTCCAAAATTTAAAAAAATATATGCCTTTTTTATTGCTGTGATGAATTGTTTTTTTAATGTTAGTAGAATTAATTGATAGAACAAACAAATCAGAGAAAAAATCCCAATTAGCCTCATTAATAATTTTGTATCAATAATTGTATATTCTCTCAAACAAATTATTGTGTTTAAGAAGTGTCAGTAAATGAAAACAAACATTTCTTTATAAATAGTACTAGCATCATCACAAATAGTACTTTTCACTAGTAGTGTGCAAAAATGTCAATATCTTTTTATTCCACCTTTCTGTTTTAATTAAGAATTTTCACTTTGAATCAATGTTGTTATTTTTAAAGTAAGAATCATGCTTGAAATACAGAAATGCACACTGAATTATTAGACCTTTCACTATAAATATAAAAATAAAATGCATTTTTTTTAAAAATTTCTCCTAACAATCTTTTTACAAAGTACGAAACATTAATTTGGTTTCGTAATAATTTGCTTTTGTTTTCTACTCTTTAAAAAGTTTTTCTAGAATAATAGAAAAATAATTCTTAAGAAAATTAAAATATTTTTTAATCAGCATTTTAGTGAAAGTCAGAAAAAAATATTAATGAAATACGATAATATACAAGGAAATTATAAATTTCGAAAAAGGCAAGATTCAAATTCCGTAAAACAAAGAAAAAGAGAAAAATTGACCATTCGCGGGTAATGTTTTTGAAGAAAATAAAAATTAAATTTAAAGAAAGAGAAATCAATCTATTGTAGAAGTGGGAAGATGGCAGAGGAATTGATTTGAAAATCGATAGGCTTGTAACATTCGAAGAAACTAACCCGTATAATAGAATGATTTTAAATGCCTTAACAAAATTATTTGAATTTAAATTATTTAATATAAGGAAAGTGTAGTGTCTTTGGTTTTGAAATTAATTTACTATTATTAATTTCCACATTTTTTTTTATTTTGTTGCGAATGTTGACCTCAATTCTGCTTAGTTTTGTTGTATTAAAAATATTGAAAAACAAAAAGTTTCATTTTTATCTTTTTTTACTTATTTTTTAAAATCTTATATGGTGTCCAATAGAATAATGCATTGTACTGCAGTTTATACAGACATATTATGAAAACAAATATAAATGAGAAAATCACTCCCATAAAATAAAATAATTATATATATTTTTCTTTGATTTAAATTTTTTTTCATTTTAAAGCATTTAATATTAAACTAATTAATAAAAGAAGAAAATATTTAGCCTGCAATATAGTTTGGAAAATCTGTACTCATTTTCAGCAAGCCTTACTGCTAATAATTAACTACACTTTTAAAGGCAATTTGTGATGAATATACCTTTTCATTTTTACACACACGAAGTATCAAAAAAAATTGTAAAGGGCAAAAAATTTGAACTGAAAATTTGGAAAAATCTTCACATTTCAAATTTTTTGAAACCTGAGATATTTATCAAGTATCACTAACTTAAATGTTTTAGTAATAGTTTAAATATTAGTCCCAGAATTGAGATATTACATGATTTTGCATGCCAAATTATAAATTGTAACAACACTAAAACCCAAAGATACATTATTTCATTATCTTTCTAACAGTAAGTTTCGAATTCATATTGGAATGAAAGGGAGGGATTTTACTCCGAGCCTTCCAAACGTATTTACAGCAATTAAAATGCATTTTCAAATTAGAATGAAAATCCTTTGCAACACACCATATGGACAAAGTGCGAATAGAGATGGCACAAACAAGCTTCCGACTATCTTGTAATTTTTAGAACATTATATTGGATCAAGTACCTCTAGTTTCTCCCAAATAAAAAGAATTGTAAGTCAAAGGAAAAACACAAACTGTGATAAAAGGTACGGCATGGTACATTTTCTAATTTAAACTTGCATAAACTTATTAACTATATATGAATAGAAAACTCATCAACCATCTATGAATAGAAAATTTGTAGTTTGCAGAAAATAAAATTATCACTGTATTTGTATCATATTGTTATATTTATATTAATATATTAATACAAAAAAATCATGGAGTAAAAATTATTTTTTGTATTATTTATTTTTCACTGGTGAAATCAGATAAATGTTCCTACTTAGGACAGTAAGGTTAATTTTATAAAACAAGCTAAATTAAGTAAATAATAAAATATATTTGAACTTCGTAAATTATTATAACTTACCAGAAATGGTTGAATCTATAAAAGGCTCAATAACTCAAAAGAAGAACGCTTTCTCCTAATATTATAGAATAAATTCATTAAAATAAAAAACTGTTTTTAAACAAAATTATGAAAGATTTATCGTACATCTTTATGTCCTATAGTCTATAACCAGATAACAATTTTTATAATGAGACCCACTTCATTAATTAAGATTAATTATTTTTTAAATAAAAAA
>JAOUZG010005735.1:5977480-6038426 GCA_026289955.1 Argiope argentata | reverse complement strand
GATATATTTTGTATTTATGAATCAAAAATATCAATAAAACTTCTTCATAATTACTCATATTATTTACTCTATTACGACTCACAAAAAAATTAACATGTTCAATTCTAATTTAATTTTATTTCTAATTTCATAATCACACAATGGTTCCAAGACAAAAAAAGGAAATAATCCATTTATACTCGAAAATACAAAACAGAGTTTTATTAATTTTCTGTAATTTTTCTTACTTATAAAGTAATAGAAATATTTAACTATTTGATGATTCTTAAAAATCTAATTAAATATAATTGTTCTTGCAATCTTCATCAGGTAAATATTAATTAAATCTAATTAATGCTAGCTCTATTCAGACTGTATTGCACTCAATTCGCTTTGTATCCACAATTATATATATATAAGAACCAAGAAACAATTTTATAAGCGATACAATATTAATTGCCATTTTAGTTATTAAATTAAAACGATATATAAATGTATTTAGAGAGCCCGTTTGTTACTATTCCTTAAAACATGGTGGAACATGAATCAAAAACTAATTGGAAAGTAGAGTTTTTTGGGTCACAGAAGGCTTAATTTTTTAGACAATAGTCAAACCCTTTACAGAAAAAAAATTCCACCTTTAATTGGAATCCCTGCCTGATGGTGACCCTTGAGAAAGTCCTCAGGCCATTTTTTTCGATTTTTTGATTTCTTTAGGTTTTTTCCTATTTTTCCTATCGTATTTTTTTATTTCTCATTTTTACTTCTATTTTTGATTCATATATATATATATATATATATAGATAGATAGATATAGATATATATATATACTTAATCTACTATGCTACAAAAATATCTACCCCTAGAATCAAAATAAATATATAGCAAAAATATACTTTCCTCATAATTCAAAAAGTGTTATGTTATTTTCCTTTCAAATATTTGAAAATCTCTAAAGTGATCCCGTAAAAATAATTACAATTATTTTTATTCTGCAATAAATTTTAATATTCATTCAAATAAATTTATAAATCTTGTTTCAAAGAATTTTTTCTATTTATATAATAGATAGGATCAGTAGTTACAAATTTATTGCCTTATCTTTACATCATTAATTCTTCGTTTTGTTTTAGTTTTATCTACCAAGAATTCGATTCATTTAAAAATAAAATTCTCTAAAGTTTTCTATGTTCACGTACAGAACATACAAATATTTAAAATAATAATAAAAACTTTTGAATGAAAATTACTTTCCTTTTACTCTAATTGTATAGATTTTGTCGAAAGATTTCTTACGATTACAATAACTTTTCTTATAAAAAACGTTAGAAAGAAAAAAATTGTATAAAATTCATACAGAAATTTCGTTTTTATTCGTAATAATTGATCAACGCGATTTTTCTCTATTTTTATTACTATTAATTAATTAATTAATTAATTAATTTTTCTGCCTAACGAATAATATTCAAATGTTTGTCTATTCTTATAACTGACTCTGTGACGGTTTTCGCAACAGCTAGCACGATTTCTATAATCATTAGAAAGTTCTACTTGCAAATGTTTATATTGCTTTGAATTTATAATAGTGTTTACTTATGCAATTAATTTTCTGGTAAGGAGTAAAGCTTTATAGATAGTTATAAGAGATGTTGAAAGAATGTCGCATCGCTGAAAATTTTGCGACTGGGGGACGAATATGCCATATTTATCATCAAACCTAAGTTCCAGAAACTATTTGAATATTGGAGAGAGTGAAGATACAATATTTTTCTAGAGACTTTTTTACCCAACCACGGAAATTATAAAAATTCTAGAAACAAAGATAAGTTCATTTCATTTCATAACATGCGAGTAGTCGAATGAATTCTCTTTTTGAAATGTTGAAACTTTGAAAGATCTCTGGGTGCTTTGTGCTTTTGCGATTGTTTAATAACTCCTTGCTACTTATATCATATTTATTTTAAAAACAAACCCCAAATCACCTTACATAGATCTTACCATCATTTTGTTAGTTGCATTTTGTGTTTACTTGTTGAAAAAAACTGTTATTCGTTATTGAATCAGTCAAACTGTTTTCATCACCTCAACTAAACGAATTTTTCCTGAACAATATTTTAAAATATTGCTTCTTTAATTTTTTTGTTATTAGGGTATATTATAATAACTGGATAAATGAATCCCTTTCTTTCAATGTTCAGCAAACTAAAGGTACGCCCGAAGTATTTTTTATATAATAATAAAATAGATTTCTATACTTATGAACAAAGTAAATCACATTAGGTTATAATATCGTATGCAAACAAAACTCAAGACTTTCTTTCATTGCATTCAACTTCTTTACCCTTCAGTTGTAAGCAAAGAAATTATGTCATTTTTTATAGGTGCATTAGTTTGGAGTAATCATAATTATTACACACTTTAATGATACGTTTATAATACGTTTAAAAAATACATTAGCTCCAAAATAGTATTAAAAAAATTTCCCCTTCAACCTCACAGCTTTTAAAATTTTTATATTGTTAGGGTTTTTTTATAAAATGCACTTCAATTATTAGCAAATAAGCATTTTAAACACTTACTTAAATATTTTTTTTTTATAATCTGTCGTTTACAAAAAGATCTTGAATCGTATTTATTAGCAAATGTTACTGCAGGAATAGCAGTTATCTTGGTAACGATGGCTCGAATATGATTATTACAGATTAACTAACTAAAGTTCCAGCAGTAAATGATATGCACATTCGTAGATAATTTCATGAATTTTTTATTATTGTTATTTGATATATGATTAGGATGTAAATATGTAGTAATATTAAAAAAGTTTTCATTTTTGGAGTGGATTATTCTTAATCCATAATTTTTACAAATATTAAAATCAAAATTGATCTCTAAAATTGGTTCTAAATAAAAAATAATAAACGCTACAGACCATCTTTGCCAAAAACTAGCATAATTAAAAAAAACTTGACACCCACAATTAAATTTAATTCTTACGAAGGTTTATTTACTCACTATCAATCAATCATTTTAAATTTAAAATAAGCATTATTTCAATTGTTTTAGATGTTGCAGTTGAATAGAATTTAAATAGAAGTTGAGAGTTTGCTTCCTATTAAGGATATATATATATATATATATATATATATTGTTCATCTAACAAAAATTTCAAATCGTTCAGTAAAATACTTCTAATATAAGATTTACTTGTAAACATAATCCAGTATGTTTGTTCAACATGTGAAATATTTCAAATTGTTCAGTAAAATACTTCTAGTATAAGATTTACTTTTAAACATAATCCAGTATGTTTGTTCAACATGTGAAATATTTCAAATTGTTCAGTAAAATATTTCTAGTATAAGATTTACTTTTAAACATAATACAGTATTTTTGATCAACATATGAAATATTTTCTTAATGCCAGTGATAATGAGGCTCATATGTGATTTAACGCAGCAATATACAGAAAAAAATATTTTTAGATTATTTCTAAAAAATACATAGCTACTAAAAATTTATACACTCATCTGAGGAAAATTCAAAGAATACAAGATCTAAACTTTGGAATTTTATTTATAACAGATTTCAAGAACTAACAGATCCTGGAAAGACATAGTCTTACTCTAAAATCATTGAAATTGACAGTTCATCATTTTGAAAGCCCCTGTACTACCGAATCTAAAAGGAATGAAAAGAATGTTCTGTTTTTAGTACCATAAAAATGCAACTTCAGAAATCCTTTGCGAAGAAACATGAATTTATTCAAAAGACGTGAAGGAGAACTATGAATTAAAAAATATTCTGTGGCTTATAAGACTAAAAAGAGTTACTTGACAAATTCTTTCAGCTAGTGTAAAAATTATAATTAAGAAAACACTTCCCCCTTGTTTTCAAAAGAATGGGGATAAAATTATAAAAATTGGCATCGAATTGTCGTATTGAGTAGTTTTTAATCTATGCAAAATTCTACAGTTTATCGTTTTAAGAATAAGTTTTCTAATGATTCCAACAGAAAAATTAAATTATTTTATTTTAAATTGTAAGGTTATTTGAGATAATGCTAAAAGTAACACATTTATAAAATCATTTTATTCCAAGAAGGGAAAATTTCGAACTCTAAATAGCATTTATATAAAATTTGGGATAATGGTCCCTTGCTTCTGATTAATTAATTTTCAGATATAAATATAAAAAAACCTGAGTTTTGTTTCATTACTGTAAGGATTAAACAACAATGATAAGGTTTAACTTCCGGGATTCTAAGAAATAACTCGACTGAATATTTGCAAAATAAAAATTATTAAATATTATGTCTAAATAATTTCTTATTATCATAAATCTTTTTTATTTATAATAAATCTTTAATATTAAATAAATGGTATCACTTAATTTAATGTTTAATTCATTTTTGTTTTTATTTTTTAAAAATATTTTGTTAAGAGAATAATTGTAATCAGAAAGAAAAATATCTTTCAATTTAGGAGAATGTTGCGTCAAAATTGAAATTTTCTTACAATTATAAAATTTATTTATTTAATAAGTCCAAAGATTCAAGAAAATCATTAAAGGAATATTTTTAAATTCATAACATTTTTTGGTAAATTTAATATTACAGTTTACTTCTCTAAAGTTCCATTGATTTTTCAATCTTATAACTTAAAATTCATTCCAGTCAGTTTTAAAAATAAATCTCTGCTAACAACAGTAGAATTCTTAAAATAATTTTTAAAGTTAGAATTTGAAATGTTTTAATGAATGGGACAATGCAAAGTTTGAGTTTCTATAATTTTCAGTAATTTATGAGAAATAAATTTTCAACTAACATATGGGTATATGCTTCAACAAACCGTAAGTAAAAGCATACTCAACTGGTATATATCACTGTTTCTAATTACATAATTTTCTTCTTGTCACTAGTTCTTATTTATTTAAGTAAGGTATTAGAAAAATCAGAAATATTATCTAGTAAGTAATTTGATTTTTATGTTATTTTTAAGTTAATATGAATCAAAGAACTATATCTCCAATTCACACAAGTGCAAGATCTAATATGTAGATATTATTACAAGCGGGCGAGCGCCACGAAAATCCTCGAAGATGGCGACGTTTGGCGAGGGGCTTCACACCAGTTTGGTTGGTTTGGTGAAAGGAATAGCCTAGTAGCCTCTAGCTTGCTTGCGGTGTTTTCAGAAGTTTCGCGTGTTTCGGGGCTTGCGCTTCTTCCGCTGTATAAGGGAGGAGTAGCTGTAGTTCCGGAATTAATCGAGAGTTTTCTCTCGGAAGCGAAACGTCTCGCTGGACTAGCGGATTACTTTTCCTGCTTGTTATTACTGAGCTGGGTTTACGTTTGCTGTTAACGTTCTATTATTGAGCTCGCTGGGATTTACTGTTTACTGTGCTATACGATATCTGTTTTGTAGTCTATTTTTATTGTGCGTAAGACTTGCGTTTACGCTGTAAGTGACTATTAACTGCTGGATTGTTTTTATCTGAAGTTTTACTTTATCAAGTCATCCTGTGAATACTTGTAAATAGCTGTAAATAAATTTTTTATGCAGTCCTCAAATAAAGTCCATTCAATCCGAACCCACTACGCTAAAAACGTAACAATATATTTGATACGATATTGTACTGCCAAAATCTGGGCAATCATTTTGAAAATTTTTCCTTTAAATAACAATCCAATTTTGTTTCTAAAAAGATTTGTATTATTCAGAAAAATCAGAATTTAAAAACAGATTTTTATCAAAAGATAATATTAATTAGTGATTAAATAAAAAAATATGAATATCACCAAAGATATTAAAAGACCTTTCTTTGAACATAATTAATTATATTTAAACGTAACACTTGAACGTATACGCAAATAAACGTGTTTATTATGAAATAATAGCATTTAACCTGATAATGTGTATATGGAGATTAAAAGATAAATGTAAAATTCTTAATTAGCTAAAAAGTACTTTTATGCCATAAACATCTTTACGTTTTGGATATTGTAGATTTTTCAAAAAATATATCCAACTTATTTTCTTTGTAAAAATCAATATTTTTGTGGTTATATTTACTAATTCCTTTGCAAAAAATCATACTTGAAAAAGTAACAAAATTTGAAGGAGTCTCTTTATTTCTAACAAGAATTGGTTTCCTGTAGAATATCAGAGGCTCCCATCAACCAATGCATTTCTAAAATATTTTTCTTTTTTTGCTATTAATAATTTAATACAAATTTTAATTTGTTAATTTGGCAATGAAAATTTTCTTGAAATTTTAGTTTTCTGAAATAATTAAAGTTTACAATTTAGTTCCATTTTTAATATTAAATAAAAGTTTTTAAATAGAAAAGCCGTCGTTAAAATATTAAACAATGAACCTTCAGGAATGATAAGCTTAGCAATATTTATAAAGCTTGTCAAATTCCGTATTGAAATTTCGTATAATAGGTAGCAAAGTTTTGCAATTCTGGCATATTAATCATGCTTCTTAAAGTCACTGAGGGCCTGAAATGTTAAAGATTATTAATGACCACCAGTGATTTTGTGTTATAATCAATTATGCTGAACATATTAGCTTAATACTGCATGTATAATTTAAATTTACTGTTTAAAATATAAGATCTTACAAATTTCTAAATTAGTGAGAAAATATAAAATTCATTAAAAAAATAAGAATGTAGAAATTTTTTTATTATCATGTGAGAACATGATGCTGTTTTGGATTGGAGATTTTGGTGTCTCTGAAATTTAAAGGCAAAAAACAAAGATTGTGGACCGCCTGAAATTATTGTTGAAGAATTTTATCATTTGCTTTTACCAGTATTGCATTGATATTATGTATGCTTCTTTGAAAGCAGATGCGTTTTATATATGGTTAACCTGCTTTTACTAGTATTGCTTTATTATTATGTATGCTTATTTGAAAGCAAATGCATTTTTAAAAGGTTGACGTAGAGCTATGATATCATAGCTGTTATTTGCATCTGAAAATTGGTTGAGTTCCAAAACTTTGTTAAGCAACTGGAAAAATTGAGAATGAAAGTTTAAAAAGAATATCATTATGTACTTATATATATATATTATAGAGGGGTTTATTGTTTTAAACCAATATAAGCTTGTCAATTACTCAAATTAAGACAAACAATGCCTTAAAATAATAATATTCTCACATAGCAACATGAAATTTGAGATAAGATTTCAATTTTTAATTTTTTTTCATTATTTCTGAAAATATTCAAAATATTTCATTTTTAATAAATTTGAATGAGAAATTTATATTTTTTTAATTTTAAATATCAATTAAAACTTATCTGTAGGTAAGGAAGCGTTTTTTTCTGGCCATATAAAAATGTATCAGGGTATTACATGATTCTTAAATAATAGTTACTCTCTAAGCATTTATTTAATAATATTTGCTTTATATATGACAGTATTTATATGTATTTAGATTATTTTTTCAAAATTACTTTTTCATTCATAGCAATAATATTTGTTATAAATTCATATTTAATATCAAAATTCTTTTTTAATTCAATCATTAGAAAAAGCAAAAAAAAAAAAATGAAATAATATCTTTGACATTTTTATCTTTTTATTTTATTTAGACTCCATCTCAGGCAAACCATTTATTAATTAACTTAATAACACCTAAGACGCTCCTCTTCTCAAAATTTTCACACCATGGTGGGAGAAATTTGAATTGAATGAATTTAATGTGCACTAAATCCCCTTATGCGTCAGTTCTTGGATTGAATCGATCCTCAAACTTTACACCTTCATCCTTTAAGCCTAGCTTTACCCTCAGGCAATCGTGAAATTACCTTTTTTGGCCTCATTGGCCTTTATCAGACCTCATTACCTTTTTGGGAATTGTGTTTAAAAAATTACCGATTTTCAAAAATAATAATAATGTGTTTTGTTCAAATTTAACAAAAAGATCGGGGCTTAGGAATGGAGGATCTAAGCCTATATTAGTGTTAAACTATGTTTTAGACAATTTTTTAATCTATGGATGAAGAAGCAAGTGCTAATTGAAATAGATAGGTAAAAATTGGCTACTTACTTATTATACCGTCTTCGCCAACGATCGCCAATGGTTTAGTAATTCATTGGCGACAGATTCAAATTTGGCGATAAAAATCAACGAATCACACCATTGCCGAATTGCCATAATTGGCGTTTTTGCATCTCATTGGCGGTGACTTCAAATTTGTCGATAAAGTTGGACGGTATAATACGTAGGTACCAAAAATTGCCACACAGTAAGCTTGAACAATTGTCAACATAACGATAAACTCCTTAATGGTGATTTTGCGTTTATTTCTTAAATTTAGGACAAAATCTGGGGTTGAGGCGCAATGAATGCTGTCAAGTATTTATGGTAAAACTGCTTTTAGAGAAATTCTAAAGGCTTCAAAGAGAATATTCTTGGTATAAGTGTAAGCTCTGAATTAATTGGAACAGTCCGCTGTGATGATTATTATCAAAAATACGCTCGACTCAGTATTATCGAATTCAAATGCCGTTTCATAAGGCAAAACTTTCCCGGCATTTATAGATGATGAGATAAAACCAACTTTTTACAGGAAATATATGTGAGAGTATCGCCACACCCAATCCATTGACATCCAAATGACAGGTTCAAAAAAGTCACGCACGGAACAGCAGAGTAAGAAGTAATTTTATTGATGTTATGAAAGATCCAGCAATGGTACTAAGAAGACATTAGGTTTTGATGCACATCAGCGAGCATTTAGTAATCTGATACGTGCTGCGTTAGATCTCTTACAGGGGAGCGTCCATCCCCATTTTCTATGCCAAATGTGGCCAACTCAGTATTCATGAAAGAATTTGTGTTGAAGTCACTATGAGAAAAATAAAATTTGATGACCTCGGAAGCTCGCATATAGTTATATACCTATGTATTTCCGATCAGACTTTTCAAGCGTTTATGATTCCCAATGATGTTCTAGATATTTTTTCCACGCTTTAATGTGAAATTTCATATCTTATATTAAATAGATCGTTACTAAATACCAGAACGAATCTAATACCATAAATAATGCAATCTTGTGGAATACATTACAAATTGCATTTGGTTAATAATTTATTATTTTATTATTATCGTGTCAGAACATGATGTTGTTTTTGGAGTGAGGTTTTTGGCGTCAACAAAAATTGGTACTCAAAAAATAAAAATTTTACTATCTGTACGAGCATCTCAAAAATCAGCTTTTAATAACGCGTTGCTATTGCCTTTACAAAAGCTCTGATTAAAAAAATAAATTAAAGACTGCAACAAATAAAAACCTAGAAATATATAATTTTGAGCGCGTGATTATATGAAATGAAATAAATGGGAAATGAGATATTTTTTAAACAATAAATGAGAGACAAATTGTTTTTTGGATCGTTTTCAATTCTAAAGTGACTCATTCAATGAAACGATTAAAATGAATAAAAATATAATTTAACTTGCACGAGCACGTGGTGCCTGGCTGTCCAAGAAATGATGTTCTGGCATGATACATAGAAATATGCATAGCAGATTTCCTTTCAATCTCTTTATAGTTGTTTTTTAAAATACCACAAGAATTTTAACCGATAAACAAATTTGACTTATAATTTTATATTTAATAATTAATTTGAACACTGATAATTTACTATGCATTTTTAATATTTACGCATCATTTGTAGCCACACACAATTTAAATCCGAATGTTAGCATAACTAAATAATTCTGCACTAGAGAACTTTAATTCTACAATTTTCTTTCTGAATTAAATAGTATTTGGAGATATTTTATGCTAATCACAATTGCTAATTCATTCACATTAATTTTAATTACTTTTGTTGGTGAGGATTAAATATAATGCATTTTGCTTAAATTGTTCCTATCTAATTTTCCACCCCAAAAGATTCTCTGATCACTTTTAAGTACCAGAAAAATGTAAGTGATCAACTTGTTATTCCGTTTCCTTTGCTGTGATTTATTTTTAGGCTCAATTTTGAAAAGAGCCAAATTGACCGTATCTGCTATTCCATCTTTTCCGCCCCTCGCTTTCCACTCCCAAGTGTTCCCATTTATACACATTTCTTTTTCTTCTAGTCATCTGTCCGTTTGTACGTTCTAAGTAATCCCTTTTTGCTTAATGACACGTCAGGCGCCTGCACATTATCGATTCACGCATGGAGTAACACGTTGCTCAGAATTTCATCTTGCAGGTGGGAAAAATAATTGAGGTTCCAAATGAAACCACGGAATTCTTCTTTCGTTCTCACCCTCCTCAGAATCACCGGTTTTCTCGCTTTGACGCTAAGATTTGGGGAAAACCGTCTTAAATACATGGATTTCCAAGTTTCATGAAAATCTCCGCATGTATACGAGTATAAATATTTGCATTTCACCTCGGAGATTTTACCTAAGGGATAAACTTTTCTTGACATTTATTGGATAGTGCTATTTTAAGATGTAAAATGATTGCAGAGAAACATTTTCCCAGGTTAAATATTATTTTGGTTCGACCAAGTATTCGAAAAAATATGTTCTGAAAAAACTGAATTATTTATCATATGATTGTTTGTTATTTATTTAGAATCGTTTGAGTTATATAATCTATATACATATTCAGGCAAAAATTAATAATATTTTTTTAAAAAAACATTCGAGCAACAAGAACAAACCACTTTGAAAGAATTGGATGATTTATTTATTATATGATTTTCTTTTTATACAACATCATTTGAATTATATAAACCAATCAAATATTCAGGTAAAAATTTGCATGTGCGATTTAAAATGAAAAATATTTACAAAAGCATTCCAAGAAAAGAAGAAATTTAAAGAAAACATATATATTACATAACCAAATACAAACATTTGCAAAAAAATTAGTATATACAAAACTATTCAAGTAAAAATACACTTAAGAGCAAGAAAAACTGGTATAGCAGGTCGTAAGCAAATAATCGAGGTATTCAACCAACCAGCTTAATGCGAAGCAGTGTACTGGGCGTATATAAGACAACAGTTGTCTAAAGAGGTTACTGCATAGATCTTTGCTATTATAATGGCAGAATATAAAGACTTAAGAGATTTTTAATGGAGACTAATCGTCCGCGCACAGGAGACGGAGCACAATATTTCCGAATTGTAGATGAAATTTGGATTTTCACGCACTGCAATTTCTAATATGTACCACGAATACCAGATTTTCGGTAGAACTTTATATCTCCAACAGGTGTTGAGTCTTGAAAAAGACCTTGATAAAACGGGAGTATCAACGTTTGAAAAGAATCTTTATACGAGATAGACGTTTAACACTTCCTCATATTGCTGCGGATTTGATTACATACCCATAAACAAGTGTCATTGTGCCCACCCACTATGCAACGTAATTTAATTGATATAGGCTTTCGTAGCCGCAAATCATCTCGTGTACCATTGGTGACTCAGCGGCACAGATCTCAAAACATTACCTGGGCTGGTAAGTGCCGCCTTTGGACTTTAATGATTGGAAAAACGTTGTCGAGTCACGTTTCCAAGTGTATCGGGTGTGGAGAAAGCTTCATGAATATATGGATTTTTCATGCTTATAAGTAACTGTTCGAGCTGGTGGAGGCTTTGTGAGGTTAAGTAGCCGGTGCAGTTAGCATAAAATGAGACCGTTGATGTGTGTAGATTCGACCATGACAGGTCATCGGTACTTTAATAATCTTTCTGATCTTCTGCATGCAATCATGTCATTCCAATGGACGTGGACGATTCCAAAATGATAATGGACCACCTCACAGGTTTACAGTAACTACCAAGTGGCTTGACGAGCATTCTTCTGAATTTATTTCCCTATCTTGGTCACCTAATCTCCTGACATGAACATTATCGACTATATCTGGAATGTTTTGCAATGGACTGTCCTTAAGAGATATCACCACATCTCACTGCCATGGCTAGTAAACTGTCTTGTAAGAATCATGGTGTGAGCTGTCTACAGAAAATCTGAACAATTTATTGGATTCCATCACACGCCATGCTGTGGCAATTTGCTTGCTAGTAGGGGTTCTACAATATATTAGATAAGTGTACCAGTTTTTTTTGGTACTTTAGAGTAAAAATATACGAAAATATGAAAGCTTCGTTATTTTTAAATGAATGTAACAATTGTAGAAATAAATAACAGCATTCAAGTAACAAAAGAAGAAAAAAATGTATAATTGTTGCAACATTTTCCAATGAGATTTTTTAAAGAACTATATACTTTTGATCAACTTGAATTGATTCAAGTTCGCCCAGATAGAACTATATAATCAACTTTTTGTTCATATTCTGATAAAATATAGAAACCATACAAATAAACAGACAAAAATATGTATGTATGATTTAAAATAAATAATATTTATGAAAGCATTTGGGCAATAAGAAGAAATAGCTTTGAAGAAATGAATTTTATTTATAACATAATAAAATGAAACGTTTAAAGAAGAAATAGTATATACAAAAGTATCCGAATAAATATAAAATGATGAAAAAATATGAGGGTTTATCTATTTTTAAATAAATGTAGACAGGTGTAGAAATAAATAACAGCATTCAAGCAACAAAAGATGGAAAATACAAAAACTTTATGGTAGTAGCAACACGTTTCAATGAGGTTTTTCTTCACTACTGAACATTTTTGATCAACTTAAATTGTTTCAAGTTCTCACGAATAGAAGTATGAAATCATGTTTTTCATTCATATTCTAAAGGAAATTTTAAAAAAACTTTAAAATCTTGAGTGTTTGTGAGTATTTAAAAAAATACTACGCTGCATTATCAATAATAAAAGTAATTTATTAAAAATTTTAATTCTGTATTATCCTGTAATATTGATAAATAGAATCTTTACTTATGAGTACAATAATAAATAAAATGTAATTATTGCGTTTATTAAATTCATTTATTAATCCCTTTATAATAGTACAACAATAATCAAGGATAACTTCATCGATTAAATTTTTTATCCAAATTTCTATCGAAAACAATATTATTGTGAAAACTTCAAAATAATTGTGTTTTTATTTAAGCTTATAAATGAAAAGAATATATGTACTATGTCCTAAATAAAAGAAGAAAAAGCTATGAAATAGTATTTTGAAGTCATTTTTTACATTCTCACGAATCACATGTGACTAATGGATTCAAACTGTTCTTGCCAATGTATTTTTTAAATAGTGGAGTATAGTATAGAATGTTATTTGAACAACCAACCAACTTACTTCAAACTTGAATATAATACTAATTATAGGTACCTACTTATGATGGGTATTCAGAAAATGTTTTGAAAAATGTTTACTTTAAAAAATTGGACTTCTAGAATAGTATACGAATTTTTTTGTATAAATCTTTCTGTCATTATGTCTTAATGGTCTTACTAAGCATACAATCCAACTAGTTTTGAAAAAAAATACGCCATTTATGTATCATTACCTTCTTTTTTATACAATAACTTCAATCTAAATTTTTTATCTTACAGCTTAATATAAAAAAATCTTTCAAATGATAAAGTTATTAAAAGTTTAAATGTTTAAAATAAAATTAATTTATGTATATTCTTTTATTTTTTTCTTCTTTTATTACATATTAAATACAACTCTTTTTAGAAAACAGCAGAAACAACGATACGATATCATTCAGCATAATATATATAATATTTGTAAAGTTTTCATGAGGTTACATAGTTTAATAGTTTAGAATTATTATAACCATAATCTTATTTTCATCAACTATCCAGGTTCCATATTTTTCATCCAGGACATTAATTTTTATTAATTAATTTATTTACTTGCTTTTAATTTCTGCTTCAATAATATTAATTCTCCACCATAAAAGAGTCTGCATTGAATAAAACTTAGTCTTAAAAATTCAAAATTTGTTGACTGCCTGTAATGTCCAGGAAATTCCTTTGTTGATTGATATAATTGCCCCTTCCTTCATTTCTTCTTAGGTGATTTAATCCAAAATTTTACAATAAAAATTCTTAATATTTTAGAAACTAATTAGTTATTAGTCTGTTTTATTTAGGGTTTCTTCGTATCCCCAGGATTATTGGCATTCCCTAGCTTCAATAAAGAAATTTATTTCATAGATATTTATTGAATTTATGATATAATTACTCTCTGTTTATTTTATTAATTGATTATTTTTATTGCAATATCAAATAAATATCTTTAATTAAATACTATTTAAGGGATATCATTTATGCTGAATAAGTATACACAATTAACAGAAAAGTTTTCTTTCAAAATTTTACTCTCCATATTTTAATAAATAATTGAGAATTGCTAAGCAAAAATATTAATATACATGTATCTAACATCTTCCTATTTTTCACTGGGCATATTTGATGATGAAAATGACAGATTGTCGAGAATTTCAATTAAATATTTCATGTATCTTGATTTCAATGATATTCTCAGCAAAATATTCGTCAACTTTCCATTTTTACCGGCACACAAAACATACTATTTTAGAAACCTAATAACCTTCTGTTTTTCCGCAAAGCATTTTCTTTATTTTTGTTTATATCTCAATACGTCAAGCTATATTACAGAAAAGTTCAGCGTTCTTGAAAATCGATGCACTTCAAGAACGCCTGAAGTAGAATTCTTCATTGTTACTTGTTTCTTAATATCAATCTTAATTGTTGGTACACCATAAGTAAAAAATAAATATTAAAAGAATACCTTATAGTGAAATCCAGACAATATAGAAAAACGAAAGAAAAACATAAACAAAAGGGAAAAAATTGAATAAAATATTTATAGCAACATTGAATTCTTTTTGAATTCCTATATAATAGTGAAACATATTGTTGTAATGGTTAATTAATTAGACATAGTTATAAAACAATAAGGAAAATATTACTCCAATATAATGATATTTTTTATACTTTATTATTATTTATTATTATACTTTATTATGATTCTGAATTTTTGCATTACGATGTTTTAAAAAGTTTTATAGGAAAATCTTCAAAATGTTGCTTAATTTCTAATTATTTAAATCTTTAATTGAAATTATAAAAAAATTTCATCCAAGTTCACATTAAATAACATATGTTCCAAATTTGATAACTTTACGCAAACATTTATTTTTATTAATAGAAAATGGCTATATATTTACATAAAAAAGGCTGTTTTTCTTTCGGCTCGATAAATTCATCCGAATAGTAAACAATGAGATCGTGATGATAAGTGAAAGCGCAAAAAATCACTTAGTTAAATAGTTAGCCTTTTGGCTGCCTTTAATGCTATTTAGGGCACGAGAAGGATTCACTCTCAGTATCTAATCAGATGACTCTTTCTAATATCGTTAAGATTTAGTACTGAAGCAGTTGTCTAATGAGATAAATGATCTGAATCAAAGGCTTGATTTATGGCAAAGAACCTGTTAAATAACAAGCTTATTTACAATTATGCCATTACAGAACTCCTACAGAAATTATTTTATTACAGAAGTTATTTCTTACTACTTTAAAACCAGAAACAAATTACAATTACATAAATTTGAATGTTTTTTTTAATGATTTGAGGTTTATTACCTTAGATTAAATGATAAGAAATATTTAATTCCTAATATTTTTTTTTTCTTATTTTGTATTGCTCGTAAATTCTCTCCTAGAAAATTATCAGATAAACTTCTAACTTTTAAATATTATCCTAGTGGTAGCGCGCTTTCTCCGGGGCTCGAGTCCCGGTTCGGTCATGATTGTTCTGCGTTCCATCTTTAAAGTATGTGAATGCACCCCCCCCCGTAAAAAGGGATTGCACAAGCTAATGTGATGAGCGAGTAGCAAAAATCGCACTCATGACCTTAGTTGGCGCTAATACAAATACAGAGACGCTGACTAGGCTTAAATCGCTGACTACCTCAGTGAGCGTGTCCATGGCAAGTGCCATAAGAAACAACAGCAACAAATATTAACTCTTTGTTAAAGGCAACTTTATTTAAAAACCTCTTATTATATGCGATAATTATCTTATCATAAATCTTAGGCACTAAAATGAGGTAACTATCTTATCTTAAATCTACAAATTTTGAAATTAGATATCGAAAATGATGAACTTCCGTAACTATAATTTATTTCTCTGGGGCTTCAAAAGTGTCATATAAAATAACTGAAAAGTCATTTTCATTTCAATGGTTTCCTTTTCATATTTTGAATGATTTATTAAGATTATTAAGTCTTAATTTAAAGTAACGTTAAAAGAATTAGTTATTTCCAGAAATCATCGTTAAACTATAGAAAATGTAACAGCATCAATTTTGTTGATTTTTGGCAATCATTCAAATTTATCAGAAGAATCATTCAATTATTACCATCCCAAATATATTTTAATATAATAATTGAATACAACTTAAATTTTATCTAAAAAGGAAAAATTCGAATTTGGAAATTAAATACTTGGGAGATTAGAATTCTCAGCTTCTGACTTTTGTAATATGCTCATTAAAACAGACTTTTAATCTCATATTCCCTCAAAGTTTTTGACAATATACAAGATGCTTGACTCTAAATTAGATTATATCCTAACCAATCAATATAATTTATTTTCCATATCTCAATCACATATTAGCATAACATTATTTCATACTGGCATAGTGCTAATAAGAGGATGAAAATAATTAAAGCCATTTTTCAATTAAGTTCCAATTATGCAAGCTAATGCAAAAGTTTAGTTCCTACGACCTGCGAATCTTCAGACGGGCCTCGTGTTTCCCCATTTTACCCCTTTTGCTGTTTCTTGGGGTCCTTTGATGATGCTTGTGGACGCGTTCGAAGTTTCCGCAAATTGTCGGTCGAGTGTCCAGACATCAAAGAAACCGAATAAACCGCAAGAAAGGTAAAATGGAGGAACGCAGGTCGTTGGAACTAGGCTTAATAGTAACTCTTTCAACAATGTATTGGCCTTACCTTGTACCAAGATAATTTCTCATACTTAAAGTCAACTCGGAGATATTAATTCTTATTCTATCTAGAGAAACACTTACTAAATGTCGAATTTTCATTTTCAACTTTGCCAATTACTTATTTTCCAATTACTTACTTTACTACTTTGCAAATTACTTATTTTCCAATTACTTACTTTACTTATTTTCCAATTACTTACTTTACTACTTTGCCAATTACTTACTTTACTACTATGTCCAATTATAGATACATTAGTGGGGAAGTTATCTTTAATAAAAATGGAAAAAGGATGATAAGATATATATTCGATAAATCATTTTGAGATGAGATTAAAATATTCTACGAAAAATATAATTTACATTGTTGGATAATCGGAAGTCTTAACATATAGTGACAATATAGTTGTATAATCTTAGTCTTCTATTAACATTGCAATATCTTACCAAAATTATCTTGATAACTATATATTATGTATTAGTTTCGTACTTTTAAAATTTCTTTTATGCATCCTGAATGAATAATTTACATTTTATGAATAAAGGAACTAGAGAGAGAAAAGGAATTTAAGCAGAAGGGCATCAAATTTTGAAAATTCAAGATTTTTTTCAATTAAATGAACTATTTCATCTTCGATGCCAGCATTTTTGTGTAGTTAGCTTTTTAGCTTTTCGAAAAAAGGCCTCGAAAAAGGAAAAGATAACGAAGATCGATTCAAGATTTCTTGTTTTCATCCTGATGATAAACAGAAATCGGAAATCATTTTTCTTCGCCTCATCCAAAGGAAAAATTCAATCGAAGAGGTTGATAAAGAAAAACAGATGATTTCTACTACGAAAGGGTTTTTTCCCCTCTTCATTTTGATCGTTTCTCTTCTGAAAACAAATGCTGGATTAAATAAATAAAAACACTTTCGTGAAGAAGAAATTCTGGAGTTATGGAGCTTTTCACACGAAGCCTAAACTCTAACTTTTTTAAAGATTTTTAAAATATGAATGAAGTATTACAATAAATAATGAGGAATAAACAAAACCAAAAAAATCAACATGATATCTCTCATGAATAAACTGTGCTCAACAAGTATAAGTTCACATTATTTCTTCAGCATTGTTTCTTCAGTTAAAAGTTATTCTTCTAATTATGTAAAATCGTAAATTATGATAAATTATTATAAATATATTATGATTATTGTTTATAATTTGTTCAATCTAAAAAAGACCTCCGTGTAGAAGAAATTATGGTGTCATAAAAATGTTGATATGAAGCCTACCTTTTAATTTTTAAAAGGTATCTAGATTATTAATTATGTATTATAATAAATAATAAGAAATAAATAAAATTAAAAAATCAACATGATCTATTTATTATGAAGAAATGATGCTCAAAAAGTATAAATATGAGTTATAAAGTACTGTTTCTTCAATTAAAAGATATTCTTCTGTAACTATGAAAAATACATTTTAATTATTATTCATAATTTATTCACTCTGTAAAACCCCTTCTTGTAAAAGAAATCATGGAGTTATGAAGGATATTATATGTAACTGAATTTCTGAACTTTTGAAAGATATTTAAATTAAGAATGATGAATTACAAGAAATAATGAGTAATAAGCAAAACCAAAAATCTCCATACTCTGTTTATTATGAATATATTATGCGCAATATATATAAGTTAATAAGTATAAATATCATAAATAGGTTATGACTATTATTTGTGTTTTATTCATTCTAATTCTTTCTGTGATAAAGAATGAGAGAAACAGGTTTATATATTTTTATATGTGAATAAAATGTTAGTAAGACATTTAATTTATTATTTCTGGTGAATAAGAAACCATTTTAATAATATATTTCATTCATTTTTCTTTGTGAGCCTTTTAATTGACCAGTTGGATGCCAAAATTTTGAATTTAATTTCTTATAATTCTGTGATGCAAAATGTGATCTACATTATCTTCTGGACAAAGAAAGAATTGCGAAATGGAGAAGAGTCCCGCAATATAGAAGATCAGTTAAAAATTGAAATATATTTTTAAATATATTTTCAAATTGTATATAAACTCTGATGTATATAATTTCACTTTTGAATTCTTTTTGTACTTGGAGCAATATTTTCTTTAGCTTCCAACAAAAAAAAACATCGCGTATTTGAGTATTTGAATGAAGTAATGAACCGGGTTTGAGTTTAAAGATTTATTGTTGAATACTATTTTAAAAAGGAAACTTTAAAAAATTGATAAAAAATTCAGGGGAAATTTTCTCTGTATTAAAACGATACCATTAAAAAGGTAATTATTTTAAACTTGAAAAAAAATGCAAAAATCTTTTTGTGCACTACTATTTTCAATGTGGTGACGAAAAACATGAAACTCTCGTTTCAGTTTTAATTAATTAATTCTTTTAAAAAAACATTGCTCCACGGTGACAGCATCCATCGTCCATATTATATGTGTATCCATTTTTTTTTTTTTGAAAATCAATTCAGACGGTCTGCTTTGTAAATTAAACAAACACACATAGATATTTCCATCTGTAAATAAATATTAAATCTGTAATAAATATTATTCAATCCATATATTGAAAAAAAGTTTTAAAATCTTTTTGTGCACTACTATGACAAAAAAATGAAACTCACGATTAAGTTTTAATGAATTAATTCTTTTAAAAACATTGCTCCACGGTGATAATTTCCATCACCCAAATTATATATGTATCCAATTTTTTAAAAATTAATTCAAACAGTCTGTCTGGTAAATTGAAAACTGTCTGTAAAACTGTCTTTAACTGACTGTAAATAAATATTGTCCTATCCATATATTCTAGCAGTAATTGAAGCAATGATGCAGCTGAAATAACAACAAGGCAACCTATAAAAACCTCCTTGGGAAACTTCCAACACAAAATGCATAAAATTTTATATTAAAATAAAATCGGTGAAACAATAAAAATATATGCACTTCTCATAAATTTCAAAACTATCCCAAACCCGACTTTTAAAGTTTAATATTGAAAAATAAGGATACATTTTTCGGAGATCCTTGAACATAAATTTCCGAGGTTTGTGGGGAAGGATTTTTGTAGGTTAAAAAAAGATGTTGCCATGCCGGAATAGAAACTGTCTCGGTCCTTTCGACCAACGGGAGCGAGATATTTGATCGATTGTCGAATCACGAAGCACACGCCCAATCTTACTCTAGACATACGGATAATCAATTATGGATCAATTTCTAGATCAATAAGTTTACCCGCCAAACGATACCATATCAACGAGGCTTCTGAAGATGATGTGTTCTTTACCGATAAGTGGAAACGTTGATTGATTTTATTTGATTCTGACCATATCCTTGACCTTGACATTTATTCCTCTACGAGCCATTAAAGAGATTGTAAGAAACTCTAATCCGATAATTTAAGATTAACTATTGAATTGTAACTAATTATACATCTTAGTTAAGAAGAAACAGCTTTTGAATGAAATATAAATCAATTGGTTTATGTTGATAGGTCGATTAATATATATAAATATCTTAATATGTCATTTATAGTTAAATATAAAACAAAGTATTCGGCTTATGTACCTCAGATTTCATATATTATAAGGAATTAAATTTATTTATATTTTTTGAAGGATTAAATACTTTCTTATATATATATTTTTTAATTTTTTATTTACTGAAATGTAAGATCTCGCGACAAAAAAAAGTAATTTATCGTATTTACCAAGGCAAAAAACTTATATTTATTTTAAAAATGATTCTTAATAAAGTTTATGTTCATGTTTAAAGTGACTATTCAGTCATATATTATTAAAATTTAAATTTGTTTATATTTTTAAAGAATTAAATACTTTCTGATTTATGAAGTTTTTAAAATTTTTATTTACTTAAAGGGTAAAATTCCGCTATACAAAAAAGTAATTTATCGTTTTTACCAATGCAAAAAAACTTATATTCATTTTTTAAATGATTCTTAGATAATAAATAAAGTTTATGTTCATTCTTCAAGTGGCTTTACGTAATAAATAATGTTTAAATTCATGTTTTAAATTATTCTTAAATAATGAATAATGTTAATATTTATGTCCAATGTTACCCTTAGATAATAAATATTTGGCTATTTTTATATCAAAAATATTTGTATTAGGTTAGAATTTTGTATTTAAAAAATTTAGATATGTTTTTTTAAAAGGTATTTAGTCTGTAGTTTAGCAGTAACAATAATAAAATTAATAAAAATTACTATCTTGATGTTGACTTAATTATTATCAATTACAGATTAATAATTTTACTTTCAACAACATTCCTAAATTTACTTTCTAGCAACATTTCTAAAATTAATACAATATTATTGTGCTATCTATTATTCTACTAACAACAAAGAATAGGTATGTGTATTTTTGCATTACAGGTCAAAATATTATTTTTAGAGTTACCAAATTTATCTCTTATGTAATTTGAAGACTGAAAATGTCTATGTAAGATATTTACTTGAAATTTTTACTTGAATTAATTAAAAATTAAACATTATTTTGGATTTTATAGACAATATCTTCTAAAAATATTAATGCAGAGAAATAATTTTAATCACTTTAAAATTCAATGATAAATTTTCATAAATCTAAAACCTTTTGCAATATAATGTGTGTGTGTTTTTAATTTTTATTAATTTTTATAAAATATTTCAAGCATAATTTATTGCAATATAAACCTATCTTGAAGCTTAACTCAAATGGGTTGAATTGCTACGACTAAATTTTCATACTCGTCTTTTTTTCCAGATTGAATTAAAAATATTTAGAATTGGTTTATTTCGTATAATTATTATATTCCAATATAAAGTGTGCTTTTAATAAGTTTTTGGAATAATTTTTTTCTCAGAAAAAAAATTTAGGCTCATATCTAAATCAAGGCACGTATTTAAATGTACACCCATTTTTAAATATTCTGCTATTTTTTATTATTTAATTTCAATAGATAAAGCATAAATAGAAAGTTACAGAACTTTAAACACAGTGAACAGAACAATATAAAGCTTCTAATAACGCTCTACCTTCGATTCTTATTCTGAAATGGCTGGTTTCAATTTCGATAAAATCTAGGGAAAATAACAAACTCAAGAGCAAACTTTTTGTTAATTTTGCTAATACCTACAAAGCAAACAATAGATAATCAGCAAGCAATTTTGTAGAAAATAAATGGTTTTATTAGTTTTTGGAAAAAAATGGTTTAAAAATTTCTTAATGTTGAACCCGCATAGTTGATTCGAAAAATACGTTTTAAATAAAGAACTTTTTAAAATTCAATGAAGCATTAATGAAAAATGATGCAAATATTTTGTTACATATCTCGAATATATATTTCACTTTTATTTTTTAAACTGTTTTATGCCGTAATCATCTCTTTTATGATATATAAATTATTTAATTTTTAATCTGTAACTCATAAAAATGTTAAGCAAAATTTCGAATAAAAGTTTATTTTCTTCTCCGGGAAAATGAATTTCCATCATCAAATAAAATTTAAAACCCCAAAAGCCCTTGGAGCACCATTAACAGGTTAAGTTCATAACATCCAATTAATTAGTTTTCCATTCATCTGTATATCGACGAAGAAAATTAAAATGCGTTTAACTCTAATTACCACAGCTTAATACTCGCTATCAAAACTCAGAATGAAGTTAAAATAAGGAGATATTCCGTTTCTGTGCAATTAAATGCCATAAGGTACTTTTAAGAGTCTAAGATTTGAATATTTTACGAATTTTCTCTTAATTAACGAGGCTTATTTCCTATAAAACGTAAGAGATAACGCTGAATGGTTAACAAAATAATTTTTAGGCATTAATGGAAACAAATATTCTCTACCTTTATATGATAAAGGTTTTCCAGCCAAGCTGCTTTTTCAATTAAATTTAAAAACCAAGCCAACTTTATAAATCGCATTTGTGAGTAATTGTTAATATTGAATTGCATAATAAAAAGTATTTTTACAATAAAAAAAATAAAGCAAAATCTGAAATTTCTTTCTTTTATGTATATATATGTATGTTGGTTTTCTGGCACAGAGGTAGTGCTTCTTCCTCGTGTTCTGGGAGTCCCGGTTTGGGCATGGTTGTTCATCTGTGTGCTCTCTGTGAGATGTATGACTGTGCCCACCTGTAAAAAGGGTCTGTGCAAGTGGTGAGTGTGTAGTGGTCGGTGTCGGTATGTAAATGTGGTGAGTGTGTAGCTAAGTCGTACTCTTGACCCTAGTTGGCGCTACTTCAAAAACAAGAGACGCTTCCTTCGGCTTAAATCTGCTGCTGCATCATTTGAGGGCTTATCCATGGCAAGTGCCATTAGTAACAACAACATATATATGTATGAATTTACCACTTTTATGTATTAAAAATTAATAAAATACAGAATAAGAATTGAAAACCTTTTGCAAAAATATTTATTAAAAATTAATCTGATTATTTAAATAATTTTGATGAATATAATATTTAATAAAGAAGATTTTTTAAAAAATATTTTTCAAAAGAAGTATACGAAATATCTACTTATCAAGGCAAAATTACTAATTATTAAACCATTCGACTTATTTCATATATTTTCAAATTGAAATTAAAAAAACCTTTAATGTCATAAGGGAATATAATATATATTATTTGAGAGGAAATAAAATGATAAAAATTATTAATCGCACCTTTTCTGCATTTTATTTTCTTATATCATAATAAAATTGTAGTTTATTACATTTTAATAATGATTAAGTTTTCATATAGTGACTTGGCTCTGTTAATCAAATTTAATAAAATAATCGTAACATTAATTAAAACGATTCCATTCATATGCAATCAAAACTGATCGAATTATCAAGTTTGGAATTTATTTCAAATAAATAAATTTTCAACCCTGAAAAATTGCCATCTGGAGATTCGAAAGTATACCAAAAGATGAAATAGTCTAAAATATAGATATTGAAACCACAAGCTGTTGATTTTAACCAAAGAAAAATAGAGTTATTCTTGTTTAAAAGTTCAGTTTATCAAGAACGCTTTTTAAATGTGACGAAATATTACAAGAGAATTTATAAAAATTTAATATCCATAATTCCTTTATCAAAAAATTGATTAATCTCTGTATTCTAAACTTGAATTTTTTACTTCATTTGTCAAATATTTCAGGAATTTTGAATATCTTAAAAACTTTTTCCAAAAACAAAATTACATGTTTGTTTCTACTGGTTTAGAAATTGGCAACTTAGTTGTTATTAGATACCATGGTACTTACGTATTAGACCGTCTCCGCCAACGGTTTAGTAACTCATTGGCGACGAATTTAAATTTGGCGATAAAGTTGGATGGTCTAATACGTATGTACCAAAATTATATCCTGGATATAATTGTAATCTATAAGAATATATCTATTTATGAATTGAAATAGCTATAGATGTAATTAGAGATTATTACTCTGCAATTTAATTTGATTATATAATAATTATTTATAAAAAAATAGTCAGTTGCTATTAAACGCATTTTTAAACTTAATTGAAAATAACTAAAGAAGCATTCTACAGGACGTATGCTAGAGACATGTTAATGCTTTTTGCTCAGGTAGCACAAAATATTACTCAAAATGGCATAATATCTTTCAATATTCATTAATATTACATAATATTGTGGATATTGTTTTATACTGTACAATATTGTACGATATACTATGTTCTAGAAATATGAGCTAAATTTTAATTTTATGACTTCAATGATGATAATTGATTGAAAATATCTTTTGTTAACGAGAATAATAGTAACTGTAGATAAATTAATAAAATTATATTCATACTAGCATTGCCAAATCATTTTAGTATTAAAAGTTATCAAATTTATTATTTTAAAACAGCTAATCTTAAAATTGATGCTAAAATTTATATTGTAAAATTTAATTCTAAAATTTATACAGATAAAAAAAATTTTAATAGGGCAGGAACCTGTATTCGAATTTCAATAAAATAAAATGTTTACGAAAATATACACATATAGAATAAGAAAGCATTCAACATAGGAAAAAATAGCATACTACATAAGAACAATAAATCGAACCAATTTATGTTTAATTACTCAACTTTTCTTCCTGAAGTAGATAAGATTCTTTCTTTTAGCATAAATCATTTACTTGCACGTTATTAACTGAGTTATAGATTCATCCAAAACTATTATTCCATAAAAGCGCTGTTCATACCATTTTTAAATTCATAAGTTCATATCTTAAACAATTTTTACTTATTATGGATTTTTTTACTAATTCTTTTTTTAATTAATAAATTTACCTATTTTTTAAATCAAATAATAATTATTTTTATTGTTGCATTAATTATTATTCATTTGAATTTTTCTATTATTGAAAATGAAATGGTCTTGCTTATACTCTGACTAATTTACATAAAGAACATGAAAGTAGATTTACAATACCTCGAAAGATAATGTACTGTCAGGAAACATACAGTCGCCTCTTAATGGCGGTATGACTCTTAAAGGACATTTTCATTAGGAATTGTACATTCAAGAAGCAAACCAAAAATGTGACATAATCATAAATTTGTATTTAAAATAAATTAGGCAAATTATTAATTTCAATGTAGGTATAAGAGATTTAATTGGAAATAAATACTTATGATATTCAAGACGAACTTTTACTAAAAATATTCATATTCTATTCTATTAATTTTGCTCATAAATATCGCAAATATTACAAGAAATAAATATTTTCAAAGTTTTGATGAAATTTATGCGACTTTTAATTAGTTCCTATTTCTTTAGTAAGGGCCTTAATAACATTTCCTCCAAGGAATCATAAAATATATTAGCATTTAAAAATATCCAAGTTGAAATTTCAAACTAAAATAATAAATCATCGTAATGAATTTTAAAACGCTGTAAAACCTTTTCGTGCTTTTTTGCTGGTTTCCTTGATGAATTTAATCAAATATAAATGCAAATGGCCTTCTTAAAATGGGCATGATCCAATTGGTTTCATTAAATTCTTGAAAAATTTTAATTTTTTTCGTAAACTCGAGGTGAAATAAGCTTTAATTACAAAGTGCGTGATATTTTTCATTAAGTATAGGCTGCAAACGTAATTTTGCAGATGAACAGTACCAAAATAATATCCACCTCATCGACTACGTGAAAATATCTGGGAAAAAATTAATTAAAAAGATATTAAATACTAAGAAGTAATTAACTGTTTACATTTCGAATTGGATATGCAAATATATCATTTGATTCTTAGGAAAACTATGCTCACATTTCGTTTTTAACTAATCAGAGAAAAGATTAGTTAAAATATTGATATGATTAGCATAAAAATAATTAAGGTATTTTAATTTCAAATAAATAAATTCTAATTCTAATTCTTTATAAAAATATAAATTATTTCTTTTTTTTTCAATCTTCCATTGTAACGAAATAGTATTCAAAAATTTATAAAATATTTAGCGGAGTAATTTTGAAGCAATTACAAACGCCAGCAAAATTGTTTGATACAATTTTCTAATTTAAATTCAGATGGTCTGTATCTATAAACAAATTGGTAGTTCTAAAGGTAAAATATATTATTCTGTAGAAAATAGCATTTTATTAAATTTTTTATTAAATCTTTCTATTAAGATTTACTCTAGTGTAGGGTTAGTATAGGATAAAACTAATTGGCTTTAATTAATTTCTATTCTATATACTACGAACCTATCTGTAAATTACGTCGTGTGCCAAACTCGATTTTAAGTTATACCAAACTCTAATTGATCATTGGTTTTGTATAGCAGATCTTTAGATATTACATTTAAAGATTCTAAACTTTAGGGAAACCAAATTTGTCAGGTAGTTATTTTGGGGGGAAGAGGTTGCTCAATAAAATGGTTTTCAAAATCTGAATTACTTTTAATGAAAAACTAATAAAAATGAAGCATATTACTGTATAAATTCATAAGAATCCATTTTTGTATTTCTTCAAAACGTTAAGTGTGGATATTTTCAGTGGTACCTGAAATTCCTCATTTTTGTTTCCATGATTTTTTTTAGTTTTAATAAAGCCTCTAAAATATTTTTATGTAATATTTATACAGTTCATTATTTTTATAATCTCATTTATGTGCAAAATTATTACAGTGATATAAACATTTTGGTTTACTTTACTGTAGCTATAATTAAGTTGAAAATCTTTTAAAAACATGCATATGGAAGTATTAAACTTATACCATTATCTCTTATGATGTTTCGGTCTGAAGGTCCAAGTCTCGTTTTAATTTTACTATTCACTTATTTAATAGGATTTATTAAAATGTTTGAGCCTCTAGCAGCAATATCGATTTTAATAAATTTGATATTTAGCACAATATTTTTCTAGTGCATTGCTTATTCATTTTATAGATTGACATTTCACTTTAAATCAGTAGAGACATATGCACAACAGGTAATTAATATTCCCTTCTAAAAAAACCTACAAGTTATGATGTTTATTTATTTTATAGATTGACATTTCACTTTAAATCAGTAGAGCCAAATGCACAAGAGATAATTAATATCCCTTTTTTAAATAAACCTACAAATTATAACGTTTATTATAACGTTAACAGATAATTAATATCCCTTTTTAAATAACCTAAAAATATTAATGGTTATTTATATTAAATATTGACATTTCGTTTAAGTCAGTAGAGGCATTTACACAATAGATAATTAAAATTTGTCACTTTTTAAATAACCCTACAAATTACTGATAGTAATATCAAAAATATTTTGGTTCACTTTATTTTATTTAAAATAATACTGATCAATTTTGTATATATTATACAAAAATCAGTATAAAATGTAAAAACAGGGGATAAATATTTCATTGTAATTTAAATTAAAATGCTTCAATAAATATTTTAATTTAATTAATAATTTTAATTGTATTTACTGAAACTGCCATGAGCAAAATATATTCCAACAATTATAATTAAGAATATTTATTTAGTTTTTTCTTTCCAAGTAACTTCATTATACTTTGTATATATAACTGTTTGTTACAAACTTTTATTATTGAGAATTTTATTGAGGACATATAAAGTTATGGTATTTGTGTTTGTAACAAAATGAGTTTCCCTTTTACAGAGATGCTAACACAGATTTCGAAATCTCCATTTTCATACTTTATAGGCAAATAAATTTTACACCAACACTTTCTTCGAAAATTTGCATAAAACTACAATATCAAACTGCTAAAACTGCATGTGGAAACGGACACTTTACTTATCTAAGATATTATAAAAGCAGTTCACTATCGAGTATTGCATTCCGAATCACGTACAGGACATTAGATAATGGTCTGGATAACACTTTAGAAGAATTTTTATCATGTAATGCCAAAATATAAAGCAGTGCAGAATGTAAATGTTATAATTTAAAATATATTTGTATTCGTACTAAATATTTTTAAGTAATTTTACATTAAAAATATTAACTCTAAAAGAAATATTCTTAATTCCCCATTTTTATTTAAATTAATAATAGTAATTTTTTATTTAAATTAAATTATTTTTAATCAGTTAAATTAATTTAATGAAGCTCTAAGAAACCTCTTGGGAAATCTTAAAATATCTGAATCGAATTTCATTTTCACTTACTAAGGCAAAAACATTTATTCTTAAAGAAATATTTTTACACTCATCATTTGTACTATATCTAAGCTAAAATAATAAATCATTATATAATTTTCACCAATTTTAGCTAATTCAATTACTTTAGTAAAGTTTTAAGAAACTCGTCTTAAAATATTTTAAACCATTTGAATTAAATCTCCTCTTCACTTAATTGAAAAACACATTCATTCTTAAAGAAATAACTTTCCACTCATCATTTCTAATATATATAAATTAAAATAATAAATTCATTATATAAATTAAATCAAGATTAAACAATTAAATTAAGTTAATGAAGTTCTAACAAATTCTGCTTGTAATATCTTGGTGATCTAATGAATTTCCTATTCACTTTCTAAGGTAAAAATATTCATTATTAAAGAAATATTCTTCCACTCATTATTCCTAATATATTCAAATTAAAATAATAAATTCATTATTTAAATTAAACAATTTAGCCAATTAAATTAATGTAATAAAGTTCTATACCAAATATTTTTGATACTCTTCCTGGAATATCTTACATGATCCGAATAGAATTTCCTCTTCACCATATAAATTTATTGAATACACAAACACAGAATTTTCATACCATTTAAATTCCAATGGGAGTAATAATTTTTCACCTAAATTGGGGGCATTACAAATATCTTTAAGGACGACTAAGTATTGAAAGTAAATTCTTAGAAAAGGGTTTGAAAAGACAGATAATAGCTCTCACCTTATAACCCAATAGGAATTAAGCTGTCAAGAAACATTTTAAATATTTTTATTTGTATTTTAAATATTTGCTGTTTATTACTTTGAATTACATTTGAAGGAAGAAGCACATTTTATGCTTCTAGATCCCATAATTTTCACTTACATAAAAAATAATCTATCGTTAACACCCAAAATTATAAATAATATTGATTCTACAATCTTCACTTACATAAAAAATCAAACATTTTTTTTATGTTTGTAAGATTTGTATACGTAATATATTCTCTTTTAATTACGTAAAAATCTATTAAAATTTAAAGTTTTTCTATAATGCATATCAGAAATATTTTTTGAAATATTATTTTACTGCAGAAAATTTGGTTTCTTTGTTCCATTTACAGTTTAAATTAATTTCTAATTTTAAATATTCAAAGGAAAAACTCACAATAAGAATATTAGACCATAAAATGACGTCAAGTAAATGTAATAATTACTTGATGAATTATTTGTAGTAATAGTTATGTTTTTTTCCTTTAAAATGTTTAGAACAAAAAAGTTAAATAATCAGACTTATAAAAATTTGTAAATTTCAAATTTAAACAAAATTTCTTATAAATAATAAAATTATTTTAACTTTAATAAATAATAGCAATTTGTAAGTAATAATAATTATTGCAAATAATAAATAATACATTTATAATTATAGTAACTTGTAATAAATATATAAATTTGGAAAAGCAAGGGGAGATCTCGCCAAAATAGAAAAACACGTTCTTTCAATCTGGTACAACAAATAAAAAAATGAAATTTATGAAAATGAAAGAAAGAAAAAGGAACTGCTACTATAAATAGGTGAAAAGCATTATGGTATTGATATATGCCAACTTTAAAAAGGAAGATTGAACAAAAGTTTTTATTCTTTTCAGAAGAACAAAAATTGAAATAATTATACTTACAAAAAAGTAATCGAAATTTCAATTAATATTCATATAATCTATTAGAAACATTTGACTTTTGCTGAATTAATTTGTTTTAAATATTTTTGATTGGATATTATATTTGGAAAACAGACTATCGTATATGGATTAGATAAGAACTTGATGTCGTAGTAAATCATCGTTATATATTAAAAGTGTTCGTGTAATAGCAGTAAAATGGATAGGTCGTCAAATTTCTACTAGAAAAAGAATAAATTGTTGCCAAAATAAATTTCATTTTGATGCAATATCGAACTTAAATTACAGGAATGTTCAAATACCATTTGCTCGATTTATAAAGCACTCTTCAAAGCGAAAACGGTATGGCAATTTTCAAGTAGAAAACCGTCCGTTTGAGACCATGTAAGCTCCATAAAGGAAGCTAGATTTCTGCCTTAAAATATGTGTCCATTTCAAAGAAGTCCTGAGATAATTGGTGGCTTAGGTATTTTATTCATAGTAGGCATTGGATATCTAATTTGAAACAAATTTTTAACGATCTATTCCAAATAAATAAATTAATTAAAATAAATACTGGGTAGTTCAGAAATGGCACATTTATTTAATTAAGCAAAAAATGCAAAATAATCAAAACATGAAGTTAAAAAATGGAAGCTGCATTTTATACGAATCTAATGAAAACAAATTCATTTACATGCACTTAAAGCATGTATTAAGGGTAATTAACATATTACATTAAGAATATTTTTTAAATATTTTAGATATTGTTTATGGTTCAAAATTAAGAGTTTTTAAAGTATCCAGAAATTTTCATACAAATATTTATCGAATTGATTGCACATCTGCACAAATTTTATTTTATCCATTTTTCAATCAAAACTCTAATTTTAATTGTTTTATCTTAAATACCAAAAGGGCTAAATTTTTAGAATTTAAAAATCCATCATCGAATAATATTTTTTTTGAAAAAATGAAAACTGAAAACATTATTTACTACTTTGAGTGCATCAGATTTACGAAGGAAGTCTTTTCAGTTTAAATTTTGTAAGCCCAGTAACAAAATATTAGAACTAAATATTTAAAAAAAAACTTTAAAAAAAAAACAATTCACTTCCGTCCCCGTTAAATAAGGGAGATAAACATACTAAATTTAATTTGTATTATGGAAGTTTCTAAAGTAATTTAAACGATGCATTACAAATCCCAGGAAAATGTCAAGACGAGATTTATATTCATGAAGAACACGGAAATTTAATCTGACAGTTTTCGAAACAATGCAGAACAACTCCTGACACATCCAATTGCATTACTTAATGTTAAACGCAGTGACGTGGATATCTTTTTAGCTCAAAGTTTCTAAATAAATCTTTTCCAAAAATCTTGAGGTGTATTACATCATGCAAATTTAGAACACAGTTGAATTATCTCGATTGCTCTTCAAAAGTTATTAGATATTTCTGTTTTTGAAAATAGACTTAGACATTCGGAAAATAATTTATTTGGATGCTTTAAAAATAAACTTATTGCCAAAATAAAGGAAAGCTAAACCTTTTCAGGCATAAAAGATCATTTAACATCAACGAATAACTATGAAAAGAGCCAGTATAAGGATAGTGCATCTTCCCCGTGATCTGGGCATCCCGGGTTCGAGTCCCGGTTCAGGCAGGATTTTTCTTTTGTGTTCTATTTGTAAGGTGTGTGAATGTGCCTCCCTGTAAAAATGGGATGTACAAGTGAAAGCGATGAGTCTGCAGCTAAGTCGTACTCTTGGCCCTAATTGGCATTACTTCAAAAACAAGAGACACTCATTCGGCTTAAAATCACAGACAGCCATCAGCGCACTTGTCTATGACAAGTGTCATTATTAACAACAACATCAGATTAACATAAGAAGATTTCTAACAATAAAAACTTATCCAAACTGAATAATAAAATGGATAATTCAATGCACAGATGGAAATTGTATTTGGTATTAAAATAAAGGGTTTTGAACTATCTGGATTATAAAATCTTTGGTACTATAAAATGCTGTATAATATTGTAACAACCATGCCGGTTCGAGTATGGTGGTGCTTTTATGTTCTATCTGTAAAATGTGAGAATGCCCCCCCCCTCTAAAATGGGACTGTGCAAGTGAATGTGATGAGTGAGTAACAAAAGTCATATTTTTGGCCTTAATTGGTGCTACTACAAAACAGGAGTAACTAATTAGGCTTAAATTGCTGACTACCTCAGCTAGCTAGTCATAAAGCACAATAAAACTATGAGTTTTAGAAAATTTATTTCGACCAAAGTGTTGATTAAGTCGAATTGATTGACTATCTAAGACTAATTTGCTCTTAGGCCCAATAGTTACATTTGCAAGAAAATATAATTGTGTACTTTAGAAATAGAAGCAAGATTTCAGAATTTAAAATTAATTTGTTTAGGAAACTCGCATTAAGAAATATGTCGTTTACGATTTCAGTAAATATTCACTTTCTTCGGATTATTTCATTTTCAGTAAAGAATAAAATTTATCTATCAAGATAAGTTTCTAATAGCTTGTTTTCAGCCTATTAATAGGTTTAAATCAATATAAATTAAATTAAATCAAATCAAGAATAATCAATCTTTGGTTATCTTATAGGAATCAGTCATCTAAGAAACGAACCAAAACGCTTTTTTAGAAAAACTAAACATGAAATGCATTAATACAAAACGAAAAATACAAAATAAATATAATAATAAGTTTGATAATAATAAATATAATAATTACAGTTTGATAATCTAATATCAATACTGTAAAGTATATTAATAAAGGACTAAAAATTAGTAAGTAAGAATTACTCGCATAAAAATCCTGCGATTGATTTATGACAAAATTTATTTTCATATTCAGAATTTTTTAACTTCATATTTTCATGCTTTTGTTATTATTAAGAAAAAAATGCAGAAAAACATTTAAAATATTACTACATATGTAAACAGCTTTTGCTTTCAATTTTGATAATGAGTTTTTTTGTTGTTGTTGTTGTTGAAAATTGATGTTCTGTCATTTTTTTTATAATGCAATACAAAAATATATTTATACCATATTTACCCAAAAACCATTAAACTTTCTGTTAATTTGAATATTTTTCTGAAATCTAATCACGAATATTGTTGTTCTTTTACTTCTAATTAAAATTTGTATTTCATAGTTTTAAAAATTATCATAATTCTTTTATAGATATGTTTCAGAGCTTTATTTTTAGGACACTTTAATTTTCAATCACAGTTTAGATCTTTCTGAATCCTTCTCAGAAAATATCGCAAAAATATTTTTTTTTGAAAAAAACTTATAAATACTCATTAACTTATAGAAAGGAAAGGTTTTTAAAATCATTTCTAAAATTAAAATTTAGTTTTTCTTAGTAAAGTTAAAATCCAAATTATTCCCATTTTAAAAATTAAGCTATGTAAACATTTTAAGATTTTGAGATGATTATTCGATTGTATTTTTTGAAACGTTTAAGACTTGGTCTCAAAATCCTAATTTAACTATTTTATACAACTAAAACTTATATGAGTTACAATTATTTAAAAAAAATAAAAATCCAGATATTTTTTTAAAAAAAATTTAGAACCAAACAGAATATCTATTATTAAAAGGGAGTTATATCCCTATTCTTTCGAACACAAAAGAACCAAATCATTAGTCTTAATACTCACGTATTACGTAAATGGGAGTTCCAGTAACCTAGAACATGAGCTTCCGCCCCGCATTTTTGTTTAATTTCTACCCAATGAACCTTTCTTTTCGGATCACCTATACATCAGGGGAGTGAAAAGTGCTCCAAGAAACAAACAACCCTACCCTTTCCGGAAACGCTGGAACGTGCGTGAGAGTTTTGCGTGACAAGCGGGATACTTCGTGATTTTCGGGCAAGAAACTTTACCTCGAAGTGACGCGCTCTATCTCGACGTGCTCCGAGTCAATAAGTGGCCAGACTTTGCCATCATCTGTTACACAGACGTCTCGTATAACAGTTGTGACTTTCTGAGGTTAATATGTTGTGACTCGTGACAGGCCAAGGAAGAGAGGTGATTCCGGCCTGGATTGGTTACGTCTTTTCTAAGAAGAAGTGAAGGAACAGAGAAATCCGTTAGCTCTGAGTATTCACTTAAAGACTTTATGAAAGAAGCATTATAATGAAATTTTTGATGCATTTCCGTTAGACATTTTACTTACTTCTTTGTTCTTTTATAAGTATCATCATATGAATTTTCTAAGATGAAATAAGGGAAACAGAAATCCCTAAGACCTGAACATTCACTTAAAGGCATTATGAAAGTTTATAGTGAAATTTGTAAAGCATATTCGTTGGACATTATACTAATTTACTTGTTCTTTTATAAGTATAATCACATAAGTTTCTAAGATGAAATAAAAATCTTTGAGAAATTGTGAAAGAAGAATTCTAAGCAAATTTTTGATGCATTTCCATTAGACATTTTACTAATTTCTTTGTTCTTTCATATCATCATATGAATTTCTAAGAGGGAGTAAGGGAAGAAGAAATCCGTGAGAAATTATGAAAGAAGCATTATAATGAAATTTGTAATGCGTATTAGTTAAACATTTTATTAATTTCCCTGTTCTTTTATAAATATTATCATATGAATCTCTAAGATGAAATAAGGGAAACCGAAATCCATGAAAAATTATGAAAGAAGAATTTGTAACGAAATTCGTAATGCATTTCCGTCAGACATTTTACAAATTTCTTTGTTCTTTTATATCATCATGTGAATTTCTAAGATGAAGTGAAGGAAGAGAGAAATCCGTGAACAATGAGGATTCACTTAAAAACTTTATGAAAGAAGCATTATTGTGAAATTTATAAAGCATATTCATTAGACACATTGTACTAATTTACTTGTTCTTTTATAAGCATCATCATATGAATTTCTGAGATGAAATGAGGGAAACCAAAATCCCTAAGATCTGAGTATTCAGTTAAAGACATTATTGAAAAAGCATTATAATAAAACTTATAATGCATATTTGTTAAACATTATACTAATTTACTTAATCTGTTATAAGTATCATGAAATCAATTTCTAAGCTGAAATAAGGGAAACTGAAATTAAAACGCATTAAACTGCATTATAAAGAAACTTGTAATGCATATTCGTTAGACATTATACTAATTTACTTATTCTTTTATAAGTATCATCATATTAATTTCTAAGCTGAAATAAGGGAAACCGAAATTAATGAAAAATTATGAAAGAAACATTGTAATGAAATTTTCGATGCATTTCCGTCAGACATTTTACAAATTTCTTTGTTCTTTTGTATCATCATATGAATTTCTAAGATGAAATAAGGGAAAGAGAAATCTGTGGACACTGAGAATTCACTTAAGATATTATGAAGGAAGCTTTGTAATGAAATTTGTGATGAATTTTCATTAAACATCTTATTAATTCCCTTCTATTTGATAAGTATCATCATATAAATTTCAAAGTGGAAGTAAGACTTTGAGTATTCACTTAAAGATATTTTAAATGAATCATTGTAATGAAATTTGCATTGTATATTCGTTGGATATTGCGCTAATATTTTGCTGTTTGATAAATATTATCATACAAATCTTCAAACAATATAAAAGAAAGTTTAAATGAAATTTTCTTCAATTAATATAATCTTAATAAAAAATTATCTATTATTAATTGAAAATCCATCAATCTATCTATAATATAAATGTTTTAGTTTAATTCCTTGACGCTCTTTGCCAATATAGATACAAAAGATAGTGAGGGATATCATTGAAACTTTTACACATATCATCTGCTATTCCTCCTGTGGATTGTGGATTTTGTAATTGTGGATTTTGAATAAGAATACAAATTCCAAGAGTGGTCTCTTCAGATTCTCTCCATTAATATTCTGTTTTGCATCAATTATTTTCAAATTATTAATGTTTGATTTGAATAAACTATTAATATTTTGATTTGCATAGTGAAGAAAGTCAAATACAAATTTTGACGATTTTTATAAATCTGAGAGATTAAAATCAAAGCTTAACAAATACATTATAATCATATTAACAAGATCACATACCAAATTTCATGTATCCTTTCATTTTTTTTTTTATTTTTAAGTGATTGTGTTTCCTTCCTTGCGAATGTACAAACAAACAAAGGGACTTTTTATATTTCTTACTCCGATAAAAACTCTACAATTTTCATGTAAATATCATGTACTAAATCTGATCCAACTAGTTCAAAGCACGTCAGAGTTGTGCTCACATATAGACGTGCATAATTCCATAAAAATATTTTTTTTTCAGGGCTCAGGAAGGTTTATAGAATGAAAACTGAAGTTCAAACCATGTGACGATTTCAATATTTTCTCGTTGGAACTTGATACAACAGAAAATTTTTAAAAGGTAAGATTTATGGAGAAGATATTTTTTAAGAAAAAACTGAGAAAATAAAATTAAAGCTACTGTGATAGCTAAAAAAAGGGAGTCAAAATTATTGCGTTAATTGGAGTGAACGTTAACTGTTCCAAATACATCAAAAATATTCTTTTTAGCAAAAACACTGAGAAACTGTGTCTAAAATTATCCGCATAAGCATAAATGCATCATAAAAGCAATTTTTGGTTCTGTAATCCATTAAATAAAATTCAAACACAATTCAAATTGAAATAATAAATATGGATATAAGTTCAAAAGCTATAATTTGGCCAATATTCAGTACACAAAATAACATATAAATAACAAAACATACTAAATTATATATCATAGCAAATATGTCACGTTTTTAAGTTTAAAAATTCCTGCCCTTTCCCATACCTCATGATTAAATTACAGTTTGTCTTTAAGTCAAATAACTTAAATCTCATCAAGTAAAGGAAACTAAATTTTAAATCTATTTAAATTCTAATAACTGTCTTAAATCAAATAACTTAAATTTTATCAAGAAAAGGAAACAAAATACTTAAATTAACTTAAACTCTAATAATTAATTCTTTCATGTAATTCAAAGTAGATTATTTTGAATTAAATGATAGATAAATATCGATTATGTTCGATTTCTTAAGAAATAGGAAATTGAACCATCAAATGCTGGAAAAGTCAAAAATCACTAAACTCTTCCGTCAAGTTTATTTGGGCGAAGTTTTCCAAACATAATCCCCTACACGAAATGCTCCTTGAAGTATCGATATCCAATACAAGAAATCCATGTTGCCATTTTGTGCGGAAAATTGACTTTGAGATATTGAATCCGCCTTTTGATAACGTGGAAGAACTCTGACAGGTAGTATCTCTACTCACCATTGTTGTCATATGCTCAGTAATGTGAGCGTCTTCATGAATTTTAAGACTCAAATTTATGTCACTGTTGCGTAAAGAATATATAATATCATAAAAGAAATATTTTTCTGAAGAAAATCCAAATAAATAGTATTTACTGTTTTATATAATAACACTGTTTTTTAATAGTATACACTGTATGTATAATTTTATTACACTGTTTTCTAGCAACACTGTTTATATAATATATAAAAACATTGACTAGTTTTTGGTAATGAATGTGTCAATATATTTTAACATGATTCAATATTGAAAGTTTAAATGTCACAAAAATATAAAAGAAATATAAAAATGAGGAATAAAATATAAAAATAAGGAATGAGGAAAAATATAAAATGCGGAATAAAATATAAAAATAAGAAATGAGAAATAATATAAAATGTGGATTAAAGTATGAATATAAGGAATGAGTAATAATATAAAATGCATATGAATATGAAAATAAGGAATGAGGAATAATGATTATAAAATCATCAAAAATCATCACCATATTATTTTTTTAGTTGTGAGTGTGTGTATGTGTGAGAAAGAGATTTATAGAGTGTATTTGGGTGTGCGTGCGTGTGTGTGTGTGTGTGAGAGAGAAAGAGAGAGAAAGGGAGAGAGTTTCTATGTGTGTGTGTATGTGTGTGTGCGTGTGCTTGTTCTCTCATTCGCAAAAAAACATGAAAATTCTGAGAAGCAAATTTATTTGCCATTTTGAAGACCAAATTAAGAAATATTAGTGATACAGTCTTAAAGTGCCTTAATATGCTTAATTGAAGTAGCAACTTATTCTTAATTGAAGTAGTAATGGAATCCGATACTTTTAACATCTCTATTTACTCTACTTAACTTTCTCTACTTAAAGGCACAGTAACTATAAATCTCCAATGTAATTTATATCTTCAACCGCACTCCGAATAGATATATAAATTATGCTTTGAAGTATCTTTGGTCGGCAACATTCACTAAAACTTGGGGATGCACTGTAATCTTTGCTCCAGCGATAAGCTTTAGGAGATCATCAAGAACATAGTCTCTCTCTCTATGATGTAGAGAAATATCACACAGTTAACGGTGTTTATCAAATGACAAAAACAATGTAAGGCAGCTGAAGATAATTAATACATCCAGAGCAACTAATGCCATCATTTGTCGATAACAATGACAGCTTAAGCTTTTATCAACAGCTCTACTGTCCAGATAAGGAAGTTAATATGATATAGCAGCAGAGCGCTGAGCTGAATCTGTCCTATTACATTTGGAAAGGATTACTTTCACTTACTTTCTAAAGCTCTAAATTTGAACTTATCTCTTTTCTAGTGCTTTAATTAAATCGATATATTTGTGCACAATTGAAAATAAAAAGATGAATTTTGTGAAAATATGTATGATCCTTTTTGAGTATTAAGAGATTTCATAAACTTTTTTAAATAAAAATAAAACCACTGATGTCTTTAATAAAGGTATTATTTTTTTCTTCAAAATTTAAGATTTTGTAGTTTAAAACATTATTTGTGGGAATGATTCATACGCGAATCGAATGCGTGAAAAAGGAATTTTGTCTCTTTGCCATTCCATTATTTCTTAATTAAAATAAATTCAATAGAAATAGAATAGGCAGGAAAAAATGCAAAAGGGGTGGAATTAAAATCGCAGACTCTATCACTTAAAAAAGTGATATCTTTAAAATTTTAAAATTAAAAATGAATCTAAAAAATAGGTACAAAAATTCCTTTAAAAACTTTAAGTGAAATCAAACTTAAGTGAATAAAACTTAAGTGAAACTTAATTAAAATCAAATAGTTCTCACTATTTCGGCATTGCCACAACCTTCTCAATTTCAGTTTGAAATAAGATATTATAGTAAATATTTTAGCATTTAAAAAGATCATTCCAAATTTATTTATTTAAATTCGAAATTTTTTTGGCTTATTCTGAATTTATATTGAAAAACCAAATTTTCCCATTTTGCCTACTTTTATAATTTCTTTGCTTAGTAATGATAAAGCTTTTATTACGAACATTAAACTAAAGTAAATGTTTTTTCTATAGGATATTTAACTGTAGAACATATATTATAAAAAATTTTCTTTATATTCTAAATAGCCAAATAACCCCTAAATAATTAATAATACTGAAGTATATAGAAATTAAGTATTATTATTTCTGCATGGCACATATTTAAGAATTAACTTTACAATTCATTAAAAAAATATTTTGCATTATTTTAGAATATATAGAAGAAATATTTTAGTAAATGATCTAGAAACAATGCTCATTAAAAATAATGTATTCAAAGTAAATTACCATTTGTAATTTCTTTAAAAATACTTTTGCTTTAAATGAAAGTTTGCTGAATAAGAAATTGTAAAATATAATAGAAATATGCATCGTTGCAAAATAGAAATCAATATAAAATTCAAGTACTTCAACCACTTGAAGCATATTGATATCAAAATCAATGAACTCTATATAGCATTAAATGTATTACTGAATATACATTGAAATAATATAATAGAAGTATACTTCGTTGAAAAGTGGAAAACAATATAAAATTCAAATACTTTATCTACTTGAAACATATTGATTTCAAAATTAATGAACTCTCTATAGCATCCAATATATTACTGAATATACGAAATAATATAATAGAAATATATATCACTGCAAAATGGAAAACAATATAAAATTCAAATACATCATCCAATTGAAACATATTGATTTCAAAATCTATGAACTCTCTATAGCATCCAATATATTACTAAATATACATCGAAATAATATAATAGAAATGCACATAGCTACAAAATGGAAAACAATATAAAATTCAAATACATCATCCACTTGAAACACATTGATTTCAAAATCAATCAACTCTCTATAGCATCCAATATACTACTGAATATACATCTAAATAATATTATAGAAATATACATAGCTGCAAAATGGAAATCAATATAAAATTCAAATACTTCATCCACTTGAAACATATTGATTTCAAAATCTATGAACTCTCTATAGCATCCAATATATTATTGAATATACATCGAAATAATATATTTGATGATATTAATATGTATATTGGATTTCCATTTTTCAACGATGCTATACATCGATCGAATTTTATATATTCAAATACTTAATCCACTTGAAACATATTGATTTTAAAATCAATGAACTCTCTATAGCATCCAATATATTTATTTTCAAATCTATTTCTCCAAACTACTATCCTCAAATGTCATTACAAATGATTTTATATCTACTTCGGAGATGCCACATTAAATTTGGCGAATGCATTATCAAGACATAATTAGGTCAGAAATTTAATTTCTGAGAATTCAACTAAATTACTCTCACTTATCAAAGATCAAATCTTATTATGCTGATAGATATTAAACTTTCACAATAATGGATTCTGGTCTTTGTCACTTCGAAACTTAACGCCTAATTAAACGGAAAGATTGATGAACTTGACACTTTCCTGATCAATACGAATAAATATCAAGTGAGAACAAAGAAGAAACGTTCTTTTCATTTCAAGTAAATTGAACAAAATTGAAACAAAGTGCATTCGGTGATGTGCATTGCATATTTTATCATAAGATTTTGAAATAAATGTATTCTTATTTCAAGTAAGCTGTGTCATATTTTTCAATATATATCAGTTTTAATAGTTTGTAATAAATTAACGTGACGTTAAAGTTACATGAATTTAAATAAACATGGCATTTATGCATAGTAATAAATCTGACATAATTTTTATGTAATTGTAATCTTATACTTTTGCAAAAAGGCTTTGACAAATTTTGACTCACCTTCGACCTCTGACAGACAAGTATATTTATTTAGAAGGGAGAAACTATGAAAGAACTTAGAATAATAATAGGTTTGCTAAAAATATGTTTTTGTTGAATTTTCCCTATTTTTCTGCAATATTTTCAGTCGAGCATTATAATGAATCAAAATAAAAATTAATTTGGCAAATTTTGAGTCTATACCTCCAACATAAATCAAAATAGACTCGTCTGATATCGAACAATACTTAAGAGGCAACTCGTCAACACTAAGCTTTATAACTTTAGGTTTGCTTTTACAAGAAAATTTTTTAACCAAACTAAGCAGTTTTTGCTGACTTTTGAGTGTAATAATGTGAATGAAGATAGCATTTTTGTTTTTATCAATTCTAGATTTTTAAAGATATATTGAGAAATATTTTAAAGTATATGAATTTATTGCATATTGTGTGATTTTTAATATGCCGATTGTTTCAACAAACAAATATTTCCAAAAAGTATCATTAAATAAACTCATAAAATAAAAGTAAAAACCTCGTGCTATTATTTTAAACTTAATAAAATAAATAGATACAAAAGGAAAAGATATGATGAAATTTGCAAAGTGTTTTTTCGAGAATGCTTCTTAGAACAAATTATTCTGATAAAAATGGATAAATATATCAAATTTATAAAATTAATACGCAAAAAATAAAACAGATTAATGCAAGTTAAGTTATAAAAATTAAAATTATATGATCAAAAAATATAAAGAACAAAACATATATTTCAAACAGCAAAAAATAATAATAATTCAAAAAAAATTAAGAAGAATCTACTCGATATATTATGGATCATAGATTACATTGGTATTATCATTTTATCAGGATAACATAAAGAAATTTCATCATGAAAATTGAAATTATAACTATTGATAATACACTAAAATTTTCGTAAATAATAATTATTTTGTAATTATTTTTATGAAGAGTATTTTAAAAATTTCCTAAATAATTATATTTTTAGAAAAGTCAAAAGCTATTATAATTTGTTTCGTGCATATAATTTTTTTATTTATAAATTTTATTCAGTGAAATAATAAATACATGTATATTAAAATAATTTGCTTAATACATTTTTATCTACAGCTACTATTTAATGTTATGTCTAAATCATAATGTTTATTGGTATTTACAGTTAAATTACAAAGCATCTAATTTAACTTTTTCAAAATTCAGGATTGCATAAATATCTAAATGAATGAGTCTTTATAACATTGATTAAATGCTTTAGTGCGTTAAAATATTTTCTCAAATTGGAATCTTTTAGACATTTCAATGATATAAATAAGTATCGATATATGTTTAAAAAAAGGAAGGATAAGTTTTTTTTATATTTTAACAATAAATAATGAATATTTTGTAAAGAAATAGATGACAAAATTTTCTAGATTATAATAACCTAATATATAGAACCTGTATAGAGTTATACAGGATCTATATATTAAGAAAGTTTTGTCCTCTATTAGAATACCTTCTCTATCTTTTAATTTCCCGTTCTAATTTTTTGATAAAGCTTAGCTATATCGGAGTAATATAAAATTGCTACAGCTGTATAATGGGTATATATTTGCATTTTAAACTAAACTGCATATTTTTTAAATAAATATTTGATAAATTTATGAGAAGAAATTTTTTAACTAAAAATCATAACAATTAGTGAATAAATATTACAAGTAATTCAACTAAACACATAACCATTTATCTTTAGTAAGTTATTCCATTTCTTTATTTGAAATCTTTGTTTTTCGATTAAGAGTTATTTTTATTATTTCAAAGAGATATAAATGATATTTATTGAAATCAAAAAACTATATGCTTTTTGCATTGTCCTTTTATTCTTAGGGAATAAAAATTTCAGAGAATTAAAATAAAACTCATCAAGAAGGAACATATTGTGTAAGGAACATATAAAAATGTGTAAGTTATCTTATAACATTCATATACCTTATTACCTTCAAAGAAAAAGGTGATCGTTGAAAGTTTCTCTCTAAAGATAAAAATCATAAAAGCAAAGAATGTATTTACAAAGAGAACAATTAGTATTAATAACTACGTGTTTTGCCTTTTTATCAACAATACCACATTCTTCTCGAGTTCATTGTGAAATAAGAATAACCGCATTATCTTCAACTAGCAAATTTTATCTTTCTCTTGCCAGTCTATGTGTATATGTTGCTTTCATAAATTATTTTAAATAATTAATTTTACCTCCTACTATATAGATAATTATAATACTTTGAATGAAGGCTATATATGAAATAAATTTAAATACATTTCTTAATTAAGGAGATATAATGTTAATTAAGCACTTTGAGCAGTTTGGATCATTTAACGCGCTTAAAGAATAAAACCATTCATTTAAAAAAAACATGATTCAATTCCACAGCTACAGAAATAAAAAAATGAAATAAAAATTAAAGAAATAAAAAAAATGAAATTAAAAATTACTTATCCATTTTTAGAAATCTTTTCATTATTCTTAATGAAACTAATTCTAAAAATTCGAAGTCTACATAAATTAAATTTGAGTTTTATTGCATTCAATAATTAATCTGAAAGAGGTTTTTTTCTTATACCATACGTTATATTTCATTCATTTATCAAACGAATTAACATTTCTTTAAAGGAAAAATAACTTCTATCATTTATTACAACAAAGAAAATATCGTAATTTGATCAGAGGATTGAAAGAAAGTTTTAATTTAAATTTCTAATTTTAATTAATTTGCATAGAATTTAAATCATGGCTAGGTTCTATATTTTAACTTTTCTTCTGAGAAATTTTTCTAGTGTTTCATATTTAATGTTTTCATTAAATTTTCTTGTTTTAAATATTTCAAAAATCGCCCAAATGTATTCTAAATATTCAGTGATACTTCATTGATATAGCCTTGTCACGTTATTTAAGTATTCAAATCCTGCATCGATATAATTTTCTCATTCCTATCTGTGAAAGAATTTTCAAATTTAATTCAACAATATCACTATTCCTTTTTACCGATATTTAGTTTGAACACAATAATATTCTTTATGAGTCAGCTTCTACAATCGTTTTTCATAAGGAATTTTATATTTTATATTAAGAATTTTTACCCGTTCATATGTAATTAATAGTTAGTTAGTTTTTAAATCTGGCATCAAAAACTTCTTTAATGTAAGTTTTTTTGAGATGGAAAATCTTGACGGAGTCTCCTTGCTACAATCTTAAAATGAATTATGGTAACTTTAATTTTTTATAAATGCTCTTGACCTCTAGACGTTTATCAGTGTTTACCTACCCTTTCTAAAAGCTATGACAAAATTTTGAGAAATATAGTAAAATCAAAATTAGCAAAGAATTTTCTTTTAACAATTGGACCAATTTCTCCAATTTGATTCACCAATTTGCAAAAATTGCTAACCAGTTTCTAGAATTCCTCAAATTTACTGTTTAAGTCCAATTTAAAGTAATATTACCGTTTATTGTGAAAAGATGCATTTCATCAAAGTGTATATGGCTGAAATAATTCGAATATTTGACGAATATAATATTTTGACGAACTATTGACCGTCGAAACACCGGTTATTATTTGCTTTATAGCGTTATAAAAATCTGTTTTGTGCTATTGCATTTTCGAAATTTCATAATAATATTTATACACAAATTTTGTCCCAATCGATTTAATATGTATGAAATTTTTTAAATAACAAATTCTATGTGCATATTAACATTGCAAAATAAATTTAATGACATTTTTTTACTACCTTTGTCCTGACATATTCTATAGAATGCCAACATATACAGATATAGTAAAGCATTATATTCTATTATTTGTAGGTATACATTTTTATTCATTTATTTTCATAAATTTGTTTTTGTTGGCATTTGCCATTGACAATCAGCGTGTTTTAAGCCGAAAAGAACGCTTCTTGTTTTGAAGTAGCCGCAACTGGGCCCAAGAACACGACTTGGCTACTCATTCATCACAGTCGCCTGCACAGCTCATTTTTACAGGAGACACATTGACACGCCTCACAGATAGCGCATAGAAGAACAACCATGCCCGAACCGGGACTCGATTCCGGGACGTCCAGCTTTTGGGGAAGATGCGCTACACCTACGTCTGGATGGTAACATTTTCATAATGTTGTTTAAATAATAAATGCTATAAAAATTACATAAAAAGATAATCTTCATATAGATTTACCAGATAGATAAATTACAAGCATATAAGCCCTTCAAAAAAACTTAAAAAATATATTCGTATGCTATGCACCTGAAATGATATAATTATTACAATTGTTCACATTAAATCAAAATATCACAACAAATTTTCTATTATTATCTATATAGAAATCCCTTTGTTATCTATATGAATTGATTATCTATATGAATATCCCTTTGTTCATCTAAATAGAATAAGGAAATTTGTTGCTTTGAAATAACTTGTATAGGTCTTATGAATCCAAGCTCCTTCCAGTTAACAAGTTTCTGTTGCTAGAAAATAAAAGAAAGGGAGACGAGAAAGAAATTCTTGAAACAAAACAAAAAAAGGAGTATTAAGTTTTAAGTCTACACTTCATTGTAATGAAGATAAACGAGTGTTTCGTCGCTGGGAAGTCAAATCACAGTTCGACCCCCTCCTTTTGACTCTTAAATCACTTTCGAAAAGGTCCCGAATCATCAGGAGGCGACCACTTGTCTTGGTCGATACAGAGGACCTTGAAGAATCCTGCAGTATCCTATTCGGAATTCTCTGGCACTATGCCATCAAAGCCTTATTTGTCTTTCAGACGTTCTTATTTCCTCAGCTCTTTCCTATGTTTCAAACCAGCATTTCTTAGGTTTCAAAAAAAAGTGAAAAGTTTCATCCCTAAAGTGGCCCAGAAGAGCGCCGAAGTGCCGTCGCACAAACACCTGATGGTGTCGAAAGTTCTTTCGGTTTCGAAGGACAACTGCGTTTCTATAAGAGTATGGGCTTATCATCTGCGTAAATATTTGTAAAGAATTGGACAATCATTAATATAATGCAATGATACTCATTATCAACAGCTTAAAAAATTCTTTCTATTTTTAAAAAAGAACCTATACGTTCATGCTATCTTAATTACAAATGATGAATGGTTTAATAGAAAAGATCATTAAATAAATCATTTTACTATTAACAATATTATTTAGATTTAGTCTTTATACATATAAAAAAATTCCTTTTGTTATCAAGGTCACTTAAAGGTTAATGTAAATTCTGGAAACTAAAGTAGTTGTTTCCCATTTGAATTAGTTTTGGGAAGTAATGTTTGTAAAAGTCTAGTATGTTGTTCTGAAAAATGAATTCAATATTGAATAGAGCAATGATGATTTAAAAAGAAACCTATACGTTCATGCTATCTTAATTAGAAATGATGAATGGTTTAATAGAAAAGATTATTAAATAAATCGATTTATTATTGACAATGTTATTTAGATTTCATCCTTATATATATAAAAAATATCCTTTTGTTATCAATGTCATTTAAAGGTTAATGTAAATTCTGGAACCTAAAGTAGTTGTTTCCCATTTGAATTAGTTTTAGGAAGTAATATTTATAAAAGTTTAGTATGCTGCTCTGAAAAATGAATTCGATATTGAATTGAGCAATGATGATTTAAAAAGAAACCTATACGTTCATGCTATCTTAATTAGAAATGATGAATGGTTTAATAGAAAATATCATTAAATAAATCATTTTATTATTAACAATATTATTTAAATTTAGTCTTTATATATATATAAAAATTCCTTTTGTTATCAAGGTCATTTAAAGGTTAAGGTATATTCTAGAAACTAAATTAGTTGTTTCCCATTTGAAATAATTTTGGAAAGTAATATTTATAAAAAGCTGGTATGTTGTTCTGAAAAATGAATGCAATATTGAATTGTGCAATGATGTTTCAATAATAACTATTCGTTTATTCATAGTTCAAAGATATAAAAAGTATACTGCACTGTTTAATAAAACTGAAAACTATTCTCAGCCACCTAAAGTAATTTCGTAAATTAGTTTAAAAAATAATCTTGGTTGACGCAGAATCGTGTCGAAAAAGCTGATCACAACATTCAATTAGTATTTATTAATAATTAGAACGAATTTATGCATCCTCATAATTGTTGATACTCTTCTTACCAGTTTTCTAAATTTCGTTTTAGATAGAAACAGTTTAAGAGTATTAATGTGCATACCATAGTCTTTCAACGATTTAAGAAATCATTAATATAATGCAATTCTACTTGTTATAGATAGCTTAAAAATAGTTTCCGATAATTAAACAGAAATCAATTCAAGCAATCTCAATTAGAAGTGAAATAAGTAGTATTCCAATCATTCTATTATTAATTATAACGTTTTATATTTCCGATAGTTATGGAAGGTAATAACTATAAAAGGTTAATATGTTCTTTCGACTTGTAAATGTAATATTAAATTGTGCATTAGTGTTTCAATAGTTATTATAGTTTTATCCGTAGCTCCATGATATAAAAATATCTTGTCATCAGTTTAACAAAATAGTCTTGGATGCAGTATCCTGTGGAAAATGCTGAAAACCAAATCCAATTATATCCAGTAAAACTAAAAACAAATGTATCTGGCCTTCTGTCTGTTCACATTCTCTCTACCAAGCTGCAAAATTTTGATTTAATAGATACGTTTTAAAGATGTTAATGTGAATATTATATTTTTTTTCAAATTTTTATTAAAAGCTTAATAAAAGCAAAACCTTCTAGATTTTTACTACTGTTTCAAAGCAACGTTACCTATAAATTACTTTTATAGCGTTTTTAAATTTAAAGCAATTTCTTATCATTTTAAAATAAACCTTTTAAATATGAATTTTATATTATTGGCAATTTTTTTAAATAATTTTATTAAAGGTTTTTAAAATTAAAGTCTTCAGTAACTTTATTAAATGTTTTTAAAATTATTGTTTTCAATAATTTTATTAAATGATTTAATTACATATTGTGTCTTTAAAACTACTGAATCATATAAAAGAATTGGAAGAAATCACAGTAGTAATAAAAATAAATAAAGGCTTTAAGTTAAACCATAATCATAATCACTATTATATCATTATGATTTTTGCTACAAAAATTTAACAGTGTTAAAAATGTAATTAAAAACATTGTATTATCATTTACTATTGTCCTATTGGATAAAAAGGTATCATCTTTTTTATTAATTTTGTATTTATTTTAATGTATTTTAGCAATCAATAGTATTTTTTCTTGTAAATGATTGTCTGACATTTAAAATTCTGCAGAATAATTTATTTAAAAAACAGCAGCATCCTTTTCTCATAAACGATTTTTTGTCAGTTTAATAACGTTTTTTCTCATAAATGATTATCTGACACATTCTACAGAATAATGAATATAATTCTAGAAATGATAATTTTTGACTATCTATTTTGTACCAATAAATTTTTAAGCTATCAAATTTTTCATAAATCAGTGGATTTAAAAAATACGTTCTTATCTATTAATTATCTTTTTCTTATGCTTTTTTATGGAATTATTACTAGTCAGAAATTGAATAGCCCTTTCAAATAAGTGAATAAACCTAAAAATTTCTCACAAATAAAGCATATTACTAAAAGGATTTCAATTCATTTCATTTGTCTTATTTTTTAAGATAAAAAACATTCTTTTTGTTGTTTTCACATTGTTGAGTGGAAAACAAAAGCAAGCAAACAGCTATTTATCACATCATATATTCATAGGCTATAATAACAAAACAAAAATTTAAGTTGAGTGTGAATTTTTTAGTCTACAAAAGCGAAATTCGACCCAAACCTGCATTTTCTTTCCACTTCAAATGATTCATGTTACATTACATTCTATTTGGTATTTCCCATAAGTCCCATACCAACCCCCCTCTTTTTTTTCTGCAGCCAAAGTCTGAAAAAGGAACTTTTAGTTTTATCCAATTGTTTCCACCATTGGAGTAGACGAAGGAAATGACTTTTCTCCGAATGTCTATCGGTCTTTTCATAAAAATTATTTTTAGTCACTTTCTTTTTTCTTTACTATTTATATTCTTGGCAGTTTATCGATAATGCTGATGTAATATAAGTGTCCAAAGATTCCTCTATGTCTCATTTTCCTTAGAAATTCTTTTTATTCTCTATATAGCAATTATAATAAAAACTGTGAAACTTTAAAAGCAATTATTTTTTTACGGAATTGCAGATATATATCAACTTTTTTAGAATAAATTTCTATTCCTAAATATAATATTTTTTTTATATATTAACAGTCACCTTTATCTATTAGCTGTTTCGCCAAGGATATTGGTAGTGCTAAATTTCATTTATAAAAACATCTGAAGAAATTTATATCACTGATTTTCACAACAAATTCTTTTTAAGCATGAAATTGTTGTTGTTACTAATAGCACATGCCTTGAAAATGACCGCTGATTCACCAGAGGATTTAAGCCGCAATAAGCGTATCTTGTTTGAAATAATACCACTTAGGGTCAAAATTACGACTTTTAGCTACACACTTAACACATTCGCTTGCATAATCCCTTTTTTACAAGGAAGCACATTCACGCGCCTCATAGATAGAGCACAGAACAACCATGCCCGAACCGGGACTCTAACCTGAGACGCTCAGATCTTGAGGAAAACGCGCTACCTCTGTGCCAGAATGCCAGAAGCATGAGATTAAGAGATATTAATGCTCTTTCATATAATACATATTTTTTTTCTTGTTCTCTTAGTTGTGTTCATGAACATTCTTAACCACCCTGAAATCGTGATGGCATTAAAAATTGAATTGTAAAGATAATCTGTTTAAAATTACATAATATTACTTTTGTTAATTCAATTCCAGTTTCTGATTCCCCATGTAATATCATATTAACATATAATAAGCAAAAAAAATTCTTTCGCCGTGAACGATGAAAAAAAAGTGGAATCAAATCCTTAATAAACTAATTAAAACAATTAAATTTCATTGCGGAAATAAATTCTATAGTTGTCAATGAAGCAAAAAAAATATTTAATTTTCTAAAATTTAAGAAGAATTTTCTAGAAAATTCAGTCGATATGATTAAAACACAACTCTTTAAATTCTACAATTAGCGAAATTCAGCCTTCTGTACAATATTTTCGGGTCTTTTCATGTAAAAACTCAAACTCACAATACATTTTTAACTCAGATTTATTTTAATAACTTATTTTACCTCATTTAAAATTTAAAAAGTTAATAAAAATTTTAGGAACAACATTCCAAAATATACGTTCCTAACCATTAAAGCATGTGAGCCAACTTCAGTAGCTCTAGATCAAATGGTATTTTCTCCAGAGCATTAACACAGAGACACACATTTTCTCTCATTGATAACAAAATTTACTTTCATATTTCCGATTTTTAATATTTTCTTGTACACGATATACACAAAGAAAACCTATTGCATTCGTGTCAAAATGCACCCTTGAGAGATTGATGAACTTCCATGCTTTGTAGCCCACAGAATTCAGGAAAATCAGTTGTGGAATTTAGTCTTCTATCTATATTAATAAAAAAGCAACTCGAAATGTGTTGCTAAGCGTAAAACTGGAGAATGGCTCGACCGATTTGGCTAATTTTTATTTTAATAAGAAAAAATGAAAAAACTGCGTGGAAAATAGTTAAAACGACACTTTTCTTACTTTCCCGCCAAAAATCTGCATTTCCTTCCCCCACACCAACTGAGTAAGATAGCAGGAAGTAATAAATTATGATTTGTTTAGAAAGAAATGCGAAATGTCAGTTGATTTTCATGTATAGATAACGGGATGTTTAAAAAAGAAATAAAATAGTTGCTTTTATTATTAGTCGGTATGAATATTTAATCTATGCCTGCTCGAAATAAAGTCTGGGCATGGAAGAAAAAAGTAACAAAGCGAGAAAAAGGTTTGTAAAAAGAAAAGTGGCGAAGAAAAAAAGAAAAAGAAAAGAAATGAAGGGTGTGTGAGTGCCAACATTATTTCCTCTGTGCGCGGCATTTTCCAAGCTGTTTTTAAACTTTCGCATCTCTTGAAAACCAATTGTGTCTTTATTTGTTTAGTGTGTTTACATTTATGAAAATTTGAATCTCATTCTATAAAAACGTAGAATTTTAGACCTTTCCCTCCACCATTTAAGTAAAATATCAATACCGGGACAATCATTGCTCGGATAGAAAGACAAATATGAGTAGTACAATGAACAAAACATCTGAAGAAAAGGATACTATAAATGAATTATAAGATTATCAAAATTTGTTTGGTTTTAAAATATTTTGGTGAAAAACCTGTTATGAGACACAGCTACATAAAATATTATATGAAAATTTTAGCAAGCATTAATACTGGCGAACCGACTGGTCGCCAAAGGCGGCTAGTTTCAAATAAAAAGCCAATGAAAATTGGAAGAACCGCACAAATAAAATATGCCTTCATACCAAAACTATGCATTCCCATAAAGCTATTGAATGAATTCTGTAAACTGAAAGTCTTCATTTCTAAAGTACAATTTTTTATAATGGAAAAGAACTTATTTTAGATTCATCTATAAGCGAAGACAATCATGCAAAATTCGCAAAATTGTTCAGAAAACTGTCTAGAACACAAATTTATTTCAGTTGAAAAAAACTTACATTTGCCAGCACAAGATAACTTTTCATCAAAAAATAATACAAGAGGCGACCATTTTTTAGATTTAAAATATTCTTGCAATGCATACAAATAACAAAATTTCTCAACTTAATTATTTTAAACACTTTTTCTTGAAAATAATAGCCTCTTGCAGACCTTGGTTGCCTCAACCACGGGCACTGTCTAGAGCCTTCTATTCCCAGTAACTCCCATCCAGTTCTTTGTCATCAGAACTCTCAGTTCTCTTTCTACATCACCTGTTCATCTAGTTGGAGATCTTCCTCTGGACCGGAATCCCATAGGACTTTTAAAAATGGATATTTTTATAGTGCTGTTTTCAGGGTTTCTCCAGATATGGTCGAGCCATCTAAACCTATTTCTCCGGATAACCAGTGTTATCTGTGATTGCACAGAGAGTTCGTATACATCGAAATTGAATCTAGTTCACCAATATCCTATCTCTAGTACCGAATCAAAGATTGTTCTAAGGATCTCTCTCTTGGACATATCCAGAGGACGCTGAATGTCCAAATTAAGAGCATAGAGAAAAACAGTCAAAATAGGAGTCTGAATTTAGTTTTTCGACTGATTAACTTGGATCTAGGTTGTTTTTTCGGATCAGGGAAACATTTATTAGCCATTCTTATTCTGTTTACAATTTCTCCTCTGAGTTTATTATTGTCATTAATCATTGTTCGAAGGTATTTGAAATGATCGACTTTTTCCGAAAGTTAAATACTTTCACACAAGTAAAATGTCTAAATATTTTAAAGATCGGGAATTCTTAATTTTATAACCGCCAATTTGTGATAATAAGCATGTTTACGCGTTTCTTACATGTGCTCATTGCTCAATGCCCAAATTGACTTGAAACAAATTCTCAGTCTCGCACAGTCTTCCCCAAAATTTTATGAAATTTGGGCAACTATATTTGGTTTTATCGCATGACGTGTAGACTGCTATAATATATTGAGATAATTCCGTCTCTTAGTTAATTGTCTATCGATCCGTTTAACGTTGTTTACTTTAGCCCAATATCTCATAACTAACTAATATAAGCTAGATATATTAGTATATTGTCTTAAGAGCAAAATTGTATATCTGCGTGATATTTTGAACTTTCGAAAATTCATTTATTAATTTCCAATCAAATGTTATCTTATTACGTTTCATTATGTAAATTAAGAACTGTTTCTGAAACAAAGCAATTTTTTTAAATTGTCTTATATACATAAATATATAAAAGAAAGCATTGCATTTAATTAAAAAAAATTCAAACTCAAATTTTTCGGAAATTATCACTTTTCAGACTTCCATAACTTAGAAAAATACGTTTTTGGACTAATATCTGTATAATAATACGGTAACTCAAAACCCCTATGATCTAGACATTTGAAACTTAATATATAGACTTTACTTTAAATGTGTGTTTTTTAATCAAAATTGGGGCGTCTGCAAAAATCCGTAGGCAAAAAATAAAAATTTTGTTATCTGCACGAGCATCTCGCAAAATCAGCTTTTAATAACGGGTTGTCACTGCATTTACCAAAGCTTTGATTAAAAGAAATAAGTTAATGATCACATCAAATAAAACCTGGAAAATGACATTTTGAGCGCGTGATTATACGAAATGAAATGTGATATATTTTTTTTAAAATAATAAATGCGAGACAAAGTGTTTTGGATCGTTTGCAATACTAAAGTGGCTCATTCAAATGAAACAATTGAAATGAATAACTTGCACGAGCACGTGGTGCTTGGACGGTTCTGTTATAATATTCGGACATAGAAATGTAAAATGCAAATTGTACTCAGTATTCACTTAAACAGTGTCCGAATGCACTGTTTTTTCTTGAAAAATTAACAAAAAAATTGAAATGATGTAAAATTTAACAAAAATTGAAATGTTGTAAAATTTAACAAAAATTGAAATGATGGAAAAATTAACAAAATTTGAATGATTTCATTGATGCAATGAAAAAAATAATTTAAAAATATATTACTTTAATTCAGTAGGAATGCCAATACTTATATAAAGCTCTTCAGTTCATATATGCAAATATTATTTCTAAATTATAAATAAATTATAACAATAATAATTATTATTTCATTCATAGCATTTCTGACAATAATTTCTGCAGTAATCACGCTGTTAATGAGTTTGTCAACTACATGTTGTAAATTTCATGTTACAAAATCACTTTTATTTACAAAGACAAGATATTTTATTCACAGATTTAAACACTTTATATCCTTTTCTGCCCAACAGTTCATGTGACAACAGTTTTCTAGATTTTAAAAATATTCCCATCAATGTTGTAAGTAATAGCTAAAAATCTTTATTTTCCTTTAAAAATAATTGGCTAAAAATAGAAACAAAACTAATATGGCTTTTTAAAATATCTAGCAGTAAAAAAGTACCTACAAAAAATTAAAATAATATATATCTAAAATTTATTCATTTCCTCAAAAACTTATCTTTTTATTATCACTGGACAGTTTTTGAAGCTGTAATCAAGATTAATCGTTTGGCTTATTTTTACAAAAATATTATGCGGGAACCAAAAAAAAAATCTAAAAAAAAAAAGAAAAATATCAATGCTTCTGAACGAAAAAAAGTAATTGAAGTTCTGGAGATGAGCAAATTATATATTTTTCCCATGAAAAGAAAAATAGTATTTTTCAGTATCGTCAAAAATGTATAAATATAGGTTTATGTCGTAGAATTTCGCATTTTCACTTTATCAAATTATATCGATTTCTTTATGTGCATTAAGATGAAATAACATAAAATGTATGGATAAATGAACAGAAAATTATATTCTGAAAATATTTTCACAAAAACTTTTATTACTTTATACTTTTTTAAAAATTCACTATTATATATTTTCGAGAAAATTTGAATTAAGATAAGAATCTGTGTAATAATTTCATATTTGTATTCGGTTAGAATAAAATGCTTTATACTTTTTAAAATGTTTTAGAAACGGGGTATATTAAAGGAATTTTATTTAAATAATATTTTTAGTTACGTGTGTATAAAATTAGAATTGATTTTATTCTAACTTAAAGATAAACTAATGACTTGGCGTGGAACCACCCGTCGTTTTGATCGATTGAAAAATTTATGCCAAATAAGCAATGTAGACAGACAAGAAAGTAAGTTAATAGGCATTTAGTCCTAAATTAGCTCAAAGTCTCTAGATAATCATGAAAATTATTTAAAATTGATTGTAAAATTTACACCAAACTGATAAGTTAAAACACGAGTTGATAAAAATTTTCTAATAAAATAATTAAAATATAATGTAGAATTTACTCCTGCAACTGAAAAATAAGATAAAAAGATGAAAAAATGAATAATATTAATTGCTCCCATGCAGAAAGTTTTATAATATCAAATATAATTATATTATATATTTATAATATCAAATATAATTATATTATATATTTATAATATCAAAAATTTGGTCAAGATGAAAATTCATATTTCGTACGTCAATAAGTAATTTGGGTAGAATAAAAATTGTCTATGATAACAAGTCACCTTGCCGTCAATTGTGGATGTTGTGAACTTGTAGTCAACATGTTGTCTACAACAAGAAGTTGACAACATCTGCGATTGTTGAGCAAGAGAACCACGCAGAATATTCTTCCTTCTTATGCCTATGGGAAAGCATGTCCAAACAATGCTATTCCATAAGAATGTTCTCATTTACAGAATATGGTTGCTGAAAAGAGAAATGTCATGCTTGAAGTCATAGTCAGATGACGCTTTTTGCTTTCACTGCACTGCTAAAATATCTGTTATCCCGAAAATAATGTTAATTACATAGAAATAAGATAAACAATTTTAGATTTCAAAGTTTAATACGACAATGAATGTATATCTGTCCAAACTATGCTCTTAAAATGCGATTTTAAATAAAATATGTCAAGATTTCACGAGATTGAATCAACTACAAATTTTCCGACACCAAAATGTGTATTTATTTATGTAATTTGGCTTCTTTCTCAGCAAATATTATCATCAAAATATTTCATGAAAATTTATTCAAGATAAATGAGCTTAACTATTAATTTTTAAAAAAATGAAAGGAATTTTTTTTTGTACAAAAAAGAATAATCACCTAAGATAAAAATATGTTACATACTAAATTATTTACAAAATAAATTGTTCAATTAGGTGAATGAACATCAGAAATTCTAATGAACATCCATTCAATAATTAATTAAAGATACCGATTTGAGAACAAAATAGGAAATGTTGTCACTCTAAGATTAAATTTTAAATACTTGAATATAATTCATAATCTTGCTTAATTCAAAATTCAATTATCAAGGATAGTAATATTGATCAAGAATCTGGGAATAATGCTTAACATAATGGAAAAGGAAAAATTGTTTAGACAAAGATAGTTGCACGTGAATTTCAGTGGATACACCATTTGATAATAAATTCAAAGATATTTACTTGGGCTTTATTTACTATTTTCAGATTCCCAAGGATAGAAAATGAAGTTTAATGAATTAGAATAATACAGGTTATTATTAGGAAAACCCATGGATCCCACTCTTGTGTCATGTTATGGTTGTTAAGGACATTTTACAACCCGTGAGATTCGAATTTCTAGTCATTAATAATAGTCTTGAAGACAAGGAATACATTTTACAGTCAAATAATTAAAATTCATCAGTTCCTGGACTTTATTAGCATAATTACTAGCGAGGATTTTAAGTAGCTGTTTAGGACTGTAATCTGGTCGTAATACATTGCTTGGATATAATGATAGTTTGGACATTGAAAGATTCAAAGTTGAAGTAATGTTGCTTGCTTTAATATTACTATGAATTGTCTGGTTTTATTAATTATAAAGATCAAAAATTACAGTTTTTCAAACTTTAAAAGCTTTATAATTAAACTTTAATTTGATAAAAACATAACTTTAGTATTATTCTTACATGGTAAAAAGCTAATACTATTTTTGTAAAGATATATTTTTAGAAAGAAACTTATTTCAACAACACCTATGTTTACTATAATGGTGAATGCTTGTTATCGCAGAAAAACTATTTTATCAAAACGTTTTTAGTCAATATAATTAATAGAAGTTGATAGCTAATGATGACGGCAAATATTAATATAAAACAGGTTAATTGTTATTAACTTCCAAACAAGATAATTAATTTCTTTTTAGTTAATTTCTAAGGAAGATAATTATTTTTTAAATTAATTTCTATAAATTCTGTCTTATAAAATACAATTATATACCTCTAAATACAAAATTAAGAGTTATTCGAGAGAATCCAAAGTGCTTTTAACTGAATTTAAATGTCTAAAAGGCCAGTATCCCAATTTAAAATTATTGCACATTGAGTTCATTTAATAAAAAAAAAAGAAAATCATGGTATCATTATTATTTCTGATACATCTATGATATTTTTGACCTGAATGAAAAGCTTTTCATTAATAATAATTTTTCATGTTTGTCTCCTGATGTATGTGGATATAAAATTTGAAAATTCTTCTTTTAGAATAAAAGAAAAGTTCTTTAACATTTTTTTTTCATAAAACAAATTTAAGAAAGGTTATCATACATTCAGTAAAGCTATGCACCTTTTCTTATCTCATTTAAAATATATATATACTTTCATTGTTTTTCGGCTTAAAAATGGAATTCGACGGTAAAAAATTTGTATAACTAAATTTTCGAAGAGATTGCCAGGAAGAGATTTATAGTTTTCGAACCAACATATATTCCCTATCTTCTTAGTAGATCATGAAATATTACTTTAAAGATGCTTTTCTTTGACAAAAACATGAAAAATAATCCTGTATAGAAATGTTTTGTCAGTCACCTATCTGTATAAAAAGTCCTTCTTGTAGAGATTATTTAGATTAATGTCTATTTCGAAACATTTATAATCGAATAATGGACTTTTACTACCACTAATATTTTTTTATCGAAATTTACTTACATTATGAGAAAACGTGTGGTTCTTACAGCCAAATGAAATAAGTAAAAAAAGTTACTGATATTTAAATAATACTTCAAAACGAAATCATCTTTTACAAAAGGAAATCGAATTTCAATACATTGTTAAAAACTTAGGGAAAATTAATTTTTACAAATTCATGAAAATTTTGCTAACAATAACATTGCTATTATTTAAAAAAAACATAGTAAACGTCAAAATTCAGTTTAATTTTTAATTATTTATAACTTCAAAAGAATCATTCTGAAGTTCACTTTGTCACCTTCCATATATTCCACAGTTAGTAATGCTGTATCAAGTGGTCTGATTTGTATTATTCCAACATACTATTTAATATTTTTGTCATTACAAATTTGCCTGCATTGAATGGCCAACTCTTCAACTAATGCTAATTTTCTTTCATTATTCCAATTGAATTTCTTATGCATAATGTTGTATTCATTGTCATTTATTGTCATTCTAGTGATGCATAATAGAAAGTCTGAAAATAGCAATATATTAAACGTACTTTACTATATCTCTTCACTTTTAAACACTTATATTTTTTAATTTATTTTTAATTATAAGATAAGAGTTACAATGCATTCGTTACAAGTAATTTGCATTTCGGCATTTCAGTTCCCAAAAATATCTTTTATTACTTTAAGAGATGGCAAAAATTAAATTTAATTAATCTGTCTTCTTCATTGAGTATGATATCTGTATTTGTCTTCATTTATTCATTCTTTTCGTTCAATAAAATCATAGTTTATGACAATTCAAATTTAACTTACCCTTCGCTTGTGCCACCATGAACTTGTAAATTAAGAAAGTAACGGACATTCAAAATGGAGAGAGGGGATCGTGAGTCAGACGGTTAGACAAGATGACGGGAGGTTGTGTCTTGACACTTTTACCCCACCCCGGTGGGACTCTTAAAACTTAATTACAATACAGATGTAAAAATAAATCATTATTTTTAAAACTAGAATCCCCAAGTTTTTCTTTCTTGGTGAGGTAATCCCTTAACAAAAGATAAGTATTCCGACATTGTATTTTAATAATTTTTAATTAATTACATACGATGTACAATGTTACATTAAATGATAGCAAACTACAAATAAATACCAGTTTTTTTTTCCTTATTATTTTTGGAAAAATGTTTCTGTAACTAAAAGCCATAATTATATTCTTAAAATACCATTATCATTATTTTCGGAACAAATAATAATGATGATTAAATTCCATCATTAGTTGGTCGTTAATAAAGAAAAAAATTGGTCTTTCGAAAGTGTCTGGTTTGGGAACCGGAACAGATGGAAGCGAAATATTATCTTTTAAATCAATCATTTTGATGCTTATTATTGTTATTTAAGGCTGTCAATGTAATCTTACAATTATTTTTTGAAAGATCGTATTTCAATTTACTTTCACAAAATTGATTTTATTATGCTCATTCTGATTATTTCTTCAAGGAATTCAGTTTAAAATACAGGTAATGTTTCAAGTTTCCTAGTCCATACATATTTCAACTGAAAGGAAAATTCGATGAAATTGTTTTCATATTTTAAATAGAGCTTTAAGTTCGGAAGGGGTCGAGTTAAAAATAAGGCTACTGCCGACTTGCTAAAGAAAATTTAATATCACAATTGAACTTAAATACTTACTAATATCAATTAGCTCAATTAAAGTATTTGATTGTATTGGGTCGTTCGAAAAGTAATTTCGTTTTTTCTCGACAAAGGATTTAATTGTATTTTTTTATTCCAACTTCACACTTAAGACGTATAATCATTGTATGTTTTGAGAGGTGATATAGCAATACTTGTTTGTGAAAACGTTCAATTGATTTTGCGCAGTAGTTTTTGGTAGATGCCCTTTTAAATAGGGAAAGCAATAAGCAGCAATTTCGTCATATTTCACTTTTTTCCCGTAGGAAAGGTAAAAATGCTGTTCAAGCCAGAAATAAATTAACCGATGTGTATGGAGAAGATGCGTTGACAATACGACAGTGTCAGAACTGGTTTACAAAATTTCGATCCGGCAATTTTGATGTCGAAGATGCACCACGTTCCGGATGGCCGGTTGAAGCTGATAAAGACACGATAAAGGTAATATAGTTGATGCAAACCGGCGAACAACAACACGTGAGATCGGTGAGAGTTTAAATTTATTGAATTCAACTGTTTATGACCACCTGAAAGGCCTGGGTTTAACCTCGAAGTTCGATATTTGAGTTCTCCATGTCCTCACGGAGAGAAATTTGTGTTGTCGCATTGAAGTCTGTGATTCGCTCCTCAAATGTCACAAAAATGATCCACTCCACCATATTATCCAGATCTGGTTCCTTCAGATTATTATTTGTTCCGGTCAATGCAAAATTTTTTGGACGGTAAAACCTTAGTCTCAAATGAAGACGTCAAAAATCACCTTGGATTAGTTTTTTGCCAGCAAATACCAAAAATTTTATGAGCGTGGAATCATGCCTCTACCAGAAAGATGGCAAAAGGTTTTGGATCAGAATGGGCGATATATAATTTAATAAAATAATTATTCATTATTCGAGGATCGTCTTTCATTTTCACCAAAAAAAACGAAATGACTTTTCGAACAACCCAATAGTTACAAAAGCATTCATCGTATTAAGATTTTGCGAATTAATTACATAAATCCTGAAACATCTGAAAAATTCTTCAAGGGTTTTTCTTATGTATACGAAAGTAGGCCAGTGTCATAGGTTATAACCTTAGCAATGATCTTGTTAGCATGTATTTGTGAATTGATGAGTTGGACATATGATAGAGAACGTCTAGTAGATTTTATCAAGATCAATTTCTCAATAGACTTATGTTCGATGACTAATGTTTATCATGCTTATGTCGATGACTAATGTTTAATGGACTGGTGTCCGATGACTAATGCTTAAT
>JAOUZG010005735.1:5906721-5960153 GCA_026289955.1 Argiope argentata | reverse complement strand
ACAGTGTGTGTGTTTGATTGAACGTGTCCACTGAGCGATTCATTTTTTAAATCTTATATATCTTACATAAATCTATATATCTTACATATAATTATGTTACAAGAAAAGGAAGTACATATCTTTTTAAATACACCAGTATTTAAAAAGATATGAATACTATTGTATTTAAAAAGATTTGTATTTTTTTTTAAAAAATCACCATTACTTTAAACAATATATTATTGTTTAATATACAATTGAAATTAAGATACAAATATACGAAATTTGACAAATATGCTGGTAAAAATCATTAAGCTAAAATTTATTCAACATATAAACAGCCAAATCTTCATCTCTTGGTAATCAATAATAGTAAATTATTCAGGATGAAGTATCAGTAATGATAAGGAAAACAATACGTTTCACATCAAAAATAAAAGATATTATTGTAAAATAAGTCTGAAATATTATTTGAAAATTGATTTAAAATTGAAAAAAAATATTGACCAAAAAATGGGTATAAAGAAAAGATAATTTTTGAATTTTAAGATAATGAAAATTTTATTTGCTCTTAAATATTTTCTGGAATAATGGTGAAAAAAACTCCAAATCTCTTTATTTTTTATTAATTTATATTCTAATTTTTTTAAAAAATTAAAACTTATTCCTAACTGTATGTTTCTACCTTCCAAAGTATTTCCAAAATTTTTCAAATCTCCAGTTCGAAAAGGCTGACTTTTTATGCTCCATGTATTTATCCTTATTATTAAAAAAATCAATTATTCCTTTTAATATTCCCTTATGCTTTAGAATATTTCAGAAATTTGATGTATTTTTTAAATGATTCATTATATTTTAAGCTGGCTTTTTAATAGTATTTGTAATATTAAAATGGTTAAGCTCGCTCTTAAAACCTAACCTTTTTTATTTCGTTTTAGATCTTCGGGTAAACATTAACTTTTAAACTATAGGAGACAGTTAAATATCTTTTATTTTCATTTTTCAAATCTTAGCGTCTAAGTAAATATTTAAAAAAAATTATTTTCATCTTTTCATACTATGAGAATATTATGTACCTTAAATGGTTTTCGTAACTAAATTATAAATTCAATGGTTTGTCGAAGGTTTTCCATTATCACGGAAAACAAATCGAAACGCTTGAATTATGAAATTTTCCAATAACCGTTTGAAAACTGTAACTTTGGGGAGTATTTATTTCCAAAGCAGGGAGAGATTTCGGCATTAAATTCGATAAAATTCTGCTAGTTAATAGACATTGATCCACAGAAGTTGTTTTAAAGAGAATAACGCTCTGGATATACTACTTGTGATATTTAATTTCCTAATTTAATTATTTAAGCATGTTTTTCAATTTCTTTTTCCAGAAAATTAATTTTTTTTTAATTTCATTCTTTATTGAATAATAAATACTTTTTCCAATAAATACTGACAGTCAAGTTTTTCTCAAATAATTCTTGTAAAAATAAAGCAATATCATCATCAATCGAATATAAAAAGAATCATAATAAACTATTAAAAAATGTAGAAGTTGTTCGAAACCGCAAACGATTTTATTGATTTGGTTTTTTATTGATGATATATTATTGTAAATTCATTTTACTAATATTTTTTAACATCTCACGTAGACAATATCGATTTTACGTGTCAATGGCTATGATGATGCTCAGATTAATTAATTAACTTTTGTAATTTTTTTTCAGTTTTCTTATTTTAATAATACTGTTCTTAATCTTAAATTTTATTTTGGGAAATATATTGCTCTTTTTATTGGTTATGTAATTTTTTCGCATTTCGCGCAGATAAGCTGATTTTGTCTGATTTTACTAAAAGAAATTTCAAAATAAAATTGTTCTAAAACTAAAGAGTTAGATTTCGTATTATTTAAGCTGTGTAAGCATGCAATAATATTAAATATCAATACAAAAGAAAAAAATTAGAGGTTCTAAAAATATATTTGAAATCTTAGGTATTTTCTAAGCTTGCTAAACATATTTGCGTGATAACAATTTAAACTAAAATAATTCCCGCTTTATAAATAATCCTACATGAGCTTAAGCAATTATTTCGTTAGATAAAATTTTAAATGGTCTTCTGTTTCAAATAGCCCAACTTCAGTACTTTTATTTTCGGAAAGTTATAAAAAGGAAAATAATGCCATAAAAACGAAGAAATACAACCGTCCCGCCACCCTCAAGGGACATCTAATAGAAAAAAGACGATCTTCCAACGTCGCTTTATATAATTTTATTCTTTCTCCTTCTTTGTACAACACATTTCTCAGGAATGAACCAGAGCTAGTATTTCACAAAGAAAAGAAGGTCTGAAAGCATTTCTTAATAATGGATTATAAATGATTACGAACATTTTCTGGACTTGTGCGACGCTATTGTGTTTAATACAGTTTAAAATTTAAAGAAATTTAGTAGAAGCTTGCCATAGAAAAGTTATCTCAAAAATAATAAGAATTTTTGTATGCATTTTTTTTGATGATTTCTGAAAAAATAATTCAAAAAATTGCATTACCTGTGGTTTAATGAAAACTCATAGATCTAATATGCACGTTTTTATATATTTATAAGCAACTTAATATTATTTATATAAATATATTAAATATACAACGTGTTTCACGAGATATTCGGCGTCTAATATTTATAGATTTGGATATAACATGGGAAGACGAATACTTTGAGATATAACATATGAGGTTCTCGAATTTTTCGTTATAGTTTAATTAAGGTGTGAACGAAAGGCTTCAAGGGGAAAAATCAAAATCAATGTTGATTGAGAGCTTCCAGCATAACAGGTTTTATTAAATGTCAGTCGTTCGAACAAAAGATATGCTAAAGCTTGAATCGATGTTCGGAATGGTTTTCAGCAAAATCGGTTCCAATTTCCTCGACTCCGGTTTCAATTGCTGCTTGTAGGCCATCAAATATTGAGAATTGTGTAAGACACACTGTGTCTTTCAAAAATCGAAATAAAAAAAGTCTCAAGGGTTAAGATCCTCAGATTAATGTGATCACTTTATAAAATTGCCTATTTTCGTAATGTAATCCACCCCCATATCTATCCTGAAAATCGTAATTTCCCTGATTGCGATGAGCTCTAGTATCTTATTGTAGGAGCCAATAATCCTTTATCTTTTCTATGCCATGCATGTATGGTATGACACCCTCATTCAAAACGTCAAAAAAGCTACATCGCTCACAATTTCGATAGAAAAAAATATTGGCCCAATGATGCTTTCGGCAGATAATGCACACGAAATTGTGAACCTAAGTAGATGCAATGACCCAGAATCTTTATTTATTTATTTGTTAATATATCCTTGGTAATAATGCCCCTCGTCATCGAATCAAAACCGATAAAAAATCCATTTTGGTACATCCAACCTTAATAATTGTGCTTGCAAAGTCAAACCTCATTTAACCATCCAAATCAATTAAAGGTTGATTGAGTTGAATCTTTTAACTAACAGAATCGCATCCCTCCTCATTATCCACTGCCCTGTGCTTTCGGATATGCCGATTTGCCGTGCCACCTATCATACCAAAGTTGATGGACTTTATCCCACACTTCTTTCACTTATTGAACATTTCCTTTCTCCGGCGTTCTGGCATAGGAGTAGCGCGTCTTCCCTGTAATCTGGGATTCCCGGATAGCAGTCCGGTTCGGGCAGGGTTGTTGTTCTTCTATATTCTATCTGTGAGATGTGTGACTTTACTCCTCTGAAAAAAAGGTTGTGCAAACGAATGTGAAACATGAAGTATCTAAGTCTTACTCTTGATCCTATTTGGCTCAACTGAAAAAACACGATAAACTCACTCGGCTTAAAATCGCTGTTACCCATGAGCGCACTTGTCCATAGAAAGTGCCATTAGTAACAAAAACAACAAATATGTAAATACTATGAAATTTGAAGCACTTTTCAATTTTCATTATGTAATATTGAGTAAGTTGACTGACTTACAAATATTTTGAAATACTTCAAGTTCCTCTTCCTCTTTTTTAAAAGTTAAGCGATGAAGCATATGCACGTAGATTCAATAAAAAACATTGCAAAATACATTGTGCAGGAAATCAGAATAAAACGAATAAGAATGAATAATAAAAGATAAGATAAACGCTAACTGTCAGTGAGTTTGTAAAGTGCCATAAGTAAAAACAACATTATTTTGCATTCTTTCAAGCATCGTTTTTTCTCTGTCGCGAGTGAAGATCGCGATACGGACCTGTGACACTAGAACCGGTAGCCGCGTAACATAACCATTACACCAAAAGTCGACTTCGTTATCGTAGATAATATCTGGCTTATAAGGCTGGCGCTATAGTTGTTCCCCACCAGTGAGTCGATGGGGAGACGAACAATTTTGATAGCGTCAAGCGTTATGGTGTTGTGAGTTCGTTGATGCGTCGAGTGAGCGATGGCTTTGTTTGCTGATAGATGGCGCCATGACAGATCAGAAAAGTGAAGGTCGCGGTACGAGCCTGCGACGCTAGAACCGGTAGCCGAGTAATATGATCACTATACCCAAAAGTCGACTTCGGTATCGTAGATGTTATCTGGCTAATAAGTCTAGCGCCACATCTCCATGGCCAGCACAATGTCAACAGAGTGTTGGTCTCCATAAATCTTTTGTACGTTATTTTGATCCTTAAGCCGTTTATGCAGCGGTTGATGGCTAAATTCTTTTCTTGGATTTTTTCACCACAACTGTCGATGATTGCAATTCATAAGTCAATACCATGAAACATCATCGAATATTTGCTAATTTCAGAACCACAACAACAATGTACAGAAAACAATTAATTTGTTAGTGAGTAACGCGCAACTTATTCTCATTAAACCTGTTTTCTAGTCTTTTATGTCATGTTGAGCATATTCACTTGCAGAACAAATTTTCTCAAACTGATTGCAACAAATTTACGCAGTCAACTATGGAAACTTCCATGCTGTACAGTCGACGTTTGCATCATAATTTTAAATACCAATTGTTTTTTTCGTAATTAACGTTCTTCGTGTTATTAGACTATGAGTCTATATTCGGGGCACCACACGTTATACATCAAAATACTCATCTTGACATGTTCTATCAGAAATCTGTAAACATTAAACAATTTATGCCTTCTCGGACACCCAGTATTTCTAGATATTTAAATGGCCATTTTTTTAATAAAAATCATATCCAAGAAATAGTAGATTGGTATTTATTTAAATTTTCCCTCTAAAACGGCAAACTATTAAATACAATGTTAGAACAATTTAAAATCAAATTACTAGATTGTTGAAACCTTTCTATACAATCTCAGTCTTATTAATTCATCTTTCTCTTTCTGCCGTTTATCTAATTACTTCACCTCAAAAGTTCCAAATTCAGAACAATACCCAATACTTTTTTAACATTTATACTATTGTGTTATTTTCATTTTTTTAAAAAAAACTTTATGTATATTTAGAATTTTCCTGTTCTAATTTCTAATTTCTATTCTATTCAGTCCCCTTTTCAGAATGATCTTTCGTAAGATTTATTCAAAAATTTCATTTTTTTTCAATATATTACTCACTACAACTAATTAAAGGGACAGTAAATAGAACAAAAGCTGAAAGAAAACTTAATATAAATAGATAATCTTTATAAAATTTCAAAATTTCTATAAAAACACTTTATTGAGGAAATTTACATTTTCCTGCAATTTTTCAATTTAGAATCAGTTATCTTCAAAATTCTGTTTTCTTGAATTTCGATTACTTTAACTTAAAATCACTTTTCACGTTATTTTTTTAAATTTCAAATAGTACTCATTTCCATTGTTTTAAGTGATAAAATTAAGATAATTTTGTATTAATTATTAAAATTGAAATCTTAATTAACCATTAATTTAATTTTAATGGGCACTTTTCGCTCGGAAAAGTAATTCGATGCATAATTATTCATCTAATACAAAGCCTTGTGTACGTTTCTCTCTCTGTGTGTGCGTGCGTGCGTGTGTGTGTTTTAAATTGAATTTCTCCGAAAAATTAATCTACAATTTCTTATAAATCAGTAGATTTTTTTTATCAATGAAAATTTAAAAATAATAATAATAATGAAACGTCAAAATGATGCACTGTCTTAAATGATGAGGGAAAATCACCATTCGAAAACAAAGGGTTAAAAATCAATCAGTTCACTCCCACTGTAGGAACACATTTAAACATATTCGGTACAACACAAAACAACGTTCAATATTTCACCTTTTCAAGTGAAAATTAATTGACGGAAAATAAATTAATGGAAAATTTTGTCTCTTTCATTTAGAGAGTTATCTTCCTTGCCAAATTTAGAATGAAATATTTTCTAAAAATATGAAAGCACTTTTAGTTGGTTAAATTAAACGAAGGTGAGTTTTAATGAGAGAATTATGTACCTTTACATTGTCCCCAACGTGCATTTTCGTAATTTTAGAATTATGAAGAGAAGCATCCTGGGATGGTATCTCGAGAAATCTCCATCTTATTATTATGCGTCATAGTTTCTCTTCAAGCTCGCTTTATTATATGTGACCATCATTTGGTCCAACTGACACAAATCCTTTCCTTCATTGTTCTTAATCTAAAGTAATCTCCTTTAATGCCAGCGTAAAGACATGATTAGAATATCCAAATTAACTTTAAATTTAGTGTTATTGCTTCCTCCTATGTGTATAGAATTCGACGAAATTTTCAGCCATAATTATCAAAAGGTAACTGCTGATTTTGTTTTACGCTCGTCTTTTATTATAGATTAAAGCTTTTAATGCAATACACGACAGGTATATTGTGTGAATTCTTGGAAATACATGCAAAATAAAATTCTGGTTTTCTTTATACCATAGCATTTGAATGTTGTATTTTAAAAACGCACTTTAAACTGTTTATAAGTAAAGAAGATATTTGAAAATTATAATTAATTGCCTATCATGGATTTTTATAGATTAAAGAACAATTTTAAATGTTTTAGTTCATTATTAGTCTAATTTTTTGAAATAATTACTGCGGAAATCGAAACATTTAAACAATTAATTGGCTATACTGAATGTAACTTGATCTTGCATATCTATAGATATGAATAAACTTTTACAATAAGCATGTTTTTTCTCATAATTATTCAGATTTTTTATCACAAATAATCATGAACAATGTAAGTAAGTATGATTTTTTATGAAAAAAATGCTTTTTAGAATTTTGTATTCAGTAAGACAATAGGAAAAGGTAAACACGTTTGATTATAATATTGATAACAAAAATATTTGGAAATATAATATCGATTACCATGGTATAAATACAAACTGTAATTATCTTAAAAATGTGGCAATTTTATTTATTTTTCTGATCATTCGGTTAAAATCGCTTTGTTAGCAGGGAAAGTGGCTTATTGAAATATTTTTACTTTACATTTTTAAACTTTTTTCTTTGGTTACCTTTTAACATGACAAATAGATGAACTGCAGGGGGAATTCAAGTGAAAGGCACGAAACGACACTGTGGGTGTAAATGAAGACTTTCAAAGACTAGCATAGTATACACCATAAGCCTAAGCAGAATAATTCCATTTATTAACTACCCTAAGGATTCCGTGCTCCCAGAATTCTAATGACCTTGACTTGAGTTGACCGCCAAAGGTCTGCTACTTTTTGAATTCCTCTAATACAGTAAAACCATTAACTCCAATTTTTATTGTGAAACTCTTCGATGACTACGTCCATTAAAAACAAAGACCGGGGCTAAAGTGTGTGGTTCTTCACCGTGATAACGTATGACCAAACGTCTCCAGGGTCACACACGCATAGCTGACCAAGTTCAAGTGGGAGCAGCTTGATCCTCCACCCTACATCCCCGACATGCCCCCCATCGATTTTCATGTATTTGTTCGCCTGAAAAAACATCTAAAAGAATGGTGCTTCAACTTGGACGGTGAACTCAAGGACACTGCGAAGGATTGTGTCTCATCGCCGCCACAGAAATTCTAGGAACAAGATTACATAGGTCCATCAAGAACAAAAGACCGGGTTTAACCGGAGGGTATGGTTCTTGCTGAATGATAAAGTGTATCCACACGCCTCCAGGGTTACACATGCAGAAGTGGCCAATTTCTTATGATAGCAGCTTGATCCTACATCCCCAACATCCCGCCCTGCAATTTTCCTGTATTTGGTCCCCTGAAAAAACATCTAAAAGGGAAGTGCTTCAACTCATACGGCGAACTCAAGAACGCTATGAAGTCTTTTTCTTGCCGAGGTCACAGAAATTCTGGGAACAAAGATCGTTAATCAATGGGGTCGTTGCGGCAAGCTTTTGATATATACTTTAAATGAAGTCTTCATTTATATTTCCAAAGTCATGTCGTCCCTTTTTATTTGAACACCCGTTGTATTATGTGATGGAGCTCTACAAACCAGGTCGTTTGACTTAGAATTGCTATGATATTTCTCGAAAACTATTTCAAATAACTCTGCAAATATAGTACTATTAGTCAATTCATGTTTTTATTCATGTGATGCCTTATTTTTTCCTTCCTCTTTACCCACACTGCAACTATTGTTTATCAGGACTAAAATTTTATATTTATTTCTTGTTTATTTCATATTTTGTTTTTCGTGAAAATGGATATCCATATGTATTTTTCTTTATTAAAGTCTCCAAGAATTTCCTTAATTTGATTTATGTGAAACTCGAAACATTAATTTTCTACTTTCAGAATATGTGATAGTCTTGTTTTCATAATACTTTGCTATACAAGTAATTTCTTCAAGAAAATGTTTGTAATAAGGCTGATGTGATTTTAATGCATTACCTAAATGAAACTAGTTTTTTTTATTCGTGATATAAAATATACATTTGATTAGCTAATATCCATTTAGATACCATACGTGTTTTGCGTAATGTTGATATTTTATAATATTCAAATTTAATTTCTCGTTATTTTCCTTGAAAATTGTTTTAAACACTTTTGCTTATTAAAATGTAATTAATCAAAAGTTTCGGGGTTTTATCTTATAAATATAACCCACACCTATTTTTAAAATAGTTTTGTTTGAATTAGAAATATAAAATAATAAAATCCAAAATAGTAACTACACTTTTTAATATATTTTATTTTTATACTCAAATATACATTGAAATTTGTATCCGTAATAATGTTAACCTTAATTTTTAAATACAAACGGATAAATCAATATTCTTTTTTTCAAAAACAAATATTAAAAAAATCCCTTTTATATAATAATCTCACTCAACAAGGTTTTTAAAATTCAAAAAGTACACTACATTTTTTAAAAAAATTATTCATTTTATGTAAAATTAAAAACTTCTGTAAGAATTAATAATTCATCAATTAATTAAAATTATGAGAAATTTAAATAAGAAATTTGGATTTAATAGGAATTTATATTTTGGACTAAATAGAACTCAAATTTAATATTTTATAAAAATTTCTTTCCCATTATATTTATTTTTAATGAAATATTTTACTTGTACCCCTAAACCCTGTCAAAGCAAATGATATCCGTGAATTAGTAGATCGCTTTTAAATACTACACTTGAAATGGGCCTGCGTCCTGTCACAGAGGTAGCGTGTCTTCCTCGTGATCTAGACATTGCGGGTCCGAATCTCGGCTTGGGCGTGGTTGTTCTTCTGTGCGCTATCTGTGAGTTGCAAGACATTTGCCCCCTGAAAAAGGGGCTGTGCAAGCGAATGTGTCAAGCGTGTAGCTAAGTCATACTCTTGCCCTTAGTTAGTACTACTCATTCGGCCTAAAATCGTGAATGGTCGTGAGTGCGCTTGTCCATGGTAAGTGCTACTAGTAGCATCAACAGATTAAAACGGAATAATATTTGTAAAATAGTTAGTAAGCTTCTATCAAAGAAATATATAATTAAACGACATTAGAGATGTTCGGTGTTGAAGTTAACTTCCTAGGGATAACACAAGAAGAGAAGGAAAATAAATCCCTTTGAATAATGAAATTATCAACCAAAAAATATATTATCTTGTTGAAAGTAACTTAATATTTTAGTGGTCATTGGAAAGATTACATCCCACCTACATTATTTTATAATTAAAACAGCATCGGATAATAAACAGATATTCTTCAAAAAAAAGGAAGTCTTGTTAGCTTCCAAGCAAAGAATTGTGCAGTTCCAGATTATGTGTGCTTAACGTATGAGAAATCATATATCAAAAAGGGTTCCCACCTGAAAATGTTGTTCACAGAGAAAAGAAAAGATTACGCACTACATGCTCGCAAAATGTGATATACTATTATATATTGCAACATGGTTTTCATCTTTTAAAGGCAAAAAAATCATTCTTAAATTAAATTCTCTGTGTGATTGCATATACATTCTCAGGAAATATATTACTCAACCCTTAAATTGAAATGTAAACCTAAAGTTTATCAAATAAAATATATTTCCTTAAATGCTACTTTTTAATTATTAATAAAATTTAAAAAACTGGGGCGAATTTAAAAGATAAATAAATAATTTATAAAAAGGTTAAAGTCTTTCCTGTTTCAAAATCAATTAAAGAAAGATAAATTGTAAATAAAGTGCTCTAATTGTGCTACATCAAAAATTAAATTAACCATCAAAAATTAAAGTAGAAATAAATATGAAGCTTAAATGCAAAAAAATTAAAAAAATCGAATAAAATAAGTTCCATAAAAAAACTTTAAAATTCAGATTTGACCTCTTACATTAAAAATTATATTTACTACATTTGAAAATATTTATTTAATTACTTAAAAATATCCAGAATAAAATTTAAGATGAGGATAATTTTATAATTAATAGTGACAAATAAGTTCTGGGATTTCTTAAAGATAGAAATATTAAAAATTTGCAAATTTGATTTTTAAAACTTGTGCTCAAATCTTACTCATGAAAAATTAATAGATGTTGTATTTTTATATATAGCAAATATTTAAATGGTATTTTATCACAAAAACTATTGCCTTAAATAAGTTTAATATTTCCAAAAATTTTATAAAATTAATTAAAAGTAATTTCATTAAAAATAACTATTAATTTTTATGGGAACAGTTTTTTTAACATCTTTATCCATTAATTCACTACATTGCTGTGTAAAAAAATAATTAAAAATAATTTAATAAACGGTTGGAGATGTAATAATGATTTACTTTTATTAAAAATAAAAAAAATTAATATTGCTCTTGATTCTTACCCAAAAAATTTTAATTTAACTGAAAAAAAGAAAATCAGTACAAAGCCACCTATCTATATTTAAAAATAAAAATTTCTAATGTGAAAAATTTAGTAAGTGTTTACAATAAAAGAATAAATTTAACTTTAAAATAATTAACCTTAGTAATTATCATTTTAATTTAAATTTCAAGTTATCAAAAATTTGGTGTTCTCATAATTTATCAGGGTTAAGAAAATTGTAATAACAAAATGTCTTGTATTGAAGCAACAATCAATCTCATTAAAATTTAACTGATAATGATTTGCCCAAAGACTGTTGCAATATGGAAAATTTAATAAAAGAAGGTATATTTACATAAATTCTTTAATATAAATATACCTTTCTTTTTCTTCTATGTAATTCTTTTATGTAAATATGTTATTTCTTAACATAGTTTTTTCACAACTAAAAGTAGGCTGTCTAGTTTACTTTCTTTGGTTTTTATTTCAACTTAATAGATGGCGCTGATGTCATTCAATTTATTTCTGATGATGAGGTGGCACTTTTAATCAAACATAATAAGCGTATTCAGCTTTAAACGCGGGAAAGTTGAACTTATTATAATATTATAGTCATCGCTAATACGTAGAATTTTTCTTCAAAACGGCTTTTGGAATGTTTACTTTCAACTGGTATGTTCTTTACTTTTATATCTTATTGATCTCGTATGGTTTGATAACTGTTTTATAATAGTTTGATTTGATTCAATTTCATTGTATCTTGATTAGATTTGAATTTCTAAATAATACTTTACTTTTTATTATTATCGTGTAGTTTAATATCTTTGATTTATTATTCATAATTCTTATTCTTATAAATCTTAGTTTCATGGGATTTTTAGTTCACGAGGAATCATCGTCGAAATAAAACAGAATCCTCAAAGAAAAAAAATCTAATTTGAATCCCTAACCTTTGATAAATTGATCAGGCGGGATTCATCTTTTCTATCTTTTTGTATTTCATTTAATTCCTTTTTGAACCTGTGAACAATAGCTATTTCTAATTTATAAATATGCAGTAATCCATTGATATTATAAGAGTAATGTCTGTTATAAGTCTTTAAAAAGATGCAGATCAGTTCAAAAATAATAAGAAAATTTTCAAAGGAAATAAATCAATTCTTGCTTCATAAAGTTTATGCAATTTGTTTTGTATTTTGTAAAACTCTTAAATATCGTGCTTTTTAAATAAATTTCATATATTTGCAAGGAAACCCAATTTAGGAATTTTAACTTCTTAACAAGCTTTGTTGGATTTAATTACATAAAATCTTAATTATATTTGATGATTGGGACTGTAAACCTCTCAATGCATTTAAACAATTAGTTACTAGATTCAGTAATTAAAAATTACTTACTAGATTCAAGATTATTTTCATTTTTAAGATGTTTCATAATTTTAAACATACAACTTTACAAAAGTCCTCAATAAATTCTAAATACAAATTAGTAAAAATTTTATCATTTGTTAAAAGCTTTGAACTTTCACAACGGCTATTTAACCCTTTGCACTTGGAAAAGTAATTCGATGTATAATTATTCAAAATAAAAAGACTTGTTTATTGCTCCAAATTTGTGTGTGTGCGCGCGCTTAAAATTGAATTTCTCTGTCTTTTTACCATTAAGTAGGTATTTTCGATAACCAAAATTTAAAAATAAATAAATAAAACTTCAAAATGATGCACCCTCCTGAATGGTGCCGAAGAGAAGCCATCGAGGGCAAAGGGTTAAATTTATGCTAAAAAGAATATTTACCCTGATTCAAAAACGTGTAACTTTCCAATGCATTATATTGCTATTGTGTGATAATGCGCATGGATTTTATTGACATAATTGTAAACTTTTTCAATGAATTCAATGATTTTTGTTTGCTTTAAATAACTTTTTAGGGTTGATTAACTCCTGATTAACTAAATCAACAGCAATGGGCATTTGGCACATTTTTATAAAAGAAACGATAACCTCCTTGAAAAATAAAAACACAATCCTTTTTCTGATATAATTTAGAATCAGATTATTTGGCAGACGCCGAGTAATCGACGTTAGTATGCCCCTTTCTGCGCCAAGGATGCCAAATCGCCAATAAAGATGGCGGTCAATGTAAACAAACACTTCTGTGGTATAGTTACGGCTACCACTTTCCGCAATATAACTGATTTTTTTAGTATTGTTTTTTTTCTGACGGGGCTGTGCTAGTCTCTTGGGTGCAGAGTATACAATGCCTTCAGCATCTGTAGAAGACACTGGGCAGAATTTTTTAACTTAAAAAAATATCGAGAGCCGGGAACCTAGTAGCTTCGCTAGCACATAGAACATAAGGACTGTGTGGATAATAAAAACAGTAATAATCAAAAGAAAAGGAAGAACGGAGGAAGAAACAATCAAACCATTCTCCATACAAAATTTCGAACAAGCATCTTTTCCTAACTTTATCAACTCGCAAAAAAATACATGTTCCACTAATCCTTTATCCATTCTGCAGGTTCGAAATATTGTCTTCCATTCTATTTACCCGACATCCATTCTTGAACAATTACCGACATAACAAATTGTCAAGGAAATTAACCGTTAGAGATAAAAAAAATAATAAATAAATAAAAATTACCAGAACTGCGAAAAATTCCATTGCACCTGACTTTTAAAGAAAGAATTCAGACGATTTTTTAAAGCGCATATTGACAATTAAAAATTGCAAAAGAATAAATATTTTCTATTTGTGTACACATTAAAAAGAAAATTATGGTGTCTTAACCACTTACGTTTTATTTTCTTTACTATCTAATAAGATGACACCTTCTATTTTAGGAATATTTCTTATTTTGATTCAAATAAATATCCATCGAATACTTGCCTTATCTATGTATTCGGAATCATTTTACTATTCAATTGTAATTATTATGAATGGTTTATTATTTTTATAACTATCAAAATTCGATAAATCGATGCACGTACAGCATACGGGCAAAACAGTTAAGTAGTTAATAGTTGTAAAAAAAGCCCTTTAATTATAATAAAAAACAAGATTAAAATCTTTAATCAATATTTTTTTATTATTTTTAATTTTACATTTTTCATAAAATAGTCGTAGTTTACGTTCAACTCAAACATTGTTAAAAGTAGTAAACAAAACAGAATTAGGGTTGCTAGAAGAGCAATCCGTTGGGTTGCCATATTGGCGACAACTCGGGAGGTACACTAATCTTCACTTTAACCCGACTTTTTACTTTAAAGACCTTATATTTGGCATTCTTCTTTAAAATAAGTTTTTTTAGATGATCATTATGATACCAGACAAATACATTAAATAATTTTTATTTATTAATGCATTTTGAGTGTTATGGTTTAAATGTAGTTAAGTGAATTATCTCTGCCATGAACATCCATTATAATGAATTCAAATTTATAATTAACTATGGATTTAATTAATTTACTAATATACCATTTTCGGAGATAAAATCTTAAAGCTTTGAATGATTTTGAATTCAAATGGTTCAAGAAGTAAAACAACAATCTCAAATTAAACCAAAATGAAAGCAAAGGAGTTAAAAATAGTATTATATTAAAGAGAAAAAAAGACTGAATATAATAAAAAATCCTCAAAATCCAATAATGTTTCCTTTAGTAAACATTCGTGTTTCAGTCACAATGTACCATCTAAAATAGGTCGTTTTGAAACTTTTATTAAAATCAATATTGTAAACATTCGTTGTAATATTTTTTAAGAAATTTGCTTTCGGTTTTTTATTTTTCTTTCAAAAGAAAAACAAAATTAATGTTTTCATAGTATATCTGCAGAATTTTAAATTGTGCCGTGGCTTTGCCAAGGATTCGACTAAATGCTTATGAAACTAGTAAATAAAATACCGTTTTCTGGCGCCTTTAGAATAAATATATTTTCTAGATTTTCCAACTTGAAATAAAACTGATTATACTGACTTTCGATTCTACGTCTTTGTTAGTTTTTCTTTGCTACTATTTCAACTTCCTGAGAGAAATTTTGATGTTTCTTGTTTTCCTTCTCTCTGTCCATGAATAATTTGCAACAATCTTAAATATTAAAATATTTGTATGAAAAAGTGTGTATCAGCCTTACTTATGTAGCATTCTTTGGGGGAAAATGTAAACAAAATCTACGTCTTAAATATTATTTACCAATATCTATAAACAGTTTCTGAAATGTTTTCATGCACATTTTTTATAAAAAACCCACATATAAAATCTGATAATTTATAGAATCAACACTAGTTCTAGTCATATTGATATATAAACCAGCTAAAACAGCAAAGAAAAAATAAATTTATATTCCTTTTTTCTTTGCTTCCTTCATTTTAATCATGCGGTGATGTTACCACAATTATTTAGAAGCGTTATAAAAGGAATTGTAATTAGTTTCAATATAAAAATAATTCTATAATTTTATTTTATTTGAACACCTTAGTTTAAATATCACCTAATGTTTCCAAGTCATTTTATTTAATTTTCATTTGCTGGTAAATGTTTCCTTTTTCGTAGTTTGAGTTTTTTTAAAAAATCAAAAGAAACATTAAATATTCTTATTAATATTAAATATTATCTTTTATTATTTTAAAATCCAAAGATTTCCGTAACTTTTCCAAAGGATTTCAGTTTGGCGATTGTGGTGGAGTAGCAAGTTTTCTGGGTACATTGTAACCAAAAACCAGTCGTTTAAAACCGGCAGTGAGCTTGGAACCAGTCTTTCTGAAAATAGTACAAATTACTGTGCAATTTTATTACACTTTGGGGCAAGTTATCTCGCAATACATAAATATAGGTTCGAACTGTCATGTTCCTATTAATGAAACACAAATTAAGTACTCCTCTACTAGCCATGAGCCCCCAAACCATAAGAGAGCCTCCTCCAAGTTCAACTGTAGGCAATACATTTTTAGAATGAAAAGCAGTACAAGATTTCCTCCAAACTAATTTTCTGTCATCTGATTTAAAATGTGGAACTTACTCGCGTTGCAGAATATGCCATTTTTTTCAGAAATCAATTATCTTATTGATACATTCCTTAGCGAATTCAAGTCTCTTCAGTCTATTTCATTCATTTATGAAAGATTTTTTCCTTGGAGATAAATCCCGTCAATTTGAGCTTCGTACAGGACCTTTCGAACACTTTGGACACTAATATAAATCCCAGATGTTGAAGCAACAACTTTGGATAATGCAATCGTAATAAGAAGAAATTTTTTGAAGCCGCTTTTCTTATTTTTCGCTTCATTATCTGTGCAAGTTTCTTTGAACGTCCAGAACACTAGTTATTTGATGTAGATCTTTCTATATAGCATTTTATGACGTACCAAATAGTAGGGGAGCAAATATTTACTTTTTTAACTATTTCTCGATCATTTAGACCTTTTTTTACGAAGAGAAACAATTTTTGTTTTCGCGACGAAAATGGCAATTCATATTTCTTAGGTTCTACACAATTTGAAAACAGCAATCAACTGATAAATTATGGACATATCTTCTTTTATAACCATTTTACGCATGTTATTTACTGGGGATTCAATATCAAATAATTAGCATTAAAATGCCAATTTGCAAAAGTTGAGTGCGTAAATACTTTTTTGGCATAAGATATTTTAATTTTGTTAAACAAAAATTTTCTTTTGATATTATTATCTTTTTTGTTATTAGCTTAAATAAACAAACTTAATTTCTTTAAATGCCAATTTCTGTGTTTCTTAATACAATTTTTTATGAATCGCAAATAAAAATGTATGTGTGCGAATACTTTTTGTACCCAGTGTATACTTTAATGTGGGAAAAATGTTTTAAATGGCGTAACGATTTACGTTGTTATAATCAATAAACGTTTTGTTGAAAGAATAAATTTTAATGATTTCCCGGCTTTTTCAGTCATATTTATTAGAATACTTATAAAAACTAACATTTTAAGCAAAAAAGAAAATATATTCATATTTTTAATGAAAAAAAACCGAGTTCTGAAGCCCTAAATCTCATTTTTTTGGAAAATTTTCAGGTTATTTATGGAGTATTTGAGAAAGCTCACTTGATGAGGTTTATTCAAAAAATAAACCTCAGAAAGTTTAATAATAATAAAAGCCTAATAAACCTCAGAAAGCCTAATAATCATTTTTAATGTTCTTTTTTTAAGATCAGTTAAAAACTAAATTTGTCATAGAACCACAATTATAACCTCAAAATCATATATTAATTATAAATTCAAGCCATTGCGTTTTTGATCTATCGCGTTTTCTTTTATGTGCTAGTACAGATTGGCGTAGAGTCAAATCCTAAATGCATTTGGTTTTAAACTTAATACTTAATCTACACTTTAAATGTTCCCACATCATAAAATTCTATCCAGCTAACTCTCTTCTTTTTGTGATTATAACATTAATTTATTATTTTGATATGCATCTTGAACTTTCCCGAGTTTGAAAAGCTCAATTTGGAATTATGTCTATCTATTTGTGAACACACCTCAAAGTCTTCTTAAGATAGATGGTTAAAAGTTGGCTTATAGTACTATTCAAATCCGTCGATTTCTAACAAATTTCGGATCAACTTCTTTCGCAGGAAGTGTTGATCCAGCTCTTGGATCTACAAAAGCTGCAAAAGGAAGAAAGCTAAATGGATATAATGTTCACTATCGCATGTTTTACCAATGAATCCCATCTAATTTTTAATTGTGCAGAACCATCTAATTATATGACTCCCTTTCCTACAAGTTCAGATTGAAAAGAAGTGGCTACCTAATTAGATTAGTGGTCCAAATATCATGCAGGAACTGTGGTAAGGAGCGATTTAATGTATAGATTTAACATCTAAAGGAGTATAAACCCGTATTAAATTTGGAAACAAATTCTTCGATAGATTAATCGTCTGTATTTACGTAATTTCGCAAGCATATAAATATGATATCTCAAAAATGCAGTGACTTAAATATTTAAATTTTAAATCGATTTTTTACTTATACAATACTTTCTCTTTGTATCCGAGAAAGGGAAAAAATAAGGACAACAGTAAAATTAATGTTTTTCTTCCTGAGGCTTTGTGATTTTTCTTTCTTGCCTTCTCTCTCCCCTTCGGAGGATATCAATAGTGACAAAAGATGGATATCAGTAATTCTCGATCTGACAAGATACTTATTTGCTCTCTGAGAGAGAATAATTGCCTGCACTGATTCTAAACGTAGAAACAATTTCACATACAGTTTTAAGAATATTTTCCCATCTGATTGGCAAGCCTTTGTAAAATCGAGCATTCCAATTCCATTGAATCTTACTTTCAAACAGAAAAAATCTTTGAAAATAATGGCATATTTGCTGCTACTAACGGAAGATATTAGGTGTCGATACAATAATACTATAAACTGATCATTAGAGAATATTGTGATTCATTATTTAATAATTACATATGATACGAAATTATAATATTTAATGTATAAAATTTTTCATGACCCCAAATACACAGGGTGTTCATTAATTATTGTCGGTGTTTCCGTACCTCATAACTTTCGAATAAAAAATATTACGCAAAAAAATGATTATGTATTCGTAAATTACAACTCAAAGAATTTTACTTGACAACAATGCAATCGTAGAGCGTTTGAAGTCTGGGTAATTATGACGTCATAAATAAAAATGGCAATCGTGCAAGAAAAAGAAATGTGTGTTTTGTGGTTTTCCGAAACTAAATCAGTCATAACTACTCAACGTCACTTCAGGACCACGTACAAGAAAGATCCTCCTCCGGATAATTCTATCAGGCGTGGTTAACATAATTTCAGGAAACTGGTAGCGTTCTACACCGAAAGGGAGCGAGAAGAACGTGGACTTCGCAGGAAAATGTTGATCGCATCCAAGAAACGTTACCTCGTAATCTAACGAAAATCAACGAGACAATCAGCTGTGTAGTTACATATGCCACATGCGACAATATGGAACGTTCTCCATAACCACCTTCAGCTGAATGCCTACACAGTACAAATTGTTCTAGCTTTAAAATAAGCTATTAATAAGCTTTTTGTGCACTTTAATATCATTGATAAAATTCTTTAAGTTGTAATTTACGAATACGTAATCGGTTTTTGCGAAATACTTTTTATTCGACAGTTATGAGGTACAGAAGCCCCGGCGCTAATTAATGCGCATTCTATACTTATGCGCTGCAAAATTGACGTTCAAATGAATTTGAAAACGAGGAATTTTTAAATAATTTTTTCTGTGCGTTTAGTTTTACATTAAAATTATTTTTGCCACTTTTATTTGAATCAGAAACCACACCCTGGCACAAGGCAAGCACGTCTTCTCCGTAATCTGGGGTGTCCTGGGTTCGAGTCCCGGTTCGGGCATGGTTATTCTTCTGTGTTATATCTGTAAGATGAGTGAATGTGCCCAGCTGTGAAAAGGAACTGTGCAAGCGAATGTGATGATTGAGTAGCTAATACCTATGCTTGCTCCTAGTTGGTACTACTTAATACAGGAAACACATCATCTGGTTAAAATCAGACAGCGTCAGAAAATCTTGTTCTTGAAAAGTGTCATTATAAACAACATTTAAATCGGAAATTTTTTTGAATTTAACACATATGAAAAAACAATTAAAGATTTTCATTTTAACACACAAATAAACTGGAAAATAAATGCTAAATATTCATCTAAATCTGTAGAACTTATATTCTAGTCAACACAAATAATTCAATCCTTTAAAAATTTGATATTATAAGCAAACGTTTATATGCATCCTACAGAAACAAAAATCTTTAAAAAATTTAAAATTCAAATATTACATTTTCTCACCAAGGTCATTCAAGTAAATTAGTATTTTGTAATATGGTAATAGAAATTACCATATTACAAAATATTATATTAAAGGATTTAGATACGATTTGAATTAACAATTTTTGTTTTATACACAATTGTCATGTATTTAAAGCTGCTCTTCTGCTTAAAAATATTCATTAATATTCAACAAATAATTTAAAATAAGCTGTGAGGTATTTTTAAGAATTTAACAACGTTTTTTCTAATAAAATACATATTAAGAAACCAAATAATACCAGAAAGCTATATTTTGCATACTATTTTTGAAGGGAAAGATTATGATACACATAATATTTAATTTCACAAAAAGAATTGTAAATTATGTTAAAGCCCTAATTTCAATAGTATTTAGTAATAGCTAAGTTCTATAAAAATAAGGACAAATTTCAAAAGAAGCAATTATCATTAAATAACTCTTGAAATTAAATAACATATTTAAAATTATACAGAAAATTTGTTAATTGAAGGAAGGCTTCATCACAGGAGCAAAAATTTACTATCGACAATTCATTTAAGATGTTTTTAAATTTTAATAAATATGTCATTATTTATTATTTTTCCTTAGTTACAAAAGAAGATCGTGAAATATTTCTCTAATCATAAAAATTTATCATCTAAAAACTATTATTCTTAAACATATCTCTCTTTCTTTGAAAAGTATCCATTCATTAATTAAATTTGTAATCAGATCAATTAGCAAAGCAAATTTTAATATAATCTGTCAATGGATTTGGTTTAAAAGTTTAAGATAAAATTCTAATTTTCACCACAGGTTGTTTCAGATTTGCTATTTAACAATAGATGCAGCATTTACTGTCTTAATTTTCTATATATGATAAATCGATTATCTGTAACAACGTATGTACTTCCTCTGGCTGATTTGCTACATGGTGTCACAAAGGAAATTTCTCTTTATCTATTTCGAGGAATTTTTATCTCAAAATTCTATTTTCTCTTACGTGTATGAAATAGCTGCACTACTTCCTTCCTTCATTATTAAAAAAAACTTTGAGAGAAGTATGCAATGACAAAAATGTAACCAATTTGCCAAATCTAACTTTTCCAGTAAGTATTGTTATATGCCGGCTTTCTGGCGCAGAGATAGCGCGTCTTCGTCGTGTTCTGGGAGTCCGGGGTTCGAGGCCTGGTTCGGGCATGGTTATTCTTCTTCGTGCTATCTGTGAGATGTGTGACTGTGCTCCCCTGTAAAAAGGGGTTGTGCAAGCAATTGTGGTGAGTGTGTAGCTAATTTGTGCTCTTGGGCCTAGTTGGCGCTGCTTCAAACACAAGAGACGCTCCCTTAGGCTTAAATCTGCTGCTGTATCAGCAGGGGCTTGTCCATAGGCAAGTGCCATAAGTCACAACACACACACACACACAAATATATATAATCTTTGAAGTGGACTGATGAGACCTCTTAAATAGCTTTAGCTGTGAGTAGGGGTGAGTGAGGTGGAGCGAGTCAGGACACATTCTCATTGGCTATTGAAGGGTGAGGAGTTATGCACCCTTAAGGACAGATGGAGTTTACTTTGAGAGTTGCTGGAGTTTATAGAGGGATTAGACAGAGAATTTTAGATTTAGAGCAGTATATTTCTAGGATGCCTAGTTTTAGTTTTGGGCCAGTACCTAGGAATGCTTTTGTTTGTGGCGTTGTCAGGTTTGTCCATATCTTTGAAGAATTTGCAGGCTAGTTTTTTAGTGAATTTTTTCAATGGAGGGTAATTAAGAGCTAGATACATATTGTTAACACACAGCTTGGAGCTTCCAGCCTTTTAGATTTTAAGGGAGGTGGGTCGAGAAGTTTCTCGATCAGTCTAGGAGCATCTCGGTTTCTGTTGGACCTATAGTGAAAATTCTATATGTTTTTAATATTATTTATTTGTCGCCAAATTCGTCAAGTCTGATTCCAAATCACCAATTGCCGCCACGCTCTGTAATTACTACCTCGGCGCAAGAGCAGCATCCAATACGTATTATTGTAACTCGGTTTTTCAGATGATAGAACTAGCCGTGTTAGGAAGCAGCATTACAGGTTTGTAGCAATATAACAGTTGTAATAACAGAACAATGTATATTTATGAGTTATGTATATCATTAATGATTCATTATTATGCTAGTTATACAGAACAAGACATCGTCTCATACCCTGTATCCGCAAACATTCTGATCGTTGAATGGTCTCATGGACATTTTATAGAAATTTCATAAAATACCAAAATATTTTCAGAAGAGGAATCAAAAATAAATATGCACAGAATTTAAAAATATATAAGAAATTATAATATAATGAAACCGTTATACAACAATTTTCTAATTAGAAATAATATTAAAAAGCTATCTGGAGTGATTATATGCAGAAAGATATTTTGCATAAAAATTTTTTGATTATTACATTTGATATAACGTAGATTAGGGTGCAGTTTTAAAAAACTACATAAAATAATGTGGATATTGGTTAAAAAGAAAATATCTATTTAAAAATATTTATGAATGTAAAGAATTTATGACGATATTTCCCATTAATCCTTATGTTTATGACTCTTAAATTTGAAAACTATGGAATCAAGAAAATATTTCTTGCTCCTTATACAGCTAACTACTTACTAAAATATAGTTCATGATTTATCAGTTATCTAATAACAATTCTTTGTTATTTTATATTGAGTAATTATTTATAGTTCATTATTTGAGCCCATTCCTTTTTTAAAGACATTTTTTTACGATAAATTTTATGAATCAATCCATTTTTTTATATATATAGAATGTAACCCATTCGTTGCCAAGCCTAAATTGTATGAGATTATTCCCATTGCCATTTCTGTTTTGAGTGTTATTGTTTTTAAAGGTTTTGTGATTTCAAAATAAATATACATATTTTGTCATAAATAATCATTTACATGTATAAAAACTAAACACGAGTATACTCGTGGGGATACAATGGGAATAACCTCATACAATTTAGGCTTGGTAGTGAATGGGTTAAATAAAGTAGAATTTTTGTAAAAACAGTTTATTTGTAGCTTTTTTTCAAGTTTTTATACTTGTATATTTATGTTGGTGGCCATAAAAATTTTGCAAGTGTGACAAGTTGTACGTTTTAGCATATTGAAAATATCACGAGTATATTTGTGCTGGCAATGGGTAATACTCTGCCAACCACGAGTATATTCATGGCTGGCAGTGAATGGGGTAACCTTCCTTACACAAATGCTCTTGGCATTTTTATGATATATTATCATTTTTATAGCTTTATAGTCATAGAGGAAAGTTTTAAGAATTTAAATTTTAAAAATTCATAATACATAAAACTATATAAAAGTGTATGTAAAGAATGTCTAGCTTTTAGAGAAATAAGTTCAAAACATTATTAAAATGTTTTGGTAAAAATTATTTATGAAAAATTTAGAAACTTCAAAATGCTTTCAAAAAAAGAATTCAGAAATGAATGCTTTTGAAGCTATATTTCAAATCGGTGATCCTATGCTGTATAATTTTCGTATGAGATAAAATAATTCGTTCTAGTGTAGTTCGTGAATTGCATTAGGCACATGGCCAAACGGCATTGCTAGAATCGGATATTTCCATACCACTAAGCTAATAAAACTGCTTTTTAGGTATCACTATGACCACATAAAAAAGTAACTTTCAGCCTACGTAGGAGTCCGTAGGAGCTATAAAATAGTTATTACGGGACGCATGTACGTTAAGTAGGATCAACATGCGCGGTTTATACGTTGCATCTCCCTTCATCTTTTGGATGAAAATTATGGACAAGAAGTATTTGTGGTCCAGCGGACCATAAGAATCGTGATAGCTTTACTTATAGCTCTCAGTGGAATAGAGTTAGCTCTGATGCACTTGAAAGCAATCCAATTTCAATAGTATACTTTTATTTCCCTTTATGCAAGTGGAAATATGCATATTATTAAACTTTTTTATAATAACATACCAATCCTCGAAGTAAAGAGATTCAAAATGTATTCTTGAACATAAATCTTAAATCAGGCTTTTCGCAATTATACTATTTCAATGTTAGCTAAAATTATTCTAATTCCATATTGGACATGATAATAATAATAATAAAGATTGATGGAATTTACTTTGTGGACAAATATGCAAAAATTAACAATAAAATCTCATTCCAAGTAAATTGTAGTCTATTATTTTGATTACATATTTTTTATCAAAAAATAATGAAAAATTATATTCATATATATTGCCGATGCTTATTAGAGCAGTTGTAGCACACTGTGCAAAAAAGAATCATTCAGCTACTTTGATGAAGTAAATACATTCCAGGTGTTTTAAGAAAATATCTTAAGCCATCAGTAATTATAAAAAGGTGGAAAATTTTATTCACAAAATTATTCTATTCAGCTAAATATACTAGCTATTCTCCAGCAATTTTTTGGAAATTTTGATGTAATGTGTAAATTTATCAAGAAACTGTTTATCTTAACACATTAAAGGTGGGAGTCGTAGTACTATGATTTATCTCGACTGTAGCTTAAAGGTGGGAGTTGTAGTAATACGATTTACCTCGACTGTAGCTTAAAGGCGAGAGTCGTAGTAATGCGATGCATCTCGACTGTAGCTTAAAGGCGAAAGCCATAGTAATGCGATGCATCTCGACTGTAGCTAAAAGGCGGGAGTAGTAGTACTACGATTTATTGGTGTAGCTTAAAGGCGGGAGTCGTAGTAATATGATTTTCAGCTTCATTGCGCTACATTGTAATTAGTGTTTTGTTGTTTTTTAATATTTCTTGTACTTTTAAGAGTTTCAATAAACATTTTAAGTCTAAATTTTTTTTATCATTACATAAAATATCACCCGCTCTAGGACGAAAAACGAGACGGGGTGGTCACTTCGTTACCTAGCCTACTTTCGTCAAGATCTTCACCTTTAATCTGTTAATATCAATCATCTACCCGTATAGCTAAAAACCATTTGAAGCAACGGAACAGAGAATTCAAATAATGGCCCAAGAGAACCAATGATTATCTCTCCCACCACTCCAAGAAGAGCAACCGCTAGCACTCGCATTTTCAAAGGAAACCATCACCAAGTTGCAATCCATTCTTCAGAGTGTCTCATGCATGGTCGATTGAATTTAGATATATGAGGATATAAGGATTACTCCATACGATAGAAAATTATAGTATAAAGCTACCTTCGTAATATAAAATGAGTGACGTTGACTATTGTCATGCGTTGGAAAAAATGTATGTGATTCAAGATGAGTCCATTGTTAAGAGGATGTCGAGAACTCAGCCATGTTTAAACAAAAGATTTGGAAGAATGCAGGAAAATAAATCCATTTGTGGAGGAATCGGTACTGTTTGCAGCTATTTAAAGGAATGCACAGAAATCTCCGAACATAGAAAACATTTGCAAGCTGAAAATAATGACTTCAGTACTGATGGTTCCAAGTAATCTTAGGACTCTAAAGGATATAATGTCTAAAATTTCCAGTTTTTTCCCCCAACTATTTGAAAGTTTGTAGAGGAGGAAATGGTCAGTTTACGACCACTTTGGGGTCAAGTATCTTGAAGAGAATATTAGTTTGACATATTCGGTCAATGTAAGATTGGATATTGCTACAGCCCAGAGTCGGCCACAACAAATCCTGTCGATACTGCTACGTTCAGTGGTGGCGGGGTGGTCGGCTGTACACAAGAAGATGCCATAAGTTTAAACAATTAGATTTATTAGGACGACACAACTCACAACAGCGCGAGGCTGAGAACTTGCCCATTGCTAGCTTTAATACTCGTTTAGAATAAGAAAATTCTAACTGGAATATTTAAGAAATATCTAGAATCTTCCAGAGCTTATATAAAAAAATCAATAAAATTTTAAATAAAAGAAATCCAGTCTTTATATGAAACATTGCGGACAAGGTTCGAATCATGGACCAACTCTCACAAAACTCAAATAATCTGTCGACAGAACCCCCTTCCTCGAAATAAGATATTCTTAATTTCTGTGGCAATATAATTAAATGGAAACTTCAAATATTTAATCCCGGTACATCATATTCGTCAATCAACGTTCCAGATGATTTACAACTATCCAATGATAAAAAAAATTGTAGAAATTTCCAAATATGAATTTTATAACTTCTGATGAAATTTTTTTTTATTTATATTTATTAGAAGTAAGACAATGATTTACATTCTACTGGATATCCCTTTAATGTTACGTAAAAGTTATTGTAAATCTTATAAAATAACTACTGAGAGAACGAGAAAAATAAATCAAATTTGGAAAATATTACTAATTTTTGCTTGAAAATTAAGAAGTATTAAATCATTGAGAAATTAACATGTCCAATACAAGTATTTTACTCCATTTATAAGAAGAAATATATATATATATATGAAGCAGAGTATGGAGTCCTGTGTTATAAAAAAAATTGGAAACTGTTGAACTAAATTGAGTTTACTAATTTCTTTCTTTTGGCTTATCGATTGATTTATATTTCAAAAATAAAAGCTTATCGAAATTGTCTTTACATTTTCTTTTTTCCAACACATTTGGGGAAGTTTACAGTATTCAAGTATTTTTCCCATATTTCATTGACATCAAGTCCCTGTATACAAAAAGAAATCTCGCATAAATATTTAACGAAATCCATGGGATAATAATTAGCTTCGTTTTAAACACTAGTTCAAAAGTTTTAGGAAAACTGCTTATTACATAAAATAAAGCGACAGCATTTTGCTCGGATTTCCCGGAGAGAAAAAAAAAGTGGATCCCACTTTTTACTCAATAATCCATCAGAAAGCTATTTCGAGAAATCAATACCAGAGCCATTAGCGAGACCTTCAAAAATCTTGATCAATAGAGTGATAGGCATATTAAACTTACTTTTACGCATTAAAGATCAACGCGTTCTGTAGATATTAATCAACTTACACGTTGCTAGTTAACATCGGTTATAGTGAACTAGTGAAAAGGAAAGTACTATTGATTTTTTTTTCAATTGATTAGCTAAAAGGGAAAAGTACTTTAGACATCAACCGTCTGACTTTTCCCTGACTTTTTTTTCTCGGTTATCCACAGTTTCATAATCAGATTAACGATAAAATGTGAAGCAAAAGAAAATAAAAGATTTTTTGAGGAAAGCTTGTTTAGATTGACGTATTAAATACGTATCAGGAAAACAGTTTCAAATTTTTAACTACGTTCTAGCTTTCCGTGAAAGTCAATAAGTTTGATAAATAAACTTTGTAAATTTGTCTTTGAACAGTACACTTAATGGGTTTAGATTACTTTTTTTTCTTTTTGCAGTGCCACCTGTGAACTAGAAATAAACTATTACAAATCGTTTTCAGATAATAGAAAATGAATCATCTTGATATTTTTTTTCATAAAATCTTTGTTCGACTGCAGAATTTATTATGAAGAAGTAATTGAATACGACGAATACAAAATATATATTTGAAATGAGTGTTTTTCTTTTTTTTCACTTGACTATTTATTGATTTCCAATTTTTTTTTATCATAAGTGACAAAGTATTATTTTGAATAAGTTTCTACTGTGACTGTATTAAACCTTCAAAAAATTTGAACCGAGAATCTATCGTCGTTTTTTTTTTTACCAGCAGGCTTTGGTTACCTTTTCTTTGCCTGGAATAATGGTTGATTAAAAACTCAGTTAAATATTTTGTATAACCTGGTCGTCGTCATGGACTTCTCAATAATTTTTATTTACATTTTTATTGGCGTATAATTTAGAATCGTTTCATTGTTTAGTTAATAAATAGACTTAGGCATTTCCTTATTTTTCTGTCTGCATCTATAAATCCAGTAATATCCTAGGAAATTATTGCATATTTACAAATAGGCATAGATTAAAAAAATTATCATTACTTTATTCTGAATCTAAATTTTAATTGCAAGAACAAGGAAAAACAGCAAAAATAAAATTTTAAGCATGGCTTAGATTAAAAGCTATTGTACACAAAAAAATAAAGCTAAATATTCATAATTTGGTTATCAAGAGAGGTAAAAAGCCAGGTTGAAATATAAAAAACAAACAATTTGAGCCTCATTTCAAAAATTAAATATTTGGTTCCAAAAAAACACAAATTATTTTATAAAATATCTTAAAATAAAATGATGGGAAAAAGATTAATATCATTAAAAAGCAATTTTTAAAAAATTTCAATTTGATATGGAACACATTTTATGTTTTAATATTTTTAAAACAAATTCTTTAAAACACTTCTTTTAGTATTCAGAGGAAAAACTGAATGTAACTCAATTGACATCTTAAAACATACGTTCATAAATTTTAAATGATGTAAAAACAATTTTTTGGGTAATTAGGCTTTCTATTATCGAAATATTTTAATTCAATAATTAATTAAAATTTCATAAGAATCTTTTCGAATTACTCATTCTCAGCATCCAAAATGGTTTAGTATCTCTAGATCCAATAGAGGTAAAATGTTTTTTAACCATTTGACATACAAATTTATTTAACTTTCTAATTAGATAACTCATCCTATTTTGGTAATTTATTAATATATGGAGCATTTAGGATGCCAAATCGTTTCATATTGATTTTTTCGTATTTAAATTCTTAATTCTGCGGCTTAATTGCAGTCTTGAAAATAAAAATGCAGTAATTCGATGCGAGTGTCAGACACGTTATTGTATGCGTAGCGGTTAAGACTGCTTCCTAAATATGATTGTTTACTTTTTATTTTATGTACAATCATATTAAATATAAATTAAAACAAATCCTTGAAACTTGGCTAATATTAACGTTTTCGTACTAGCATTTGTTTGTGTTTTATGATGCAGCATAGAATTAACCATTTAGCTTAAAGCTTTCAATTTTGAAATAAGTAAATAGATCATTTTGAGTGCATTTTAAAATTAACTAGCTATACACTCAGTGGTTCTGTGATTTCAGGCGACTCGATGTCATCATGTTTTCGTATGAGATTTAATTGAATATAGCAGTAGTATTCTAACTAAGCAGTTGGTCATCGAAAGCATCTAATTTGTGATAATTTTAATTTTTTTAATATTGATAATGCTTATCTTTATAACACCTCCAAAAATAATGAATATCATTTAACTTGTTAATGGGGTAATTAATTTATATTCAGCTCGTTTCTCATGGAAATTTTTCATCATACCTGTGAACAAGTTAAAACTTTTCATGTTCATTAAAATGAGAAATTCTGAGACATTTACTATCATAAATCGATGTCTTTATATTTAATAATAATTTAGTATAATAATTTAGAATGTAATAATTATATAGTGTACAATATTTAAATAATGAAACAAATACATTAATCAAATAATTATAAGAAATAAGCTACAGTGATTATTGTTTCTAACTTTTTTAACATATATCATATTAACACTCCTTATTAAAGAGTGAAACGAAAATTCCTATAAACAATGATTATTAACAGAAATTACTGAAAATAATTCGCAATTAAAATTTATTAGCGGTGATATTACTATAAAAATTTTGACATTGTAAAATAATCGCATTTTGTCACCTAAAAATTGTGACAAAGCGAAACGTCAGGGTTTATTTTGAAGCAAAGGGGCTTACTTACAACATCATAAGCAAGAGTAAATTTTTCTTTGCTATAGAATGATTTGCACATGAATTACGCGCTATCTTCAGATATACTTTAAAATATAGCAATAGATTTCACAAATTCACAGAAATGTTTCACTAAGAATCTATTTACCTTTTAGGGAATTTAAATTAATCAATTAATAAAAGATTTTATAAAAACTGTTTAAATATATATATTTAGATCAAGTGAATACGATTTTAAAGAAATAAATCATAAAGGATTAAAAAGTAAGGATGCAATAAAAGCATTAATGGTTTTTACAAAATGCTGGCTGGAAAATCCTTGACTTAGATATTAATTTCTAAACAAAAGCCGTACATTACCAAAACTCTTCTATTTTTATAAATATTTTATTTCGTAAAAACAAACTTCCCATCAATGTTACAAAAGTTCGCTTATTTTTTGGGCAAAACAATAATAAATTTATACATTATTTCTTTGCAGAAATTAGATTTTTTTCTCCATATATGTTCTTTCAAACAAGTTTTCTTTAAAATACGACGCTCGTTTTTATACAGTTCTCAGATTGAATGAATAAAAACCAGAGAAACCCTGTAAATACCAAAATTCAAATTAAAACAGAAGACAATTACTCCTTTGCTTTTATTTTCTCTTTTTAGAAAAGAATAAAAATAAAGAAAAAAAATCTCTTAATTCCAAGACACATTCAGGAAAATCTCGTTAATTCTTTTCCCAAAGGAAAACATCCCCCTAAGAATTCAAACGTTTATAAAACCCAAAAGAAGATAACCCTTTGTAAGAGGCTTTATCGACGGTTTTAACAAAGCTCGGAAAATACTGTCCGTGAAAAATTTACAGACATCTGTTGTTCAAAGAAGAGTTATCATTAACACAAATTGAATGGTTCCCTAATTAGTTCATAGTGTGATATAAAAGCTGTGAGGTAAAGAAAAAAAGTGAGAGTAAGAAACTATTTTATAAATGAAATAATACCAGAAAAGGTGTGGTTTTGATTTAAAAATGTTCGTTTCGTTACAGATTTTTTTTTGAAATAAAATGCTTTCAAATGAAGATCAATGTATAAACTTCAGGGTAGCATTAAATTTTATTATTTTTCAAATCGTATTTTAAATTGCATATGGCAACATGAGTTAATTTACTTATTCTCTTTTCCAGTCGCATCTAAAATTAGAAACAAACTGGGGATCAAATTTATTAAAAGAAAGAATAATTATGAAGCAAAGAGAGGCGAGATTGATTTTTCTATGTTTCCTAATTTTTACTTTGTTTTTAAAGATTTCAATTCCTAACACAGCTTGATTATTTCTTTTTGCCACATTTATACCCAAATATTAAATCAACAAGATACAGGTGATATTTTAATTTAAATGCATAGAATTTCTAAAAAATCATAAGCGTAAACTTTGGATATTAATTAATTATAAGAAAAAAGTTATTGTAACATTTTTGTAAATAATTTTGTATACCTCTGACATTTTAAAAGTTATTTCGTACCTTACGAATTTCTCATTTTGATTGTTCGATGCATTAAATTTTAAAATATTGTCTCTGCTTAACAGTATGAATTTTGTATGGTCCTCTTTCCTTTTATGCTATGATTTTCTTCATAAACATTTTAATATATATATGAGAAGAAATTAAAGAATATTTTTATGGTACACATAAAAGTGAGCATTGTTTTAAGTCAATAAAAAATTAATTTCAAAGAATTATTTTTCTATAACTATAATTTTAAGATAATTTTAATTTTACAAAAATAATTTTTGAATTTAAAATGCAACATAAAAGTAACATTATTTTTTAAAAGTCATTTAAACATTTTTAAAAATCCCCATTCTTTAATGAAAGTAAGATTGATAAAATTGGCATTTTATATCAAGCAATGATAAGAAATACTTTTATTAAAATTAAATTAAAAGTAAAATATAAGCGAATCAAATCAGGATTTTAATTTTAATTATGCCTATGAAAAAATATATTCTTCATATTAAAATCAAAATTAAGGAGAAAACTGGAAATAAATTGAAATGGATACATCTGCAACTAAAAGATTAATTTTATTTATAATTTCAAGTATTTTATATTTGATCTACTTCACAAACATTCATCGAAAATTATTCTTTTAATTATAGGAATAAAAAAAAACTAAGAACAATTTAAAGCATTCAAATGAAATGAAATATATATATATATATATATATTGGATTTCATATTGATCTTTATGTTTTATTGCGTGTAAAGTAATTCAAATAAGAAAAAAATGTTAAAATAAGTACTATCCTGCAATGATAAATGATAGTTGATATGAATTTAATGATTCTTCTCTGAAAATTCTCTTTATCTTATTTGTTCAACTAACTATTCAGTTTCGTTTGCTAACTTTTCTGGTCGATTAATTAGTCTTATTTTTAACATTCCTTGAGAGTTATAAGTAGATATTTTTCTCATTAAATAAATTTAAAAAAAGCAAACGCATCAAAAATATTTATGGCATTGAATATCTACTTGTTTCATAATCTAAATGAAAATTGTATTCAAATTGAAACGTTGGCTAAAAGTATAATTATTTTGCATTTCAAAATTGTTCAGAAGTAAATGCTTTAGTATGTACTTAAAAGAATACAATATTTGATAATTTATTACTTACAAATAATTGATTATTCATTGCAATTTCAAGAAAAGCTTTTAAAAAATTTAACATTTTATTATAATCCTAGAACAAAAAAGAAAGAAACCGCTTTCTAACAATTCCTCGTCAGTAATTACCCCCCTTTTCTTTTAATATCAGGTGTTGAATCAGCTAGAACTGACTCGCTGTGTGCGTTCAAAATATTTTAATGAGAAATTAGTTATTTAAAATTATAGAATGTTTTTTTTAAATCTTTATTCAACTACATTAAAATAATTATTTGTTATTGCATAAAAATTGTAAGGTTAACCCTTCTGTGCATGATTTTTTTCTTTTTTAAAAAAAATCAGGGTGATGTAATTAATGCTCTAGATTAAAGGAAAAATATTTAAAAAAATCTTGGTGTAAATAAAAATATGTATTATATAAAAAACAATATAATGGAAATTTACATCATCATGCATTGTCACATATTTAGCTCAGTACTAAATAAATAAAAAAATATTCTTTACTAAATCTTCTTTATTCTGTATGATAATTTAATTAATTAATAATTATTAATAATAAGTTAATTTCCATAAAACAATTTAAAATCTCGCTCATTTCTTCCAGTCACAACAAACAGCGGAATGACAAGTTGTAGGCCTATTAATTGACAGTGACGTTTGCTATTTTTTGACAACTGCGTTTTTTTTTGTAAGAAATAGTCGCTTAAAAAGTTGCCAGCAACAACAAATTTACAGTACAAGGGTTTTGAGTACCTTTTTTTGTTGACTAAATATTATGATGGAAATTTCCATCATCATGCAAAAAAGGGTTAATAATCCTTCTCATTTTTTTATATCTTCTATTTTTACGCACGCTATTTTGGTACAAATCTCGTAATTTTGAACCGAGGTCAGTTGACGAGGAAGACACCTGAGCTGGAATCCTCCTCTCCATACCACACCAGCGGGCGGACGTTTGACCTTGACAGATTTAATGTGCAACAGACCGCCTTACACAAAATTAGGCCTTGAACCTGAAACCCTACGGGCCGCGACCTTACCACCAGGCCACCACATCCCTTCTAGAAAACTTTGAAATATGCAAAATAAATTTTTAAAATTGTGAAATTAAAATCAACCATAAAACCAAAACTTCGTAGTATGATTTTTATGGATACAATTAATTCAAACTTTAAAAAATTATTTTATAGCAGTTGTTAATGTTCTCTTTACAACGGAAAGAGGGGTGCAGTAGCTTCTGAGGGAATGGACTCCTGCCCAGGGGTAGAAGTAGCAGTGGTAATGGGGCTTAAAAAATATTTATTATCGTTGAAATCTGGATGTAAATCCAAGAACAAAAATAACAAACAGAATACTTATTAAAATACGATTTTTTAAAATCTCAAAATATATTTATAAACAATATTTATAAATATACTGAATAATCAAAATAATTTTTAATAACATATTTAAAATTCAGAATAATTTAGTGTATTTATTAAAATTAAATAAAACATTTACGGAAAGGAAATTAGCATAATTTTTTTTATTTTAAATATTAACACAAAAATAATTTGTGCTATAGCATGTTCAGTTTGTTATTGAAAAACATTAAAAATTAATTTCTAATTTAAAATGTTGATAAAAGTTTTCAACATTAATCAAGAAATGATTATGCTCCTACCTGGTAGCTCTAGAGCCTACAGTATTAACTTATAAAGAATTTTTAAAGATGCAGGACACAACTTCTTAATACTACGCTTGCCTGTAAACATTATCCTTTTAAAAAATTGAGAGCTATAGCACAGTTTAACATAGATATATTTCTCCTTTAAATATTTATTAACATTTCGGCTAGGTAAAAAATTATTTAACCTTTTAGAATAGTATAGGTATTTTTACAAAAAAATACTATTTTGCTGAGTTTATTCATTAAAACATGTTCGCAGATTCATTAAAATACGTGTCTAAATCTTGGACAGAAATAAAAATCTCATATCCATGCTAAGATAATGTATTCTCGAATATCACTAAATAAATTCTGGAGAGAGAAAAAAAATGTCGCTTCAAAATATAGTGCCATGAAACTTGAATTGCTCTGACGAGAAAAGCTATAGGAGCAACAGCTTCATCCAATATTCATAAGCATTTCACAATAACCCCTCTTTTTCCGCACGAGTTTAAAACTTTACCGGATGCCGAAGTCATATCCAACCTGTAAATACACAGTTTGGGACTCAAAGGGTTGCCGAAACCGTGCTCGAACGTGCGAAGACAGCTTGGCGAATATCGGTTGTCGCCAAATTAATTCTCTGGAATTTCATTGCTAGCATGCAGGGAAATCATCTCAATTTTGAAATGCAACTTCTCGTGTTTAAATGATACTTTGTGGTTTATAAAAAGGTCATTGAACCTCTTCGAAAGAAACTTTTCTTTTTGAATATTCTTGATGAATAAATAGAATGGCTTCTATTATTAATATATATGATGTTGAATATTTTATTTGTTTTGTATGTTCATCTCTACTGTAAAGTACCAAATTTTTTACTAAAAGCATGATCATGCAAACGTTCACAATCTAATTCAAGCGTGCATTAGCTTCTTTGTTAAAATGTCTCAGAAAATGTGATATCTATCTTTTTCTCTCTGTCTCCCTTTGCCTCCCCCAGTCTCTGTCTCTCTGTCCCTGTCTCTCTCTGCGTCTCTCTTTCTCCTTGACCATGTCTTTCTCTGTCTCTGCGTCTCTATCTCTCTCTGAGTGCATATGTGTGTTTTGCATATACATCTACAGTTTTACTTCTTTTTACTTCACAAATAAGAGTTGAAGAAAATAATTCTTACTGTGCATTCATTTTTAACCCCTTAACCGGTTTGCCTGTACCGCCGTACGTGCATCGATTTATCGAATTTTGATAACCAAAAAATAAATCATTCATAACAATTATAATTCAATAGTAAAATGACTTCGAATACGTAGATAAGCCCAGTATTCCATGGATTTCCATTTGAATCAAAATAAGAAAATATTATCAAAATAGATGTCATCTTATTAGATAGTAAGGAAAATAAACCGGTCAAGGGGTTAAAGATTTCTACATTTCCTGGTAATGTATTTCATCGTTACTTAAACATGGCTTTTTCATTGTAGCAAATAGAATTTTAATTTCAATTTTAAAAAATTAATCCTGAATAATCCTCAAAGATATTGTATAACAAAAAAGTGCATAAATATTGTATAAAATATATTCTATAGCGTACATAACACTATATGAACTGATTCCATTTTCCATATTAATATTTTTAAAAATAATATTTATCTGTAAAAATGTTGACATTAATAGAAATGTAATCATTTAAATCTGAAATTTAAGTTCGAATTCTAGTTTTGATGACAGAAAATTAGAAAAATGTATAATACAATGAAGGAACACTGTAAAACTCTAAAATAAGGCCAGTAAAAATTTTGAGACTTTGAAATATTTTGCAAAGGAATATATGAAGAGCAAGTAACATAAAATATTTAATTTCAGACTTTAATAACCATTGAATTTAGGAAATCAGATGTCTTAAAAGGAAGTTAGTGCTATATACATTTAATTGTGAAAGTGTGAAAACTGACATTCCAGAGAATGCCTATACATTTTAAAGAAAACTAATAATGGGCTGCAGACAAAACTATGCAACAATTATTAATTTCGTTCGTATTCAAATAGCTCCAGAATGCCAAATACCTAATTGTCAAAATATGAAATCCATCTGCATGAAAAAAAAAAGAATTAATTTTGAAAAACATAGATATATTCAATCGTATCCTAAACCAGTAAGAATTAAACCGATATATTTCCTGAAAAAGATTTGTTTCTGCTTTGTATTGAGCTCTTTTATAGAAACTAGTGCTACACATGGTAAAGCGGCAAAAAAGTCATACCTTCCATGACTTGGTTAGTAAAGAAAATGGAAATTATTTTTTTAATTATCTTTGTTCCTAAACTAATAAGCAGTATAAAAATTGTATTATCATTGCCTTTAAACTTGGGCTAATAGTTGTCATTCTATAAAATTCTTTAGAATTTTATACATTTTTTAAATTTTTAAGTAAAGAGTAAAGTAACTCATATACATCATACTTTGAATTAAAACGCCTTTCGTTCTATAAAATGTATAGATATTCTATAAAACGCTGGTACTTCTTACATTATAGAAACATATGTGCTACATATTGCATTCTTACGTATAATGAGCCGGCTCTCTGACGCAGAGGTAGCGCGTCTTACTCGTGTTCTGGGATTCCCGGGTTCGATTCCCGGTTCGAGCATGGTTGTTCTTCTGTGTGCTATCTATGAGATTTGTGACTGTGCCCTCCTGTAAACTGGGGCTGTTTGAGCGAATGTGGTGAGTGTGTAGCTAAGTCGTACTCTTGGCCCTCGTTGACGCTACTTCAAAAACAAGAGACGCTCCTTTCGGCTAAAATCTGCTGCTGTATCAGTGGGGGGCTTGTCTAATATGGCAAGTGCCATAATTAACAACAAAAACATATAATGATTTATCCTATCCTATATAATATATATAATGAATTCATCTTATTTTATATTATACAATTACTCTTTATGTTTATTACAATCATTCCTTAAAGTTTGTATTACAAATGATATTATTATAATAAAGAACAAAGTAAACATTAAACAAAATACATATGAAAAAAAACGTAAAATTGCAGGAATGCGTATTGCATGAGTGCAATGATGCAATGACATGTCAGTAAGTTAATTCCTTATCGAGCACATACGCATATTTTCGCCACCAACAAATCTCAGATGCCTTGTTGGGAGGATGTTTATATTGGCATATGTAGCAACCATCGATGATTTGAAAATCCGCATCACAGATATTTCCGGTCGCCTACAGAGACATCTTACAATGTTCTAGACAGTATGTCCTTAGATATTCAGACAATGTCCTACTTAATTGCCTTAGACAAGATATATTTCATCAAAAGAAGTAATTTTGCGAGCATCTCATAATTGCATTCATGAGTTTTTCAAGTGTATGCATTTCCAATACAGCACTCATCTGCTAATCCTGTCGATACTGCTAAGCTCAGTGGTGGCGGGGTGGTCGGCTGTACAGAAGAAGCACTCATCTGCTAAATAGGAAAGTTTGTATCTCAGAGCATACAGCTTCACTCTCTCTGTATAAACACACAGAACCCCTGTCTACTCGCACGTATCTGAGCTAAATACAAATCAAATGTTTATCAAACAATAGTTATTATAACAATATCTTACTCAATATTGGATCATATTTAATATTGCCAAATATTACTGAATAATGAATAATATAATGTAGCTGTATAATATTATACTATACTACTTCAGATACTAAGCAGTTTTACCATTTTCAATCGATTCAAAAAACTGTAATACAAATATTTTCAGGCAAAAATTTAATTTTTAAAATTTTATTATATAACAGTACCCTTGATTTCAAGAGAATAGTTTATGACCCTAATTTTAAATTAATTTCTATCCTTATATTTAAACAATGATTTAAATTTCTTGTATATTTTGCATATAAAAATAGTTTTCAATATTTTGATAAATATATACAATATACGCTGTCATTTAACTTTTTTCACGTACTTTAATATTAAAAGATTTCTTTACTTTTTTTTCTAAATTAAATTTGTAAATTATTTATTTAACTAAATGGTCATCTGATTATAATTACTGGTTATTTTATTTGCAAAAAATATTCAAAAATTTTGTAAATTAACTAAATTTAATTTATTCATTAAAGTTAGCTCAATTTCAAAATTTAAAAATTTTGTAAATTAAAACGCATTTTTATTATTTACCACTCAAATAAAATCAGAAAACAAATATTTATTATCTATATTAATAATAAATTTTATATTTATCAAAAGATTATTTTTTTCTATAAAGGAACTAAACGGATAGTAATTAAAAATATATTAATGAGTTTTTATATACTTACTGAGAAAGAATAGTGCTAATTCTATTCAAGTACAGCTTGGTTTAGCTGTATTAACGACGCATTCTAAAGCAACAAAGCTGGTTGTAGGAAACGAACTTCATAATTTTGAAACGCAGACAGATGACCAGGATGGCACCTGGTTCTACTGAAGTAAGGAACGTGACAATTCTGCATGCAATATAGCTCATTACTATTAGATAAGCATCAATTTCGATACATCAAAATTTATAAGCAGTTTCTAATAAAATTTCTTTCTCTTTTTTTGATATTTTCTAATAAAATTATTATTTAACTTTATCCTTCAAACTGTTTTGGGAAAATTCTTGAAACTAATCACTTCTTTATTTTTGTAATTCAACATCAGTCAAATAGCCCTCTCATTGTTGCAAAACCAAGTATTTTAATATATTTTTAAGTTGAAAAGTATATTTATTATTAACCTCTTCTTCAGTAATTAAAGTGGCCTAAATAAGGTACTTACGTATTAGACGTTTACCACCAAATACGTTACGTTTATATTATACGTTTACCACCAAATTTGAAGGCTTCGCCAATGAGTTGCTAAACATCCAATAATGGTAAAAAACCACCATTATTTAAAAAAATTGTTCAAACCTTAACTTTCGTCCGCCCTTTTGTTGGTTTCGTTGGCGTCAGGGGGTTATCGCTGAATTTGAATACGTCGCAAATGAGTTACTAAACCTTTGGCGGCCGTTGGCGTTGACGATTTAATACTAAGTACCTTAAACACTCCCAATCAATTCAAACTGAAGTAGTTATTTGAAGTCAGTATTTTTAGTTTTTCCCTTCTTTCTGTGTTAAAGTGGAAAGAAGGGGAAGTTAAATATGGTGCAAATAATCTGATGAAGGAGATATATTCATACAAAAATGTTCTAGTAACTTGTATATAGATATTTAAATGCACCTATATTATTATACACTTATACTATTTAAGTTGCTAGAAATTAAATTGATTTTTGAGAATCCTCTTAAACTATATCATAATTGCTCTGACATAATAGGCAGAGACATGGCAACCTGACATAAAGTACAATAGAATAATTTATATCAACCTATGCATTGTTCGCCTTGCAAATAAATTGTAGTACACAAATTAATCTTATACCGTATTAAATTAGTAATTACTTGTATTCATTTAGTATCCACGCAGCTAAAACGCTACAAGCACTTTTGGAGCAGCTGACCATCTCTTCAAATGATTTAAAGCTTATACATTCAAAAGCCAGAAAAATGGGTATAGCAGATCGTATGCAAATAAGGGGAGATGTTCAATAAATCAGCAATGCTGTCGACTGTGCGTATAAATGACCACAGGTGACTGAGAAAGGTGTTTACATCCATTCTTGATGTTATAACTGCAGGTTATAAAGATTTAAGTGATTTTTAAAATGGATTAATCGTCGGCGGACGAGAGATGGAGCACAGTATTTCCGAAGTAGAGATGAAATTTGGATTTTCGTACACAGACATTTCTAGGGTGTACCTTGAATATCAGATGTCCGGTACAGCTTCAAATCTCCGCCAGTGATGCGGCTCGAGAAAGGCCTTGACAGAACGGTATCCTCGACGTCCTGAAACGAATCGTTATACGAGATAGGCGTTTAACACTTCCTCTAACTGCTGCGGTTTGGGCTGAAAACCCATCAACAAGCGTCAGTGTGCGTCCTATGCAACGTAACCTACTTGATACGGGCTTTCGAAGCAGCAAACCATCTTATGTATCTCTGGTGACTCAGCGGCACAAAGCTCTGAAGCCTAACTGAACTCGCAAGCGTCACCATTGGACTTTTAATGATTGTTAAAACGTTGCCTGGCCTTATGAGTCCCATTTCCAAGTGTATTGAATGAATGGCCATATAAGAGTGAGGAGAAACTTCATGAATCTATGGATTTATCATGTCTACAAGAAACTATTCAAGCTGGTGGAGGTTATGTGAGTGTAAGGTGCTTGTGCAGGTGGAAGGAAATGAGGCAGTTGATGTATGTAGATCCAACCATGACAGGTCAGCGGTACTTTAATATCCATTCTGACGCTCTACATGCATCCATGCTCTGTGTGCATTCTGACGAACGTGGACAATTCCAACTGGATCATGCACCACTCCATAGGTCTACAGTAGCTACCAAGTGGCTTGAGAAGCATTCTTCTGAATTTATTTCCCTCTCTTTACCACTTAATTCTCCTGACATGAACAATATCGACCACATCTGGAATATTTTGCCATGTGCTTCGCTTAGGAGAATTCCACCATCTCGCACTCCCATGGCTTTGTGGACTGCCCTGCAAGAATCATGACATGAATTGTCTACAGAATATCTTCACAAACTAGTTGAATCCATGCCTCGTCATGCTGCAGCACTTCTGCGTGCACGTGGGGTTGTACAGGATATTAGATTGGTGTTAGAGTGATGTTTTTCTGAAACTCTCGCACTCCCATGGCTTTGTGGACTGTCCTGCAAGAATCATGGCTTGAATTGTCTACAGAATATCTTCACAAACTAGTTGAATCCACAAATATCATCGTTATTATACTTGTATAGGTAGTATTATACCATTTGCAACATATGACAAGCGTGGAAAAAAATTTTACACCATTTAATATGGTAAATATATATATATTTATCAAATTAACAAAGGAACTTTTCAGAGATAATATATGCTAAATAAAAAAATATTTTTCCTAAATTTAATTATATTTATTATTAAAACTAATTTCAAATCTCCGTTTTTCTCAATAAGTACCAATCATCTATTGATTTTAAAACAATGTTCTACCACTTTAGATTTTAAAACTAGTGTTTCACTAATTCTAAAGAAATTTTTTCTCTAATTTCAATAAATTTAAAGAAATAATTTCAAAGTTATAATATGGAGGGTCAAAGGAAGGTCGAGGTACGAACCTGCGATGCTTGGACCAATAGCTGAGTAACATAACCACGATATTGAAGTATATTTTTTGTATTGTAGTTATGTCACTCGGTTACGAGCCTTAGTATCACGGGTTAGTATCGCAACCTTCACTTGCCACATTGGACACTGTCGTGACACATCTACCCACCACAAAAGTAGCTAGAATCACTTGACAAAACAAAGCCATCAGACTGATTTGACGTAGCAACCAAAAACAAAGCCCCAAACTCACTTGATGCATCAACGCATTCACACGCTCGCCATAAAACTTGGCGCTATAAAAAAACGTTTGTCTCTCCACCGACTCATTGGTGGGGGGAGTACTGTGGTGCTACCTTCATAAGCCAGATAACATCTACGATACTCGAAGTATACTTTAGGTATTTTGGTCGTGTGATTAGGCTACTGGTCCTAGCGTCATGAGTTCGCCCCTCGACCTTCATTTGAAGCACCATATGACACACACTTACACAACGTAGTCTGGTTGCCGAATTCATACTTAGCTTAACAGTTAAACTTAACATACTAAACAGTTTTTGTATCCATGTAATCGCTGCTATAAGAGTAGCATTGAAAACTAAATAAAGGTAAACAAATGAAGCCCAAAACCTTATCTTGAATTAGAATTCAAATCCTTTTCTAAGTTTTAGAAGTTAGTCTGTTATCATACTGATATTAGACATCAAAATATTTTCAGCTTGATCATGAAAAAAAAATCGGCTAGTTATTCGCTGCTCCTCAAATATTTAAATAATTTCATATCAAATTGTATTCATTAATGAAAGTGTTTTAAATGTGTTTCAAATGAATTAATTAACGCATTTAATAATTGAAAGCTATATTGGTTCATGTAATAACAAAGAAATAAAGAGAATATTGTGAAAATATCTTTTTCATAAGCACAATACAGGGTTTTTCTTTCCCCGGGATTTTTTTAATTAGCATTACTCCTTTCTAGGAATCGAATGCCCACATTTTGAAGACCATACAAATTGCATATATCTCCACTGCACATAAAATTCGAAAGACCTTAAAACGCAGAAATTTTCGTACATTGATTTGGAGTTTCGTCGCCATGGGAATTGTGCCAGTTCTCTGACACATTACGCACTGACCAATGCAGCGATACTTAGAATTCTGTCCTTTTTTTTTTATTGCCGTAAGTCAAATCGGTCAGACAAAACACCGCGGATTTTACTGACGTGTATCGGGAAAATTAAACGATTCTGTCTTTATTAGGCACGCAATCACGGTGAACCATCGATTGCGCGAATTCTCGTTAACCGAAAAATGGGTTTTTGCTTTGAATTTAAAAATTATCGGATTCAGGGGTTTTAGAAACTAGACTTAGTTGTTTCAACCCTTTTTTCATCATTTCATAAAGAACATTTTTATTTTAAATGTTATATTTAATTTTAAAAAAATTAGTATCGTTGGTTTGAAAATTTTAAATAAACTGAGTGCGTGTGATTCGTATGATGTTTATATTCTACTATAACTGTAAATTCTGCTATAACTGTAACTGTATATATCTTCACATATTATGCAAAACGTCACGCAAACTCTCTTCAACAAGACAGGTTTTTTTAAAGATTTATTTTTATTATATTCGTAGTAACTACTTCTTAAGTTTTAAATTCTCTTTAAAAGGATTGATGAAACTTTTATTGATTTTTTAATTAGGAATTAATGCAATTTTTTTTTTAATCTTGTGAGCACATGATGTTGTTTTCGTTAAGGGGTTTGAATAATTGAAGGCAACGAATAAGTGAAACAATAAATTGCATAGGCGATGAACAAAGCATAAATGGAAATATTCATTAACATTTTTTATTGGTATATTTTTGCCAGCTTTTACCAGAATTGTATCATTTTTATGTATGTTTCTTTGAAAGCAAATGCATTTTTAAAAGGTTGATCTGTTTTACCAGTATTGCTATATAATTATGTAGGTGACTTTTTTCATAGTCCTACGTCAACCTTTTATAAAAGGTTGACGTAGGACTATGACATCATAGCTGTTATTTTATCTCAAAATTGGTCGAACTCCAAAACTTTGTTTGCCAGCTAGAAAAATTGAAAGTGAAAGTTTAAAAGAATAATCATTATATATATACATACACCTATATATAGAGAGAAAAGGATTGAGACCAATAGAAAAGCCTCGTGATTGTTTCAAACCGGTTTAAATTGATTAATAACTTAAATTTATTAAGACAATGACTTAAAAAAATAATAATGTTCTTACAGGATAACTTGAAATTTGAGATGATAGATTTCATTTTCTTTCTTTCTTTTTCATATTTTTTCTCAATAACTCAATAGAGCCAAAAATTACTTTCATGACATTTTTAAATTATAAAAATCCTCTTTTCAGTGATACCACTTTTGTTCCCTCAAAATTTTTATCTCTAATTTTAAAAAAAATATTTGAAATTGTAATTTGACACAATGTTTATTATTGCTTATATTACTGCATTTATAATCAAGCTAAATTCGAAGGCACAAGATGCAGTTTTTGTGAGCACTTTATGACTGTTCAGGGAAAGATTTGCGCGATTTTTAAATTGATAATGTTAAAAAATTTTAAGATTTTTTTAAAATTTTTGGTAAAGATGTAAATTTTTCTTTTTAGCAATAATATTTTCAAAAATTATTGCTAAAATATCAATTTATTTATTTTTTTGAAATTTTAATTGAATTATCAAAAATTACCTCTCCATGTGCACATTATCATTCTCCAACGAGTAACCAAATTTTGTTGCTATTCATACTACTGTTTAAAGTACCAAAGCACTTACAGACAGGCTCACCCATATTCATTCATATTATAAGTAGAGATAATATAAAATATTAGTTAAACATTTTATTTTGAAACATTTTAGTTTCAACATTAAATTATTTGATACATTTTTCAATGGCCAATCAATTTTTTTAACTTACAAGGGAAGTTTATACAAAATGAAAAACTGGCTTGTCATTATGCATATGCAAAGACATATAATCTTACTTCAAGATTAAAAAAAAGTAACTAATTATCCATTGATTTTCTCTTTTTAAGGAATCGATTTACCTCTTGAGATATCTCATTATTTTACGGTATAGAAAAAAGAAGCTGATAGCTGGGGGAAAAAAAGATGTTTCTTTCTTTATAATCCAATTATTTTTGGTGACAATACACGAACTAAGCAAATTATTCTCCCCCAAAACTGAAGCTTTTCGTCATTCGTACATCTACAACTTTTAATTAAAATGCCATTCCAATCTCTGTAACATTATAGTAAGAAAGCAGCCAATGTAAAATTTAAAGGAATTGTGTAGTTCAAAAACTTTTTTGTAGTCTAAATACTTTTCTATTCTAAAGAAGAAAAGAACTTTGATTTAGTATTTAAATTTTAAGATTATTTTTTAAATTAACAGAAATGATTAAACCAGATAATAAATTATAATTACACCTAGAAAATTAATGTTTTTTTTAGTTTATCAAAATATGTGGTATCTATATTAAAGCTGGCTTTATTTCAATTAGATAATAACTATCAGCATGTGACTTATTTTGATCCAACTTCATAAAATGGAAACGTGGTACCTTTGATTGATTTCCCTTGTTCAAGTTTATAAAGCAAGCCAGAAAAATGATTTTTTCAACTGCTATATCACGTTCCCCATGTACTAAATCCTTATATATGTTGTGCAATAGGTAATTTTATATTCAAACTTTGAACACACCCTCCTTAAAGTCGAACCCATTCCACCTATTCATCTTGGTTTCAATAATATTAGAAATATAGGAAATACATTTTTTATAGTATAATAGTATTTTTTTAAAAAAATGTTATGTATCGTTTTTCTGAAAATATAATGAATAGTTTAAAAATAATTTATAAAGAAAATCACTGCTTTCGACCATTTTATTTATTGAGCAGATGAAATACCATCAATATGAAAATAACTGACTTATCCTTTGCTATCGGTTAAAAAAGCGTATTTATTTTAGCACTTAATTAGTGATAATCGTGTATTGCAGCTGCCACCACATTTTTATAAAAACCATTTTTGTGACTTTTTTTGAAATTATTAGTTTTTGTATGTCTTCTTATTATTTTTAAATTTGTCTTATTTCTATGTTTAGTGCATTAATGTAAGATAATTGTGCATAATTTGAGGTTTATTTTCATCCAAAATCAAGCTTCCAATTTCCATATTTAAAATTTCAAAAAACATATATGCAATATCTGGTGAATGTAAAATATTAATAAAGTGACCAATGTGTAACTTTTTCCTGATTTGTCATTCTGAAATACTCTATCACTGAGACAAAAAAAATCTGTAAAACGGTTTTAAAAATGACATCAAGTAGAATCAGACAAGGTTTTCAACACCTCAAATATTATTGAAGACGTATCCGCTACACTAAATATCCCAGACAACAACAAAAAAAAAGAAACATAGATTTAGATGAAACATTTTGCAACAAAAACAGTTTTAATATACCATTAAAAAAGGAATTCGATTTTGTGATGTATTTACTGTGATTCTATCTCGTGATGTATTCGATTATTTGAAGCATTTGCTAACTATGAATAAGCTAATTAATTAGTGGAAAATACATTTTAATTTTTTTTTTTGATTATATAGTAATTTATGATTTTTATACATATTTCAAGGATTACCATTTTGATCTAATATTTCCTTTTCATCATAATTTTTTTATTTAAGATTAATGTAGTATAATGTATTTCATTTCTATTAGTCGGGCATTACAATACTTTATTCTGTTTTATGAATCCTTGTTAAAAAATTTTCCAATTTTTCACACATCATATATTTAATATTTCTATTGTGGCAAGTGAAGGTCGCGGTAAGAACTTGCGACGTTTGAGCCAGTAGCCTAGTATCATACCGATCGAGCAAAAGGGACCCTTCAGCTCGAAGGATATCATCTGCCTTATAAGGCTGACGCTACACTATATTAGAAAATGCTTTTAAATTTTACGGCTTTATATAGATTGTTGAGAAATTTAAAGTTAATTTTTATATAGTTAATTAGCAATTCATTAATGTTCAATACTTGTTTTTTAATACTGAAGATTTCTAAATTTTATCGAATAGAATCGTAAATTGTTTTATATATTTATATACCATTCTTCTACCGTTTTAAAGTTGAATAATCCTAAAATGATTTGTAGTTTGTTTTTCAAATTACAATTATAAAAATTTACGTACTTAAATTAACAAACAAGGATATGAAAACGTAATTCTCAACATCAATAGATGTAGAATTCATTAATTTAAAACTGAAATCTAGGAAGTTTTTGTTTTTTATTTAATATGTATTAAAACTCTCTTATTAGAATAATATAAGGCATTTGCCAAGAAATTTGATTTAAAAACTTTCCAAATCAACATTGAAATACTTTCAATTAACTTACGAATGGCTCTTTTAAAAAACTGAAAACTGAAGTTTTATATGTCTATAAATGCCGTGCTGCATTATTTTTATCCTTACATACTTTATGACAAGGCTATACGTAAAGTCATATTTCTAAAAATAGCCTTTTTCCTAGCAGCTTCCCTTTTCAATAGATGTAAGTGTTTTATTTACCAAACTCTTAGGAATTTATCGATTAAATTTAAATTGTAAATTAAGGAAAAAATTTCCTTCGATGGCAAGTGTGAATTAATAAAGACTTTAAAAAACTGATTAACTTAATAAACATCAAAATTTAAGGCACATAACTCTTTTTAAAATGTTGAAATAGTTTCCAAAGATTAGTTCCTTTTTGTTAAAAAAATCTAAATATGTCGTAAAATTTCTATCAGCATAATTATATACTACTATATTTTAATGCTTACAAGAGCGATTCAAATCTTTGCAATTGACAGTAATTATACACGAAAGATCATTAAGATTGCCTTAGTGCAAATAATTCTGAAATTATGCATTCAATGCCTTTTTCACTAGTGTTTCTTAAAAACTGTAATTTTAATAACTTCTTTGTTTTATAATTGATCCTTATAAGGCATATTGTATTCATAGAGATTTTTATTGTAAGACTTAAGAAAAACACATTTTTACAGTACATACTCTTAAAGATTTAAAATATTCACAATAAAAATGTGTACACTTTTGTAAGGCTTAAGTTTATGTACACCAGAAATGTATATAACTCTGTAATACTTAAGGTGACCAGGGACCTTTAAAATGACTTTTTACAATTTTCACCTTAGCAATGTGAAATGTTACAATCATTAAGATCACTATAGGAGACGATACACAAAATTTTAAAGCATTATATTAATTTATTTATGAGTTGGGAGGGGGGGTAATATAATATAATATTAGCGATGAATAGCGTTAATGAAAAATGTTCCAGGCGTGCCAAATTTGTTCGAAATCACTTCAATTTTTATTATTACTTTCGCTAACCCTTTTGAAACAAAAAAAAATGGGATTAACATTAAAGTTTTTGAGTACGAAATATCAAAATTAACCAAACTTCAAGATTAATCCCAACTTTTGTTTCAAAATGGTTAGATAAAGTAATAATAATAATTGGAATGCATTCAGACAAATTTGGAACGCCTGGAATATCTTTCATTAACGTTATTTATCGCTAATATTATATTATATTAACCCCCCTAACTCATAAATAAATTAATATAATGCTTTAAAATTTTGTGTATCGTCTCCTATAGTATTACTTTTAATTCCTGCAAAATTTCAAATTGCTTAGTCGAAAATCACAAAAAATCATTTTAAAGGTCCCTGGTCTCTGGTTATACAAAACAAAAATTTGTACATTTTTGTAAAGCTTAAGGATATGTATAACAAAAATGTGTACATTTTTGTTAGGCTTAAGCATATGTACACCAAAATTTTGTATGTTTTATAAGTAAATTTTGGTAATATGTTTTAATTTCTGTAAACATCTTAGATTACTTACAGGCATTCATCTCAAAATATTTAAATGTTTAACAAAAATTTATTTTCTTGTTTACAGAACATTTTTTTAATCACATTATCTAATTATTTAAATTTAAGAAGAATATTTTTTTCTATTTATTGTGCATGTTTCCAAAAATAATTCTTTTGAGTATAAACTTTTATAATTTGGGAAAAAAATGTTAACCAGAAAAATTGTTGTTCTTTTTCTTATAAAATTACAGAGTCCGCAATAAATTCAAAAAAAAATATTAGCTCTCTACCTTCAAATGCTGAAACAGGTTCTTCATGGTTGAATAATAAATGCCATTTCAAATAAAAATTTTAAAAAAAAGATTTTTTCGTTTGAGAATGCTTAGTTATCAGATAATTGGTTCAAGTTTTTATTGTGTTATTCAGAATCTCTTGAAACAAGTGCTTGCCAACTGTTTCATTTTTTAACTTCAAATGACAGTTCCTAAATTTTCAAAAAAAAATTGCTCATTGTTAGCAACAATGTATTTAGGAGAAAGAATTCCTTGAAGTTCTCTCAGTGTAAATAAAAAATAATGACAAATTATATTATCATGAAAAGAAATGAGAGCAGATTATTGGGTAATACCATGCTAAAAGTGAATAAATAGATAACATAACAATCTAATATATTATTTTTATTAAATCATTATTTAATCTTATTTACTCGATTAGGATTAAGTAAAAAAATATTTTTCACTATTATAAAATATTTTTTAAAGTCTCCATGACAGCAAGGTATGTTGTTTTTGAAAATTCAAATAGCGACAAAGAAATTGAAAAGTACATCTTATTTCATTATATTTTTTACTTTAAGTCTCAAAGAATTCTTTTCTCAAACAATTATAGTTTACTTAATAGAAATTGTATAAATTTATTTTAAAAATTTGGCATTAGGGTTTCAATAAAGAGCTTTAACACTTTTTTTTCTTGTAAATTTTAAATATAAACAATGTTTTGTTGGTTTTCTTAATACAGCAATAACCCATACCACGTCTTCATTAGAATTTTAACCAATTAAACTTTGATGTTATCAACGTTTTATCAATGCATTTAATCAAAAAACTATAATGATATGTATTATCAATTCAAATATGTATTATTAGTTCACATATCTCAAGAAATATATCAAAAACTATATTTGCAGAAATTATTTCCTTTCTGTCCTTTAAAACAAATGCTATATTGACTAATTAATACAGCATTTAAGGTTGCATAAAGATTAAAATTCAAACTGAATATGAAAAATTTATTTCTAAATAGCAGGTGTTCTTTTAATCTGTATTATTATTATAAATGTGAAAGTTTGGATGGATGGATGATGTTAGTCAATCATGTCAGAACAGTTGGACGAAATTGGATGAAATTTAGCACAGAGATAGAATATAGTCTAGAATCGAACAGAGGCTACTATTTATTCCGATTGACTGAGTGTTTAGTTCTTTTAATTAAAAACTAACTTCAACGAAAAAAAAATTTCATTTCTCCACCTCCAAATGAGTAGGATTTCAGGGTTTTTTCCAAGCTAATGAGGTTAGGCTTAACATGTTTTCTATCGATTATTTCAAACGATTCTGTTTATTTTCTTGGTGTTTTTATTTAAAACAAAACATTTTTAATTAATAGATCTTTCAGATTCCCTCTAAAATACTTTTAAATTAAAATAAAACATAAAAAAGGAATTTGAAAATTTCTAATATGTGTTGTGTTACCCCAACTGCTGTAGAAAATTCCCACATTTGCGTTGCCCCAATTGGCATTGAAAATTCACGTATGCGCTGTATATTCTGATTGTCGACATCTGTATTTTTAACGGATAAGGATTTAACTTTGGGGGGGGGGCAGACTAATCAGCAAAACGATTTTGTATAGTTGGTTTGCTGTTTTGTTTTATCAGTTGCACACTGTAAATAAATTGTTTTTAGGTTAGTTATATGAGCTAATCTTTAATATACAACTGTTTGGTTCTTTGAGAGTTTGGTAATTTTTCGGTAGCGCTTTATTTGGGTTTACTTTGCCGTCATTTCTTTTATGTTACTGTAATTAGATCTTTCCTGTTCATTTCCCATGATTTTTTTCGTGCTGTACGTATTCCTTTTGCCTTTATTCATTATTTTCGATTAAATTTGTTTGCTTTCATTTCTTTTTTCAGCATTTATTGATTTTTTTCAGTATTTCCATTAATTTGCACCAGCAATAATTGAAATCTTACGTTTTCGCTAAAATTTGGCGACAAATTATTTTTTGGCGAATTTTATTTTCCAGTAGCACCATAATGATACGGATTGATAGCGTTTTACATTCTGATATAACTGTCAGTTCTCACACATACACATCAAAATTTCCACGCCTAGGAATTCCCGTTTAAAAGATAGTATACATTGTTTTGGAAGAAATTGATTAATTCTTAACATTGCTGTTGTTTACTAATTGTGGATAATCAACCTTCATACGTTATATAACAGCCAATCAACTATTACAAAACTATAGACTACAAACTATACATTAGTCCGAGTAGTATAGCTTGATTTTTTTATGAATTATTCTTTAAATATTTAAATGCATCTTGACTAAATCAAAGCGAAAAATTATCTACTTTTCCAAGCGAAAAAAAGCTTTATTTTTCTTTTATAAAAATACAAAAAATAACATTTTTAAAATATTATATAACGTACGTTACAATTATCGAATTATACACTCTAAAATATAGTAATTAAAGACAGAAACATTTAAATTCAATCCCTGTAAAATCAAAAAATATTGTCTTGTTTGAAGAATATTTATACATATTTAGATATCTAATAAATAACTGCTCAGATTTTTTTTAAAAAAATATTTTAAAGCAATAAAAATACTGAAGACTAAAATAAAAAAAGTTTTTCAAATATACTAATATAAAATTGTTCGAACACAAAATAATCGTAATGGTAATACAGCCAGTCTACGGTTTTTAAAAATGTTAACTCATAGATTTTTTTATTAAAATTGACTATATGATCTATAGATTCAAAATCAAATTCCGGATGTTTGACAAGAGACTGAAGTTTAAATTAAATCGCAAACAAAAATAATACATTGTGGCCAGGAAATAACGAACATTCAGGATTTGTTGAAAAGCCTGAGAGAGAAATGTGTTTGAAATCCATCAAAAATCAGCAGAAAATTGCGAATATTTTTACATACTTTATAAGCTATCACTATATTTTTTGTACCTTTCGAAATCTACAGTTTCCAATTTTTGACATATTCGTAGATTTTCTGGCTGTTAAAAGTTGACATACTGAATTTAATAAACAGTCAAATAAGGATGTATGTTTTTGACACAAAGGAAAACAAAATATCTCGCACTGGTTTCTACTGAAGAGTTTGATACCAAATGTTGCAGTTGAATTCGTTTTATATTTTATGTTCCTTTCCTTCATACTGAGATATAAATTTACCCGTCTTATAGCATAATCTAAATTTGTTAATACTAACAGAATCCTTCTTTAAAACAATAACATCGCTAAATGAAAATTATGTTAAATAATAATTTTTTCGTCTAATATTTAATGCAGGTAATCTAGCTAACAAATTTTCTATTTTTGTTTTCTCTTAAAATATCTTCATAAATTATTCATTTTATTACTATTATATAGCAATGTCATCACAAAATTTTACATGAAATGCATATTTATGAATTAATCAAAGATAACAATTGCGCCAAATTTGAAAATATTTTAAAATTTAGTGTTTTAGAGATAACAATTGACTGCTGAAAATTCTTAGAGCTTATTTTTTTAAAAATGTTTGTAAAGATATAGTTCCTAATTTCGTTTTAGTCATTAATTTTATCTCCTTTGTTGGTATCATATGTTTTAAAACAAGCTAGATGAAAGAAAGGTTTATTCAATATTATCATGTCAGAACATGATATTGTTTTGGGGATGAGGTTTTTGGCGTCAACAAAAATTCTTAAGCGAAAAATAAAAATATTTTTATCTGCACAGGTATCTCAAAAAATAAGATTTCAATAACTTGTTGTCATCCCATTTACAAAAACTTTGATTAAAAATTAAGTTAATGACTAAAGCAAATAATAACTAGAAAAATGTCCTTTTGAGCAAGTGATTGTATGAAATGAAATAGATAGGAAATGTGATATTTTTTTAGTAAATAAATGCGGGAGAAAGTTTTTTTCGGTCGTTTGAAACACTAAAGTGACTCATTCAATGAAACAATTAAAAGGAATAAAAATATGATTTAACTTGCACGAGCACGTGGTTCTTGGCCGTTCAAGAAATGATGTTCTGACATGATGCATTCAAATATGCATAGCAGCTTTCATTTTAAAATTTTATTTATATTATTAACACAAATATAAAATTTTTAAGACAATTTTTAAAGAAGCTAAGAACGTTTGGTACCGATTCAAACTGTAGATTTGAACATGATTTATAAATATAGGACATATTTCATTTTCAATCAAATCTATCAGTATTTTCTTTGTTCATTTTGAATATTACATCTAAAAAATTTGATTCAAATACTTTTATTTTTTTATAACTTTCGTACACTTCGAATCGCAAAAGCATTTTCTAACACTTGCGACTGAAATCTTACTGAGGGATATTTTCTCAGATAATGCTCTTTTTGACATCATTACATTTCTTATCTAAGATTAATTGCGATTCATGAGACAAATATTATTCTAAGAATAAAAGTTGATTGATATTTTGGTTACATTTCTTGAACTAAACTTTAGTCATGAGAAGTTCAGATTATGTTTCTCAAGATGGCAGATATTGTATCGTAGCCCATATTATTAGCCCCATTAAATTTATTTCCTAATTTGATATTAAAATAAGAAAAACATTCGTTAATGATAACATCTTCGCAGAATATTTATAACTCATTTACATTTTCATGTCTCCTCTGTTTTTGCATGATTCTTTATTGGATTGTAATGAAACATCTTATTGAAAGTAATTTATTTACTAAAATATATCTGTTTGATATTTTTCTCCGTGCGTTAATATAATTTTCCATTACACAAACTTAGTTTCCAAGTTTTCAACAATTTTCATTTAGTTAGTTTTTAAAATATATTCATGAGCTCGGAATATGTCTCCTAAGATGACAGATTCCATAATTAATGTCCACATATTTTCAGACCATAAAAAATCATTTCCTAGTTTAATATTAAAAATAATAAAACATTCGTTAATGATAACATTTTTCCAAAATAATTATAGTACAAGTGTGTGTGTGTGTGTGTGTGTGTGTGTGTGTGTGTGTGTGTGTGTG
>JAOUZG010005735.1:5856806-5906711 GCA_026289955.1 Argiope argentata | reverse complement strand
GGATATTCTAGAAAAAAGTTTATTTTCTACAATATATCTGCTTGATTTCTCCATTTGAAAGCACAAATTCCCATTAAACAAACTTTCAATAATTATCCTTTTGTTGGGGTTTCTTTTAAATATTCTTGAATATAAATATTCATATATTTTGATATTATAAAAAAAATATTTTCCTAATTTGACATTAAAAGAAGAAAAACATTCATTCATTATAACCTTTTCTAAAAATATTTATAGCATATATATATTTTCAAGTCTCCTGTGTATTTTCATGTCCATATATTTGGTGAAATATTCTAGAAATAAAAATGAAATCAATGAAAAATATTTTAGAAAATAGTTTATTTATCACAATATATCTGCTTGTTTTTTTCTCCATTTGTAAGCTTTAATTCCCATTAAACAAGCTTATTTCCCAAGCTTTCAACAAATCTCATTTTGCTATATTTTTTAAATTCAAGATTTTTTAATTTAAATTAATGAAAACAATTTTTTGCAGTTTTTGTAAAAAAGTTGTATTTGGAATAATAAATAAATTGAAACTCACTAAAGGTACATATTTAAATTTGACTTGTATTATCAATATCTTACCATAAAATATTTTTTTGGGGGGAAGGGAAACATGATTTGAAAAAAGAACTCTTGTTACAATGCTCTTAAAAAAGGGGAATATACCATCAATAAAAGTACATGAGAGAATGACGTTTTTCTTTACAATATACAACTCAACAAATTCTGTTATTTTCTATTTTTCAGTTCAACGGGCTGTTACAAAGACCTGTCTTGGTTTGTATTTCAATTCTATAAGTTTTACGTCTGATTTCCTGGAATTATTTGTCTCTTTCTTTTCTGGAAAATATGGGAGTTTTCAAAAATGTATTTTTGAAATAGCCACGTTGGCATTTTTACAAACAATAAATATTTTAAGTATGACATAATGTAACTGCTTAATTAATTTATTCCTAAGAATATAAAAGTCTCTGCGAATTGTTTATTTCCCAATTTTATTTTAAAATCAGGACAATTTAAAAAATTAAAAAAAATTCTAACAGTACTGATACCATTTATTACCCAAAAATAGTTAAGAAAACCATTCTCAATTGTAAATTTTAGAGGATAATTTTCTAGACAAATATTTTAAATCCAATTTCATTTAAATTATTGTTTCCTAAAATACGGTGCAATTTTCTCTGCTATGAAATTACATAATACATCCCGTTAATAAAACGTGTTAACACTTTTTTTCAATAGAATTGATACTTATGAAGCCCACGAAATGTTTCCAGTAACGTATTTCAGTTTAGTCTAGTGTGTTTAATTAACCTACAAGAGAATTGAAGGGCAAATATGACTTAATTGTTTAAGGTGATTTAAGATAAGTAAAATACATTGAGATAGTTTGTAATCCTAGAGGACTTTCAAGAGAAACTGGATCATGTTAGTGTGATTTGAGAAGCTCAATTAAGCCAAAAGTAGAGCGAGTAATTCATTGTGAATGTTCCCATTGATTTTCCCATTTAAAATAATACTTATTGAAACTGTGGTGAAAGTTTTATAAGCCAGATAACAACCCTCGAGCTGAAGTGTCACTTTTGCTCGATGGTCATGTTACTCAGCTACTAACTATATGATTGGGCCTAGCGCTATCCGCTACTGCAGCACTGATGAACCCGGTGACCTTGAATAATCAACCTTCATACGCAGCATCGTACAGCTGTCATGGCGCCCTCTATCGGCAACAAAAAGTGCCTCGAAAGGCATTAAATACGGCAGCTAATATCACCACCAAAAACTCTCACACACGTTCTCGCCATAAATTGGCGTTATTGTATTGTTCGTATAACCACCAACTCACTGGTGGGAGAATATGTAGTGAAAGCTTTATAAGCCAACTAACAACCCTCGAGCTGAAGTGTCACTTTTAATCGATGATTATGTTACTCGGCTACTAACCATAAGATTGGGAGCTCGAGCCTAGCGCTATCCGTTATTGCCCAAAACCATAACCAAAGCTTAAAGTTCACTTTTTCTTTCCCTCATCCATACCCTTTAAATATATCATGTTAATGCCAATATACTACTAGTTGGTAGTTTTGGTTTCCATACAGCACAATTGTTTACCATGCCTTAATTCAGTTTTTGTATCTATATCTATGAATTACATTAATTCAGAAAAATGATAATACAATATGTCTAATGAACGAACAAATCAACTAAAATGATTAATTAAGATTTCTGAGACTTTATTGGCATTCACTAATTTTGAAGTCCTGAAAAGGAAATCATAGGACACATCTCTAAAAAGATCTTATCTAAATAAATGAATTTTTTTAAAACATTTATCTTTAACTTAAAACAAAGTTTCTATTTTTATATAATTGTACAAATTTACCAAAACATGTTTCGTTTTTATTTGTTGTCCAGCATCATAAATCTTCCACAAACACTCGTAAAAGCCTACTTTCTTGCCAAAAAAACTAGTCTCTTTTTTTCTGTAACAAAAGAACATGTGCAGTTGGATTGGGAACACTCTCTCCTCCGAATAGAACATTGTGCCCTGGAAGCGAGAATCTTAAAAGCACAAAAGTGAGAGCGACGATAGAAAAGTAGGAGTAATTATCCTCCTTCTTCATTGCGTTGAAAAGGTTTGATACATGGGCAGAATTAAGCACTTCACTCTAGAAGAATGTTGTTCGGATAAAAGCTACATTTAAGGCAATAAAAGCTGGAGATGTAATATATTTGGAATTTAGGAAATGGGGCTCTTTTTTGGAAGGCCTCCATTGCTGAAGAATAGTTTCTAGCTCACGGCTGCTCTTTTTTAAGCGAATTTCTGATTAAAAAGGGGAAAAAAACTATTTAAAATGTAAGAAAAACAAGTAATCTGAGAATTTTGGATTTATCCTTAAATTATATGAAGAATAATTAGTTTTAATGACATTTCATCCTTCCTATTTTTTACTGGCAAGAATAATAAAGGTTTATTTTAAAGAACAGTTATTTTACAGAATTCAATTGCTGACATTATGTATGGTCTGATGATAATATATTGAGAAAATTTAACATAGATCAAAACAACCAAAGTGAACTGAAATAGAAATCAAAGTAAAAATGAAGGTGAACAAAACCGAAACGAAAGAAAAGTAAAGGAAATCCGTCCTGAACACTTTCTCAAGGGTCATCATCAGGCAGAGAATCCAAAAATAGGGAATTTTTTGTCAGTAGATTTGACTATAGCCCAAAAAAGAATATCTGTTGATGACCCAAAAAATGTCAAAATCCAAAGTTTAAAAGAATAATAAGATTTACTAATACAAAGAAAAACCAGAAAAAAACGTAATAATAAAACAATATTATGTAATTTTTCTGGTCATCAACAGATTTTCTTTTTTAGACTATAGTCAAATCCTCTGACAAAAAAAAAATCCCTATTTTTGGAATTCTTGCCTGATGATGCCCCTTGAGAAAGTCTTCAGGCCGTATTTCTTTTACTTTACTTTCGTTTCGGTTTTGTTCACCTTCATTTTTACTTTGATTTCTATTTGATTTTACTTTGGTTGCTTTGATCTATGTTACACAATATCTTTAGCAGTATCAGCATGGGCGCTCATTAAATATATATGTATTATTTTAATAATTTTAAAAATATTATTTTAATAGTTTAAAAAAAATTCTTAATTTTTTAAATATTTTCTTTGTAACAATTTGTAGCAGGTGTTAGGTGCCATAATAATTGAAATTTTCTTCTCTTAAATTTTTTTTAATTGATAGTAAAATTAAGGGTTAAATTTATTCTTTTTTTTATTTGTTCTTGAGAAAATATAACCTATCCTGAGATTTTCAAATATTTTTCAGAATGGATCTCAGGCAAGAAAACTTTATGTGTACCGATTGCCATATACTAATTTGTTAGTTTTAAAGCAGAAGATTACAGCTCCTATTCAATATTTGCATCATCAAGTGCTTTCGAATACATAGCATGATGTTTAGAGTCTCTTGGATACAAGATTAAAAGATGTCACATGGAGATTTATTAACTCTGGCGACCCTGGTGAAAGTCTTTAAAATTGTTTTGTTCATGGTTCTTTTTAATAAGTATGCAACCTTTCCAAGGATTCTAAGCCATTAGTTATTTATTGCAGAACGTAGATTAATAGATTTTCTAAGCATTTTTAGTTATAACATGTTTAAGAATGAAGTTTTCAAATGGTTCTAAAATAATCTATTTGTTTGTTTAAAAATAAATGAAATTGATTACAGATTTTTAAAAAATACTATTTAGCCTTCATTAACGTTTGCACCTGATTATTAGAATAAAGCAATGGACTAGAAAATAATGTACATTTGTCTAGAAGTTTTCAAACGATCATGTAATGTCTATTTAGGGCTTTTCATTTTCAATTTAATTTAATTAAAATCTGAAAGGAAATATTCAAAACTTCAATGAAAAAATTCACTAAACAATAGAACGTCAAATATCCCAAGCAAGCTATTCATTTATGCTTACGGCAAGCTATTCGTTCATTCAACGTTGGTACTTTGTTTAGATGACCTTTGAATTTAACGGAAATACGATTGTCTTGGTACTCCTATAACATAAACTATACAAAAGAATTTTGCTGAAAAGTTTTAAATCCCAATAAATTATTGCATCAAGTTCATATATTTGTCACTTAGTGAACCCTCACAAATACAGGCATTTTATTTTGAAGCAAATAAATGCATTTCAAACTAATGTATTCACTTAGTGAGATAGATCCAAAGCATGAAAGTGAAGAATCGGGAAAATTGTAAAATATTGTATCTTATCTAAATCCACAGCCTTTTTTTTAATTTTCAACTTCATAACAAAGAAAAAAACTTTAATCCAACCTTGTAGGAACACATTAAAAGCCAAAAGGCTTCGTTTGTTGCACTATAAGGAAACTGGAGAGGAAAGATACGTTATGTTAGTGAATATTTGATAAATAATATCCACTCTTAGGGAAGGTGAATCTTTCGATGAGCGAAATAACCGTCTTTCTTTAAATCGCACTGCCATTGAATTGCACGGATATAATGAATCTCTTGAGGAGCGAAATGATCGCCTGTGTTTTGTCTACGGACATATCATACCTTTTCCTTTGCAATTCTAAGTATTTCTGAATGTGTGCTGTAAAAAATTGCTTTGCAGCTATTTTTTTGATAATTTCTAAATATACTTATGCGTTTGTTTGATGTTGCGTAACATGCCCATGTCATTTCGGATGGAGGCTAGACTTGCATTTGATGTAGAGGAGGAAGTGGTCAGTTTATGACCACTTTGGGGTCAATTATCTCGAAGAGAATATCAGTTTGACAAATTTGGTCAAGGTAAGGATAAAAATTACTACAGTTCACAGTCGGCCACAACAAATCATGTCGATATTGCTACGTTCAGTGGTGGCGGGGTGATCGGCTGTACAGAAGCAAAAGACTTACATTTAAAGTTAATTTTTCTTCTTGCAACACCATGTGGATACAGCTAGAGTTTCATTTTCGAGAAAGTAAAAATATCAAAGTACAAAAATCAATAGATAATGAGCAAAAAGTTTAATGATGATATCTCAGTACATATTTAACTATATGATGTCTTGTGATACGTTTATTAATTAATCGAATTAAACAGAAACGATAAGCTTGCAGATATGTAAAACGTTCTTATTTGCATCGAGAGTTTATGATTAAATAAGTGACTTTATTTACTTTCATATCTTATTTTTATAAAACTCGACTTCTAAAGAACATGTCTTAGAAGAATCTTTGTTGAGCTTTGAATCTTTCTCGGGGAAAATTGCTTATGCAAATAAACATTACAGCCCTTGTTTAAATAACTTCCTCGCCGAAAGAAGCGAAGTAAACTAGAATCTCCCGTGGCTTTCAAAATTGATTACGATGTCCCACTGAGTTTGACGATTTATAGTGATACGCATAAAAATTGAAAGTTTCCGTGCCTTTAATCGGGGGGAGATTGTTTACTTCCCACATATTATTCTCCAAACAAAAATAAAAGATAATTAACCAAATTTGGAGTATAAGTAATTAGTAATAAGTTTGGTAATCGGGGGCTGTATGAAAGATGGTTATTTTTGACGGGAAGAAATTACTGAAGTTTCACTTTCAGGCAATTTGATAAAAGAAAATATTAATGTGTTTTAAACTGCTCATGCGGTACTAAAATAACTCTGAAGTAATAATTGCATTTTCGCGTGACTCCGTCATATCCTTGGCGATTTGTGGAACAGTTTTTTTGTAATTCAAGTAATTTCGATTTATAAAAATAATAACGGAATTTGGCTTTGTTTTATTAATTTTTTTAAAAAAATTGGGTGGAATTCTTATTTTTAATATTCTGAATTCTATTAATCAATAAAATTGAATATTTATGACATAACATTAAAAAAAGATTAAAATGAAATCTGCCATGCATATTTCAATACATCATGTCAGAACATAATTTCTTGAACGGCCAAGCACCACCTGCTCGTGCAAGTTAAATTATATTTTTATTCACTTTAATTGTTTCATCGAATGAGTCACTTTAGTATTGTAAGCGATCTAAAAAAAGACTTCGTCTCGCATTTATTGTTTTAAAAAATATCACATTTCCTATTTAATTCATTTTATATTATCACGTGCACAAAATGACATTTTTCTAGGTTTCATTTGTTGTAGTGATTAACTTCTTTTTTTATCAGAGCTTTTGTAAATGCAATGACAACGCGGTATTAAGAGCAGATTTTTGGAGATGCCCGTGCAGGTAATAAAATTTTTTTCTTTTGTCTACAGATTTTTTATGAAACCAAAAATCGCATCCCAAAAACAACAGCATGTTCTGACATGTTAAAAATTATTAATTTAAGCCTTCTATTTATTTTAGAGAAAGTCTTCACCCCCGGAATTAATTTATTAACCTAATTATTAACCTATATAAATTTATTCAGCTTGTTTATCATTTAACAAGATAGTTGTTCCTTAACTTTTTTGATCAACTGGTCCAACAGAAATATTGTTTTTCACTTACATTAAATTTTATGCTGATTATCCCCACATTTGATGCTGATTGCTGATGACCCATTTTAATAATTTTTCACTTGTTTAGCTTATATCTTACTATAACCTTTGCAGAAGAGTAAAATCCTACAATTGCTTACTACCACTAAAGTCATAACCGACTTGATGATCTATTTTCAAATTTTGCATTTCCTTTCACTGTATTGTAGGTTTTACTTTCATATTCCTGCAATTCATATGTAAAAAGGCCAGAGAATAAACAAAATATTTGTTTATTTTCTAACAAAAAAAGAGAAAATAACATTTTTAGAAGAAAATAATGGGATTACATAAAATAATGTGATTACGTTTACTAAGAAAATTGAAAAAAGGTTTAAGTTTTACTGAAATAACGAAATTTATTTTTAAAAATTAGATTCCATAAGGATTATAATTTTTTTACCTCAACAACTTAATTCATATTATATAAAAGATAATTTTTAAATTTTTCTATTATTATAAATGCAAATATCGGGGAAATATACTTTTATGAGTTAAGTCGAAAGGAATATAAATATGCAGTTAATTTTATAATTAATTGAAACTTTAAATTAAAACTCACTCCAAGGCACACATTTTAAATATATTAGTGAAATAGTTTACAGCTTTAAGCTCAACATTCTATCTGACGAAAATAGACATCCTGACGTAAACACATTTCTCCTTACCATTAACCGAGTTTTTATTTCAATTATAATTTTATAGTGTGGATTATGTGGGATTGAAGTGGATTATGTGGAGGAAATTTACTATTGAAACTGAACGCTATAATCGATTTCTTTGTTCTTGAAATTTTCTTTACGTAAATAAATTCTGAAAAAGATTTTTTAATTATTATTGTATCGCTTTTGTATGAACTAATTTGTTGTTTTTTTTAAATTACAGCGTTAATTATTCTAAAAATTTCTCTGAGGGACAAAACTTTTGTAATTTTAAATTTATTTTTCATTAAATTATACTGACATATAATTCAATGTATTACAAAAGTATATGATGTAAATTAACCATTAACTATGTGTATACTGAAATACAAAGCCCGATGAAAAAACTTATATATTAAAAATATATCTTAGAAAATGAAAAGTAAAGCTAAAAAGTTTTAATCAATATTTTACAAATATCTGATTCTTCAAAAGATTTTATCGTTATAGTATCTTCGAAGAAATTTATTTCAATAAAAAAAATTGTTAGTTGCGCTGTTTATGTAATTTAATTAATATAATGTTTCAATCAAATCAACTTTTGTTGAATTTAAAAAAAATAATGGTAGAAAATGTATTTCTCTGAATGTTAGGAATGTGTATCTTTAAATAGGTATACAATGACAGTAGTTTACATTTCTAATAAAAAATATATTTACAGCATCATGTATCTGTGCAGCAATATGAAAAATATAAAAGAGTAAAATTAAAATCCTCACCGATAAATTTTTAAATGATGATTTCTATTGATTAATTGAGATGGGTGACAATACAGGAAGATTCTAAATCCTGAGATACTTTTAAAGTAAATTATTAACATGGGGATGAGAAGATACTGTTTGAAGTTAATGGATGGAGACTGAATCGTATTTTTCTCACAAAATCAGAATCCATTGGTATCAAAAATTATTTTTATAATTTTCTATACTAATAGATCACTAGATAAATCTTTGTCAGAATTTTTCATCATATACATTAAAATTACGAGTGAAAAGTCATATGTTCGTTGTAAAACTTTTTATACAGAAAAAAAATTGGTTCTTTTGACAGTTGAGCTCCTAGATAAAGGACAACAGATTGTAGTTTTATTAAGTCATTATTCCACTCATTATCTTATGTAACGCATGGTTATAATAACAGCAGATCAATCTAGTGGCTCAAATTGTAAATAGCACTAACAATTAATTCTGAGTTCGCGATAAAAATAAATTTATGGCTTCATTTCCATTGGAGAATAACACATTGTGGATTTATGTGCCTTTATTCCACTCGCTCTCTTATATAATACATGCTTATAACAATGGCAGAGTCATCTGGTAGTTCAGATTGTGTTTTTGGCACTTTCCTTGGACAAGCCCCCGCTGATACGATCAGCAGATGATTTAAGCCTAAGAAATGCGTCTCTTTGTTTTACAAATAGCGCCATCTAGGGCCAAGAGTACGACTTAGCTACTCACACGTCACAACCCTTTTTAGGGGGCGGAATTCATTTATGAAAATTCATTCATCCATCTCAGATCGTAATTTTGACCTGGAACAGAGAACGATCACCTCTGATCCAGTACCTCCAATGGTATATTACTCACGTTATGGAGGGCTTTGCGACCATGAACAGATTTAACGAGCGCCAGTCGCCATACACTCGGGGAATCTTTTGGCCGATGAGCTTCGAACCCGTAACCTAAGGAGTACGAGTCCAACGCTCTACCAACCAGGCCATCCCGGCAGTTCAGATTATAAATTGCACTATCAATAAATTCCAGTTTTACGATAATAAGAAATAAATTTGTAGTTTCATTTCCACCAAAGTATAATTATAGTTTTATAAGTGTTATTATCCTCGTTGCTTTATATAACGTGTGGTTATAATAATGATAGAGCCATCTGGTGGTCCAGATTGTAATTAGCTTTACTAATACATTCTGGATTCGGGGTAAAAAGAAAATAGGGATTCTGCATCGGAGGATAACACATTGTAGATTTAAGTCTTTATTCCACTCACTGTCTTTTATAACTCACGGTTAAATGAATTGTAGAGCCATCTGGTGACTCAAGTTGTAAATAGCGATATCAATAAATTCCTGTTTTACGATGATAAGAAATTTGTGGTTTCATTTCCACCAAATTATAACAAATTGCAGATTTATGTTTATTATTTTCATTGCTTTATATAATGTGGGGTTATAATAATAATAGAGCCATCTGGTGGTCCAGATTGTAAATAGCGTTACTAATGCATTCTGTGTTCGTGGTAAAAAGAATAATATAGATTCTGCATCGAAGGATAACACATTGTAGATTTAAGTCTTTATTTCGCTCACTGTCTTTTATAACTCATGGTTACATGAATTGTAGAGCCATCTGGTGACTCAAGTTTTAAATAGCACAACAAATAAATTCCCTCTTTTGCTGTAAAAAGAAATCTGTTATTTCCATCTATTATTTGGTAGCGATATGTCTTTATCTTCGCGTTTAAAATTAGGATGTCTAGAATAAGGATGTCTAGAATTCACAATCACCTTTTATTAAAATAGAAATCAAATCGTATTGTTTATGATATATTACATTCAGAAATATTACAATGCAGTAAATGACCCACTCTTATCTTTATTTAATTTGGCGACCTTCAACTTCATGCAAATCAAAACAAAGTATCGAATGAAAAATGCTTCTTCTCATTCACAGCACATCTTTGAACACAGCAACAGCAAAAAAATCATAAATAAAAGCGCATAATCTGCATAATTTGGTGGGCTTCTTCTATTAGGCTAATTTAATGACAACTTTTAGTTAAATTTTATTCGCGTGCTCGAAAACTAACAGAAAACAAAATTATCCAAATCGATTTAACCCTTCCCAGCCGCAGAATACTAAGTTCCAAACCTGACAAGAGCTGATTCATTAGTCATTCCCCTCACACCCTGGGTTTCTCTAACTAGCACAGATATTTGGCACAGATGTAGATATTTTGCTGAAAAGGAGCTTCTTGTTTTTTGGCACATTCCCGCTTAGCGTGCCTCTGAGCGAGATCTATTGCAATCCTTGAGGGTGGAGCATAATTTAACATTTCCTTCCTCTCTTGAATCCCATCGTTTTGGAGAAATGGCATGCCCAGCTCAATGGCGTGTGGCCAAATACGCTTAACACAATTACAGCCCTTATTATCCGATTCCGATTAAATCGTAAATTCAAGAATAGTGCTGATATGTTTTTCTTATGGTTAATGATCATAAGTGGAATAAGGAAAACATTGTAGGCAGACCAATGAGTTCGTTGTTTTTCAAGGTATGTCAATTTGAATTCTGAGAAGTTTTAAGAATATATATTATCCAAAGCCATTGTTTATCCCATTATGTTCTGATGTGAGTTTTTCTTAGAATAATAAGAATGCATGGTGTGAACGAGTATTTTTATATAGAAGAAAGAGGTTTGTGGTTTTAGGTCGCATACTAAAAGACCTATTGGAAATAGTTTCTATAATATTATTTTTCATATGCCATGCCTTCCTTACAAAAGTTTGTTTTTATATTTGTATAAAAAAGCGCATTAGTAATCAATCTCAATTCGCGACTTACAGTTCTTGCTATTAATATTAAATAAAAATAATTATTTTTCAACTTAATGCTGGTATCAGTCACTTGAGAAATATAATGTTAAGGTTTCTTGATGTAAATAATCAGTAACAATATAATTAGTTTTCTTGTGCATACTTTCGTTATGCGTATAAAACTCTCATATACATAACATAACGTCATCCTTTGCCCCCGGTGCCTATAACGCTAAATTATCTAACCAGTTGAATGAGCACAAGATGGGAGAAAGAGAAAAAAAAAGGAAAAATTTGTTAAAGGAAAAAAAGAGACGATACAGCATTCAGGGATTTCCAGAGAGAATACCATTGGTGTCAAATCTTACACGAATCTGTTCAATTTTTTTGAAGTTATAAATGGATAGAGGGGACAAGAATACTGAAACAAAAAGTGATTATGGGGTGAGCTTACAGGGGAATTAGATTACCAATTGAAAAGGGGGGGAGGGAATTGACAAATTAAATTGTGTACATATGTATGGCAAATAAACAATCACTGTAGAGTCAAATACATAGCGCCCATCTGGGTCTTGATTTCTATCACGAGATCTGCACTTTTGAGGGACTTTTAAAGTTGCAATTTTGGTTGATTTTCACAAGGGAAATTCTTGTCTCAACTATTGTAGGTCTTGAAGAGGCCTTTGTATTTATGAATATGCTTTACTATGGAGGGGATTTTGCCACTTGAAAGGGTGTTTGATGCAACTCTCCTGTACCATTCTTCTTCCAGACTTCTTTCTGGCTTTCTCATGTGCCATGAGAGAGTGAGTAGGCTTTCTGTGGCATAGTGAATTTGAGATCCTATCTCCCCACAGCTACAGCAAGGAGAGTTGGCTAGAGTGAATCTGTGTAGATATATCGGGAATGGGCCGTGTCCAGTGAAGAAAAGGACATTTGCTCTGTTCCAGTTGGAAGTTAGAGAAAAACTTTTGGATGATGTTATATGTGGAACAGCTTGTTTCACCCTTTATTAACAGCAACAACAGCATAAAAGTGCTCAGAATTCAGTAGGAGAGCTAGCTGAATGATCAACTCCTCAAAGAGAGATTACATTAAACTGACATGCTCTGTTCAGCCTTTCGCTGTAAATAGGTTACCATTAAGTCTCAGCAAATTATAGAAGAATTTTCGAACTCGGTTTTTTATGAGAGAGTGAGTGGGTATTCGGTGGCATAGTGAATTGGAGATCCTATTTCCCCACAGCTACAGAAAGGAGAGTTGGCCAGATGGAATCTGTGTAGGTATGCCGGGAATGGGACGCATACTTCATATACAGGGCAAAGAAATCTGTTTTGTTACTTATAGTTAAATAGCAACAGTCAAACGTAAACAAATCACGATACGATCTTTTCACAGACTGCTCCATTGAATATTTTTATAATTGCCCTTAATTCAGAATTCTCTAATTAAGGAAATTCAAGATATTATTCAAAATATTGAGGAAAAGGCACTATATGGCAATAACAACTCTCTGCAGTCAGAGTAAAGAATATGTAAAAGAAATCAAAGTTGTCAAATAAAATTCATTTGATCATGAAAAAAAGTCTTAATCGTCCCTAGATGGGTAATGCTCTTGACACATCAATGGAAATTAATGACTATGTCTTCCAAAACTATCATTTTACGAAAGTTATTTCTGTATTATCTTTGAATTCAAAAATTTAGTTTTTTCAAAGACATCATTTCATTTCGAAACAATTTAATGTTCTTTATTTTCAATAAACTTTTATTTAATTTAATATACAATGTTGAATTGTAGTTAAGAAATTCAAATTAATAAATTGCATGCTTCCCAGCGTCATGACATAAGGGTAGGGCGTCTCTCCCGTGATCTGGGCATCCCAGGTTCAAGCCCCGGTTTGGGCATGGTTGTTCTATCTTTAAGGTGTGTGAATGTGCCCTCCCCTCCCCTGTAAAACGGGACTGTGCAAGTAAATTTGATGAGTGAGTAGCAAAAGTCGTATTCTTGGCCCTAGATGGCGCTAATGCAAAACAAGAGATTCTAATTAGGCGTAAATCACTGACTACCTCAGCGAGCTGGTCCATGGCAAGTGCCATAAGAAACAGCATTACATGCTTTCACCAATATTTGAAAACAATATAAAAAATTGCTTTCTTTGGACCTCAATACCAAAATATAATTTCCATTTCTGCTTTTACATCGTAGTGTATCTAATTTTTAATTTACACTCACAGTAATTTGTAGAAGATCAGTTAAATTCGTCCTTTCTATCAAATAAGGAGAAATCTTTCTGAAAAAAACTTTTCATATCAATCGTTTAACAGCCTGAAAATCTATTTTTGACGAGCAAACAGATTATCAAAGACGATTAATACAAACTAATTATCTATGTAAATGGTGCTACGTGATTGTCAAAAGCCCTAATACCATTTTCAGCTAATAAAAGCACAAACTTTGCACATTAAATACATATGTGCTCATTAATAATTTCGGTATTCGAAAAAATTTCTAGGACAATTTTAACAGCGTATGACACCTATGTTGTTACTAATGGCGCTTGCCTATGGACAACCCCCTGCTGATACAACAGCAGGTTTAAGCCGAAAGGAGCGTCTCTTGTTTTTGAAGTAGCGCCATCTAGGGTCTAGAATACGATTATTGCTACTCATTCATCACATTCGCTTGAACAACTCATTTTTACAGGGGGGGGCACAGTCACACATCTCACAGATAGCACACAGAACAACCCTGCCCGAACCAGGACTCGAACCTGGGACTCCCAAAACACGAGGAAGACGCGCTACCTCTAAGTCAGAGAGCTGGCTTGACACCTATAATTCTATTATGTTTATGCTATCACATTCTCAGTTTTAGCATATAGCATCCTCCAAAATCTTAAAATTTCATTTTTCACAAAGAAAAACACTAAAGAAATGTTTAATTTGAAAATATAGTGTCTCAAGTTTGTTCTGGTCTGTCCTAAATTCACTAAGTAGACTTTTAAATGTGATAAATCGCTTCTAATTTCCTCGCGATCTACGAATGCTTTATTTGTGATCCGTTCAATTTCCTGTGTTCTATTCATGTCCGTTGAAAAAAAGTGGCTTAGTGATTTTTATTGCAGTGCTTTAGACCCAAAGTTCACAAGATTTAATTTTCTTTCCGAATTCTGCCATTTAAAATGAATTATAGGAAAAAATTTTTAAATAAAAACAGATTGAGTTTTTTCCCTCCATTTTCTAGTAGACGATATGATATATTCTTTTCCACTCTTTTATTTTACGCTGTATCTCTAGGATATACAGTGGAAACAGTTTAAAAGGAAGGTTACTTCAGAATGCCAAATGTAGTGATGCGTAAGCATCAATGTTGACATGTAAAGTGTTGCAGAATGCCATCTATTGTGATTCGTTATTTCCAGAAGAATACTAAATATATACTGTGTGTGTGTGTGAGAGAGAGAGATTATATAATAAACTGTAATGTATGGATAATATAGACTACATACCAAATTACATTACTCTAACTGAAAGTTATTCTTTTTATTTATCAGATTAATGAACTGACAGGCACGACTTCAAGTTTATTTATTTAGGAAATTTAAAAACATTGAGATTAATCACAATCTAAAACTCTATTTTTTTTCACGATTATAACATTTTCTCTGCGTATACTTAGTAAAAAGGGAAAAGAAAGTAAAAAGTTTTGAACAAACTATTATGAATAGCAGACATTTTTACAATGTTTCTTAAATATACGCTATAAATAATATATAGAAAAAAATCTCATTGATTAAATATCTGAAGAAATCCGTAAGTAGTATATAAGCGAAGAATTTATAAGCAAGATGTCAAATCGGTTGATATACAGTTATTTCCTTTGACTTTCAAAAAAAAATACTTCCAACGTAACGCACGACTTCGCAAAGTTTTAAACCGAAAGCAGAAGACCCAGAAGAAAGAAACTCTGAAGGAAATAAAATTATTATCCAGAAGACAAAAGATGAAAAATGTGTTTTTGCCCTGTTCCTTCAACTGCGGAAATGGCGGGACCAATCTTTTTCATTCACCACTTCATATTTCTTGACCCACCGAGATTGTCATTTTTATTGCTTTCAATATCTTTTCAAGGCAGTGAAAGCTAAATGGTTAGACGGATCATCAGCTTTCCCAAGAATATTTTTACTCATAAGTAATCAATCAATTCTACCTGCCTTGCGGTTACAAGAAATAAAAGAGGGTAATCGTAAAAAGATAAAAATAGAAACTTACATATTTTTTTTCGAATAAATGTTTGCCATAAATTAATCAATGCGATTTTTATATGCCATTCTGAAAATTGCTTGTAGTAAACTGAAGCTTAAATATAAGGATAAAAGGCTCCTTTTTTAATTTATCCTTACAAATAGCATATTCATAATGTCCTGTTTAAAATAGTTAAACCTAAATTTTAAGCTGTGTAAGGTCAATTTGAAAGAAACCTTCAAACGCTTTTGCAACTTTGAAATATGGTCAAATGACAAGAGAGCCCGCCGGCATTCTGGCACATAGGTAGCGCGTCTTCCTCGTGATCTAGGCGTCCCACTGTGGAAAACCAACTTAGAACAGAACTTCAACCGTTCTTGAAACTTTGAAATAATGCCTCAAAAAGCAAGAATGTTATGATTCACCACGGCTCGATTGGCAGAGCATTGGACTGTTAACCCGTTGGTCCCTGGTTCGATTCCCAGCCACCGCGTTTTATCCAAAGACTGGTTTTTTAATTTAAAATTGTTATTATTTCTCTAAAATCGAGATGATTCTAAAACATTCTTTACCATTCGAGCGAGCTGGTTCTCGAATGTTCTCCAGATGCATAAAAGCTGAGTTCGGCTCAGTTCTTCATTCTGTTCTCCGGCGAGTTGCTTGGTGCTAACAAACGCAATTGTTTCCCACTATCCGTGTCTTTAATTCAGTCTTAGTGACAATATAGTCGAATGCAAGAGAGCCCACCGGTGTCCTGGCACAGAGGTACCGCGTTTCGTCGTGATCTAAGCGTCCCAACTGTGGATGGTCAACTTAGAACAAACCTTCAACCGCTCTTGTATCTTTGAAATTTGGTCGAATAACAAGAGAGCCCGCCGGCTTCCTGATACCGAGGTAGCACGTCTTTCTCATGATCTGGGTTATTTACTCTCTGTAAGGTGTGTGAATGTGCCCCCCTGTAAAAAGAGGCTATGCAAGCGAGTGTGTATGTCATCCTTATATGAACTAGAAGTCAGACTTCAGCCCTCGGATGCTCAGGGGTCCATGTCCTCAGAAGCTACTTCACCCTTCTTTCCGTCGTAAAGCGGACACGTCATCATCATCATCTCAAGAGAGCTCACATTCAGCCTTTTAGGTTGGAAACATAAGGTACATTAAGGAAACTTTAACTTGTATAAATTAACAAATACGTACGATATTTTGAATAATTGATATTGAATTCCTATCTCTAATTAGATAGAAACACGACAGTGTGACAATTGTTGCAGTAATTGCAATTAAATATATTATTTAAGGAATACGAAGTTTTTCGAAGAAGATGCGAACTTTAGTGAATATATAATTTTGACTTCAAAACTTTAGCATTAGGCCACACGATCTTCTATTGCAGCAAATGCAATTAAACGAATTTTTTAAACGAATCGGGAAAGAAACTTTATTTTCGAAGAAGATTAGTGTCTATTTTCTATTTCTCTATGACAAAGATATGTTACTGAAACACCAGGATATTGTAGCTTGAACTATTGGCAAAATCAGTAATATTATATCTTAATTTTATAAGAAAACTAATAATTTTATTTTGCCTTAAAAGAAAGAATATTCTTTCCTTATATATATTATACGAGTGAATTGTAATGCGTTTAATGAGCAAAATTCCTTTTAAAAATTTAGAAAGTGATCTCCATTATAAATTTGTAAAAACCTATGATGGAGATCACTTTCTAATTTTTAGGACAGGTTTACTAATTGCATTATGATAATATTAATGCCTTTTTTTAATAAAATACGTTATAAAATTGCATCAGAAAAAGAGATTTTAATGTCGAAAAATGCAAGCTCAAATGTTTGTTAAAAGGTTTTCTTTATTTTTAATAATATATAAGAAAAACTTAGCCAATCATAGAAATTTGGAAATTCTAAACAATAAATGTATTCATATCTTTTGGCTCGTTAGTGCTTATATTCTATACATTCTTCCTTTATTACTTCAACAATGGCACTACAATACAACAGAAGCTTAATATATTTAATGAACTTTCTAAATAATCTTGAATTAAACGCCTTGCAATATTTTCAAGAAAGTATTTCTTTTATTTAGAAGAATAAAGTTCATAATGTTCAGAAAAATTTAAGATTTTTAATTTCTTTTTTAAAAATTTTTAAAATTTACAGACATGATTCAGCAAGTTCTTTGAGCAAAATCTGTCGATCAAATAAATACTTTTGATGTAATAAATAAAACTAAATTTACTCAAAGAATATATCAGAAAATAAATTTGTTTTATCCTCTTCAGAATATAGCTATCCCATTTTCACCAATGTAAAAAAAAGTAAAACAGCGTAAATTTTTTTTCCACGAAGAATGCAGATATGTGATTGGTGAGAATCCTATAAAATTCGAGCATAAAAGGAAAAACGAATTTCGATTCAAATATATATGGAGGTTTCCAAGATATTCTGTAGGTATCCAATAGGACAGCATAGCTATTCTCTCGAATCCAAGGATACCTTGACATTTTCAAAAAATTTCCGAGCTCGCAATTTTTATCGGAAGAGTTGGGATCTTTGCTTTGCAGAAATCCCAAAGAAAAGACAACAGGCCGTAAAAAAGAAGGCCTTTTTTTCTGCTCCCAAGATCTTGTCACGTCAAGTGGCTTCTTCAACAATCAGACAAACGTTCTTTTTAAAACAGTTGTATTTTTTTAGGCGGGAAAAGAATAAAAGCAATGGTTTATCTGAAAAATAGTCAGGTGTTTAAGTATTTGTCCTGCTATTTATTTTGTGAAATATTTTCTCTTTTTATTTCGTAGACATTCATCTTACTTAAATGTTTTCAGAAGTTTAATTTGCTTTTGTCTGCAAGCCAAATGCATTGGATTTTGTGCATTTTCTTTCCATTCTATACTTTTTTTTCGATAACAATAGAAACCGATATTTTTTTATTAAGTAATCCTTTTTTATTCACTTATATTAAATAAAATAAATAAAAAGTAGAAAAATTTATTATATAGTATTAATGCGAAATAAATTCTGTTAAAAAATTATCCGAAAATGTAAGTATGGGCTACTATATCAATTAGATAATTTTGATATATTAATAATATTTTGAAATCTTAAAAAAACTACATGTAAATGAATATTTTTATTATCAATGTAATTTACTATCTATACTGAAATTTTAAAAATGTATAGTTATGCACTCAAATATTATCGTTTTTATTTAACAATTTTGCAATATTTTCTCTCAAGAGAGAAATTTGAAAACATTTTGATAATTGTATTTTCTTTTAGTTACTCCAAAAATCTGCTTTTCTTTGTGACTAAAAGCGGTTTAGCTAATAGAATTTTTTAAAGAATTTCATTAAACACATCATGCTATTACACACATTTTTAAAGATACCTTCTATATTCTACCATTTAAAAAAGAATTTTTGTTTATTAAAAATTAGGCTAAGTTTTGTTGTGTTCCGTTGTACTATTCGTATATTTCAAAAATGTTATTTCTTGCAAATCATTAATACACCGTTTCAAAAATTAAAAATATATATATTTCTTAAGAGGTATCAAATCCCGAATTGTTTTTACAATTTTTATGCTTTTTAAAAATATTTTTTATTTGATTTCCAGCAATTGATTAATTTTGAACAGAAATTCGAATTGTTTTCATTGATTCATTATAAATCTATCTTATGATTTATTTTCATTATTGATGTCTAATAAAGAAAGATTCTGCTTAATAACTTTATGATATTCAGAAAAAATAAAAAAGTGAATATATAGTATGGCAAAATTTGTAAGATAAATAAACCGGGTATTTATGTTCTACGAAACATTGTGATGTCACACGACTGATTTCCATTAGAAAAGCCCATATATAATTAATGAATAGAAATATTTTAAACAATTTATTGTTTATAAATAGTTTTACTGAAAGCAAATATAAAAAATTTTCACAAATAATGTTTAATTAACCGAGTATATGTAACTATTATTTTATATGTAACCATTATTTTTGATACGTTGACGGCATCATAGACATTAAATTATATATATATATATATATATATATATAAAATATGGTTTAGCTGAAATTAAATATGACAAATATTCCCAATGTAAAGCGAATAGTTATTTATGTTAAACCATAAGAAATTAATTTTTAACTATGTTTAAAAAGTAATATAAAGTTTAAAATGGAATCTGCTATGCATATTTCAATGTATCATGCCACAACATAATTTCTTGAAAGGTCAAGAGCCATGTGCTCTTGCAAGATATATTATATTTTTATTCATTTTAATTGTTTCATTTAATTAGTAATTTCAGTATAGTAAACGATCCAAAAAAAATTTCTCATTTATTGTTTTAAAAAATATCACAGTTCCTATTTATTTCATTTCTCATAATCACATGCTCAAAATAACATTTATCTAGGTTTTATTTGCTGTAGTAATTAACTTATTTTTTTAATCAGAACTTTTGTAAATAGGATGGCAAAACGTTAGTAAAAAATTATTTTTTGAGATGCTCCTGCAGATGACAAAATTTTTGTTTTTCGCCGTTTTTGTTGACGCTGAAACCCTCATTCAAAAAACATCATGTTCTGACATGATAATAAATACAAATTTAAAACAATCTTTAAAAAAAATGTAATAGATAATATAAATTTATTTTACTGTAGCATAAAATTAGCATGTATTATTTCTATTCTATTTATTTTACTGTAATTAAATAATTCTATTCTATTTATTTAAATTAATATTCTATTTAATTTAATTTAATTATATTTAGAAAAATCTAAAGAATATTTGTTTGTACTAAAAGAGAGAATGTATTTCTAATGTAATCTCTGTCATTTAAATCAATAGTTCTTTCAAAATTTATAGAAGCCACTTTCAATAAAGCCATCCGCTTTCTTTTATCCTAAGTTTGAGAAATAAATACGAATCAAGAAAAGTTTGATAGAGGAGTCTTATTTTTATGGATTTCTATTTTATCCTTTCTAATTCTGACGGATCGCGTGCTGACAACCATACATTCTAATAATGTTATTTGCTCAAAGAAACATATGCAGCTGTCAAAACCTGGCTTGGCAAGATATTTTTTAAGGCTTTAGTAATAGTTTTGGAGTTCTCTTTATTTCTTAGTTCGTTTAAAACTGTAAACGCGAATTAAATCGGATACTATTTTTGCTTTCACTTAAAACCGTTTAAATAAATGTAAAAACAGAATACATTATATCGGTAAATTATTTAAATCATAATTAAAATTATTTTATATTATCCTAAAAAGAAAATGCCACTTTCTTCTTTAAAAAAAGTTCTTTTGATTTTTGTTTCTGTAGCAAACGAATAATGAGATAAATTCGAATATTATAAACTGTCATTTTAAAGTTTTATACTAATTTAGCATAATTGTCAGAAACTTATGAATATGTGCATATTTTGAAGCAAACAGGAAAAGTAATAAGTAATATAAAAAAAAATTAATTCAATTCTTACTTAGATCAACGAAGAAATTTTTTATTTTAATTAGCTTTTATTAAATAATTTATCAAAAAAATTATTGATTTGCGCAAGCATTGAACTTACATTCTTCAACTTCACGTGAAAAATGATTATATCCTTGATTTTTACTGATTTAACTATAGCCTGTTGTTTTAATTTTCAACAGACTGCTGAAACTTTATTATTTAAAGTATTAAAAATTAAGTATATTTAATTAATGAATTAGTATTTGGAAAAACTATATTAACATCAAGTATCATACACTACAATTTTTTTTTAAAAGTCTTGAATTTGAGTGGAATGAATAAAAAGTATTTTATTAACGATCAAAAATTTGAACCCGATATATATATATATATATATATATATATATATATATATATATATATACATGATGCTCATATAATATTCAAAATGGAATCTACTTCTTTGTAACTCTCATATAAAAGTAAATATAATTCATTTACATATACTATAAAATTATTCTGTCAACATTCTAATGCAAATAAAATAATAGTATAACGTTTAACATATAGATTGTATTGTAATTCCTTATGTTAGTGCAATAAATGCTTATTTTTTTAGAATAGATTATAGTGAAAATAAAGAGATTTTTTTTTTCAAGTTGAGTGTAGCTTAATATTCTATGAAATATGTATAAATGAAAAAAGTAAAATGTTCTTTCTCATCAAACAAAGAAAAGTAGTTTATTAAAGGAAATAAACTGTTTTATATCTAGATCAATATAAAATTAATACTCGGTTCTATTATTTATACAAATAAATTTTTGAAATGCGATTAAAAGTTAAGAATAATATATTATTGTTTTCAACTTTGAAAATGATGTTTCAATACATAAAATATTGTAAATAATGTTACAATTATAAATTATACAATTTTGTTTGAATCGAAAAATTGACTTGTTAAATTAAAATTATATGCAATTATTTTATGATTTAATACACAGTTTTCAAATGAAGTATATAAATCCGAACTAGAATCTCCATATAAATAATAATCGCGTCAATCAACAAAATTTAAACATATTCTTATTTCCAATATATAAGTCTATTTATTTGTTGCGTACATTTTATAGTTAAAAATAAATAATTTAAAATGTATAAAAATAATTTTTATAAATCATCCTTACAATTTAAATATTCATTCTTTTTAATATTCATTTCATAGTTTGAGATGTATGCATACTCTTACAAGAGAAATTCCATTAATGGATGGAAAAAATTATATTTTAACCAGCGTGATTTAATCTATGCTCTATTGAAAAATTACAGTCATTATTTACTGCCAATCAACGAAAGTCTCTAGAAGCATTTTTCGTTAATTAACAGGCCTTGCTCGAGGCAAACGTTGAAATAGTTTTAAAAATTGGCTTCAGTGCTTCATAACTCGTTCAATATTAGTAACAAAAGATTGTTTCTTTTATTTAAAATAAAAGCATATGAAGAATATTGTGTGCTTCGAGTCTAATATTTCGTAAAGATATCAATAAATAAATATATTTAATAAGACGTCAAAATTCTACAAATATGAAGAGTAAATGATTTTTTAAACTATTTTTTTAATCAAGCAATATAATTTCTTAAATTATTTAAGGTAATTTTTCAAACAGGAGTGTGTTACAAATTTGTAATATTGCTTTCCTGCTAAGTTAACTTCATACTACAGAACGGAGATTTGCAATTAATCTAATTTCAGAGATCTCCATCCTCTCGGAAAGAATGAGAAATTTTGGCGACAAAAATGAATATTCTAAAAAATATCAAAGTTATGGAGATGTTTCTATGAGAAACCAAGTTTCTTCAATAATTTCTATAATTAGGTTTCTTCTAAATTCTTCTATAATTTGCTAAGCCTTAATGATAACCTAGTTACAGCGAGAGGCTGAACCGAGTATGTTAGTTTAATGTAATCTGTCTTGGAGGTGTTAATCATTCTGCGAGCTCTCCTACTGAATTCTGAGCACTTTAATGTTGTTGTTCTTAGTAAAAGGAGAAAACGCCGTTCCACTTATAACATAATACCGAAAGTTTCTCTCTACGCTGCAAAACTGGAACAGAGCGAATGCCCTTTTCTTCACTGGACGCGGCCCATTCCCGAAGTACCTACACAGATTCTATCCAGCCAACTCTCCTTGCTGTTGCTGTGGGGAAATAGGATCTCCAATTCACTATACCACAGAATGCATACTCACTCTCTCATGGCACATGAGAAAACCAGAAAGAAGTCTCGAAGAAGAATGGTGCAGGAGAGTTGCATCAAATACCCTTTTACGTGGCAAAATCCACTCCATAGTAAACACTATTCGCAAATATCAAGACCTTTTCAAAACCTACAATAGTTGAGACCAGAATTCCCCTTGTGAAAATCAACCCAAATTATAACTTAAAAAGTCCCTCAAAAGTGCAGATCTCATGATGGAAATCAAGACCCCGGGACCCAGATGGACGCTATTTATTTCTGACTCTATAGTGACTGTTTATTTGCCATACATATATTCGCAACTTAATTTTTCAACTTTCCTCCATTTTCAGTTGGTAATCTAATACCCCTGTAAGTTCAACCCATAATCACCATTTGCTTCAGTATTCTTGTCCCCTCTATCCAGTTACAACTTCAGAAAAAAATGGAACAGATTCGTGTAAGATTTGATACTGATGGCATTCTCTCTGGAAATCCCTGAATGCTGTATCGTCTCTTTTTTTTCCTTTAACAAATTTTCCTCTCTCTCTCTCTCATCTTGTGCTCATGCAACTGGTTAGATAACTTAGCGTTATAGGCACCGGGGGCACAGGATGGCGTTATGTTATATGATTGTTTATAATAATGATTTGCAGAAGGCGTTTGTGTTGAAATATATACAAGTGCTGTCTTTAGTTGTGATTGACTAATTGTGTTTCTCATTAATTTCTTGAATAAATACCTTTATCCGTTATTCAGCGTGTTTAGGCTTCTGTTACCACATATATTTCACTAGGGGCACCCTAGATTGGGAAGGAAAAATTGCTGTATAAATAAACAGGTTGTCATTTCAACTGTCGGTATAGAAATCTTGTTGAGTTGGTGTACCCCTAGGCCAATGTCAGGTAGTACCTCTTTGGTGTGAGAGGGGGTGTATGTGTTGTACCATAATGGGAACAATTTTGCGTTTACCTTAGTGCCTCGTAACGTCTTAGTCTTTTTCTTATATAGTGTTGTTATATAGTACTATATAGTGCTGTAACGGCTTAGTCTTTTTATTACATTGGATATCTCTGTAAAATAGACAGTCTCTGCGATATTGTGTAGTAGACATTACGATATTGTGTAGTAGACACGATCTACTACACAATATCGATAATTTTTCTCTAATCGTTAAAAATCAGGTATTGAATCACAATTAGCATGTAAATTATGTATAAAAGCTTAAATTTTTCCCATTGAAATTTTTGCTATAAATTTCAGTATGCAAACTTTTTTGGTAATTGAAATGAAGTAAAAAAAATCCAAGCGGAAAATAAATTTTATGTCATTTTCCATTTATTTTTTTCATATTATGAATCTCGCTCATTTCACTCTTATGTTTCTTTCCAAAGCTGTTATTCAAAATGTGGCTCTAAAAGTAGGAAATTTTAGATACGAATGAACTTTTTGGGGGAGCTTATTGGAAATTTTAAATGAAACCATTAACGATTTTGACTCTAGTCAAACTTTCCGCGGACCTGAACTGTTTTTATGACAGAGCCTACATTTTCCCGAACATTAATTTTCTCAGCATCGTTATCTCCAACTTATCTTTTATTCCGGAAGTGAATCTTATCATTTTTGTCAGCGAGCTGCTAACTAACTCGCTCCCCCAAAAGAAAAATATAGAGCAGAAAAATTGTACGTCATTGATATCTCAAAACTGCTGGTCGTATGTTTTCGTTATCTGGAACCGATCAAAAGCAGACGATTTCGAATCATACAATGGAATTCTGAGGTTTTAACGAGTTAAATGGAGTCACGATTCGATGTTGGAAAGTTTATATATAAATATTCTTATATACAAATGTATGTTTAGACAGATACATGTTATATATAATATTTTATGACTGATTAAAATTTTCTTCATTTAAAGCACAAGATAGCATGAATTAGATTTCAGGTTTAAAAATTGTTTAAAAATAAAGAGAGGATAAATTAAGTAATTTTCTATAAATGAAAGAATGTAATAATGTAAAATACATCTTCTACATACAAAAAATGTCCTTTATACAGTAATAACACAGCGAAATAATTTTATATCAATATATATATATTCTTAGTGGATAAAGTCAAGACATGTATTAAGTCAAAAATTAAAAAGGGACAGAAAAATTCGTATTTGTTCGATTTTCATCTGATCTCTTAAGTAAAAAAAAATCAAATCCGAATTGACCATTGTGCATAAAATAGAAGGAATAAATTCCGATACTTAAAATTCCCGTGAAAGATAATGAAATGGAAGGATTGAAGGAAACTTTTTATATACATACAAAATAAATATAAAATGCATCTATTTTAAGCAAAAATGCAAACTTTGTATGTAGTTGGAATTGAAAAATGATTTTAAGTCGACATTCTGGTCTAGTTATTTTCCTTAGCATTGATAGATAGATTGTTATACATTCTATCCTATGAGTATCTTTTTCATTCTTGCAAAAACCATAGCCATGTGCGTATTTTAGGAACTAATTACTCACAGCGGTTAGATGAATTTCTGGAGTTTTGCCAAATTTTTCCCTTAATGAAACAAAAATTTGAGCCAATTTCTTCTAAAAGCTCCTCCAAAAATCAAAGTAACTTCATACATTAAACTTAAGTAAAAATTATATATCTACTGGCATCTTTCTAAAAGCCCCTCCCTTTCAAAATGCATGTATGGTTCTGCAAGATTTCTTTGAACAACAAAAGATGACACACTTTTTTTTAATATAAACATATTGTGGAATTGATTGTGTAAATTAAATCAAGACGGATTGAAACTACTATTTCAGTTAGAAAATTCTTTCCTTTTTTATCTAGAAGTTAAAAATCCTTAAATATTTTACATGTTTTTAAATTGCAAAATGAATTGTAATAATATTTAATTGATGATAATGGATTGCATTAATAGATGAAAGCCAGAATAGCAATAATCTTAACATGTGATGTACAGCTTTCAATTATTCTTTCAAACACATGATCAATTTATGTATTTAAATATGGAAGCTTATTTTAATTGATGAAAAAATCAATTACGGCGTAGAAGAATTATAGATTAATTAATTTTGGATATAATGTTTTGCTACGGGAAGTTGATGAAGCTCTTGGACTGGTTTATTACCAGTTATAAAAACGATATGTTCAGACAAATAGATATCTTTCAAAATATAAGAGTGTGAATGAGGTGATACGTGAGGACGCGCTTTAGTTAATAAATTTATTAATAAATGTTTAATGCATATTATTAGAAAACTCGACTGCCTATAATAAAAAGGGCACTTTTTTAATGTTAAAAGGCTATAAATATCCATTATTTTTTGACATTATCACGAAAAAAAAATAACAAATCCACTCTCTTTTAATTAAAAATCTAAAAAAATAAAGGTGCGCATTCTCATCCTCCGAGATACATTTTTGGCGTTGGCTTTCTGGCTCAGAGGTAGCGCATCTTTCTCGTGCTCTGGGAGTCCAGGGTTCGAGTCCCGGTTTGGGCATGGTTGTTCTTCTGTGTGCTATCTGTGAGATGTGTGACTGTGCCCTCCCCCTGTAAAAAGGGGTTGTACAAGCAAATGTGGTAAGTGTGTAGCTAAGTCGTACTTTTGGCCCTAATTGGCGCTGCTTCAAAAACAAGAGACGCTCCTTTCGGCTTAAATCTACTGCTGTATCAGCAGGGGGCTTGTCCATGTCCAAGTGCCATAAGTAACAGCAACTCCTTTCGGCTTAAATCTGTTGCTGTATCAGCAGGGGACTTGTCCATAGGCAAGTGCCATAAGTAACAACAATAACAACATTTTTGTCAAATTCGATATCTTAGAATCAAGCCGACTCGATCATTATTTAGAGCATCGATATAAACTTGGTAAGTAAAAAAAATTGTTTTTGAATGTAATTTGAATATGAATATTGAGCTCTAAGCTACTATGTTTTAAGCTAAGCGATAACATTTGTCTGCTTCCAAAAACTATTTAACATAGCAACTAATAATAAACCTCAACATAAGTAATTACGACTCTTACTTTTAGACGCAAGCTCTGTTCTTTAATGCAAAACTAGTCGGTTCGAATGTTCCTATTTTCCCAGACAGACTGCAATGCTAAGTTATTTATGCTAGGATAAATGTGTTTGATTATGGTAATTTGCTCAGAGTTGGCTATTGCAAATGCTTACATTTCCTGAACCTATTAGATCGAACTGAGTCGGCAATTATCGCGTAATCACGTTAGATTACGAGACTGGCAAGGCTTCGGAATTGTAAACATCTAAAATTCAAACAATAGAAGCAGTTTTACGTTTTGAATGTGAAATGGAGAAAGTTTTTTTTTGTTTGTTTTTGAAGCTACAAAAAAAATCAAATTGCCTAATGCTATAGCCAATGAAATAATATGCTATATTTAAATTTAGAAGTACTGCATGATTCTAAGTAGTTGACTTATTTATAAAATCAATTATTGGTTTTCGAACTAAAAACTATTAAATCGGTTCAATCTTTTAGAAGATTAAAAGAATCTTTTAAAAGATTGTTGCAAATATTATGCATGAAAGGTTGATAGTATAAAGAACCCAAATGAAATTTCTTACGAAAGAATAATTCGAAGAAATTATTTTTTCACTTAATATAAAATATATATAAAATATTTTTGCAGAAAATTGCTTTTAACTTAGAAATTAATTATTTTATATAATTTTTTGAGAATAAGAAACAATCTTGGATGATATAGAATATTGAAATGTTTGAATACTTTTTTAATAACTAATATTTGATTATGAATTCAGGTTATTTCTCATAATTACACCTGCAGTAGTTCTGGTAATATATTACAAACTAATTTTTGTTTATGATTCATACATGTATGCTTCATAGAAATTAAAATTTGCTTCAAAATCCGTCGTTGTACATCAAATTAAACGATCAGGATCTATGAAATAAAAAATTAATCTGAAACCAAGTTAGTCGGTTTACTAAAACTTCTATGACTTAAATACATATATGTATTTATTAATTTATTTATGACATCCAGTTTCAATAATATATTATTCAGTTTAAAAACATTAAGAAAAGCATCTATAATTATAATATTTATGAAATAATAAAGCAATTGAAAAGATTTCTCTAAATTTTTAATTTTATTAATAAAACTTCTCCTCTCTATTAAATGTAATTGAAAATTATGAATTTAAGGTTAGCTTATGAAATCCTGGATATACAAATTGAAAAAATTTGGTACTTCAAAACGAAAGCGAAAATCTTGAAATTAATATTTTTTTAAAGGCATTGTTTTATCTAAATGTTGATTGATTTGTTTGTTTGATTTTTATTATAACAATAAAACGATATAACAAGGCTTCATGAATATAAATTTAAAATTTTATAAAAACTAGACAAAAAAACTATGGAAATAAAACTTGCATTTTTAAGAAAATAATTTTTTTAAATTTTAAGTCATTGTAGCAATTAATAATTTTTATATTATATTTTAGAAAAAATGTATAAACATAAGCTGCATAAAAGCTTAGACTTTAAAAAGGTGAAAGTTCTGTTACTTTTATCTTCATTTTTTCGTGACGCGCACACATAAAAATTGATATACCAGAGATGAATTTCATTTTATATCTTTTTCTCACAGAGCCTTACCGAAATATGATTTTGACTATTGTTACTATATTTTGTGACAAATTATTAGTCAAAGCAATTTGTAATTCAAGGTGTTAATAGAAATGCTGTGCTTGATGTATTTATTATCTTTTCTTTTTTTGGTTTAAAAATATTGAACCAGAAATCGGCAATTACATTATCTATTCAACAATAATTGTGTCTCCATTAAGGTATCTCAGAAGTTTAATGTAGTGATTAAGAACAAAAATGCAAGCTTGTTATATCACCGTGGGCTAAGTTATATATGTATTAAAAAATATCTTTTGAGTTGGTTCAAAGCTAGATTAATGCAAAAAACTTAAAGCTGCTTTAGCGGTATTACTAGAAAAATCGAGGAAAATAATTATCAACAAATTGTTCTAAATTATTTTTGAAGAAAACGAAAATTCGTGTTTCTTCGAACAAAATTTAATATCTGTGCCCAATTAACGCAATTTTCCTTGCCTATTAAGCATTAGTTACCTTACATAAATAAAAGAAGCTGTTGTAAAATTCTTAAGCCGTACCTTATCTTAAGTTTTTCTCAGCAACTAAAAATCATATATCTTTGTAATCGTGTATGATTCAAGAAATATTGAATGCTTTTTTACATGTATGAATCTTGGACTGAAACGTTACTCAGTAATTCGTTTCAAAGATTTTACGAAAAAAAAAGTTACTGTGGAAACAATTTTTTTGTTTCTGTGCGCCATCTAACTTGAGAAAGAATAATCTCAAAGCATTAAAATCTTTCATCAATCTTTGGCATTTACTCCTCTAAAACAAATACATCTCCTTTTGCATTTTATCATCAATCATACTTTTTCTCCGACGTATGCCGTGACATACTTAGGGCATCATTTCATAGGAGTAAGTACTTCATTTTATGCTAATCACAGTATTTGCATTTTAAGCGGTTTCTATTATCAGCGCTGCGAAATTCGCATTTACACTTTCCGACATCACCGTCTATCGGATGGGCATTAAATCCTTTCACGGATTCCCCTAAACAAATTCATTTTTCTTCTCATCTTTCGCGTATACATCAGCAGTTTTTTTTTTCAAAATATCGCATATTGTTTAATTTTTGGTGGAATGCATAATTAATCAACCTTAAGAAAAGCATAACACGGTTAATATTGTTTGTAAAATTCCAAAGTATAAATTTCCTAAACATTTATGCGCAATATAATTTCTAACAGAAAATCTAGACGTTTAATGTTTTTCCTGACGATATATCTATATATGTAAAACTGAATGTTTTTTGTTTGTTTGGGTGTATGTATGTTTGTATTTTATAAGGGTCAACAGGTTATCCAGTCTTGTTGAAATTCGATATGTGCTTTGTTAATCTCGATACGGGTGCGTTGTATACCATCAACAAAGGTTAAGAATATTTCTCAAAAACAATATAGTAATATATAAATTTGTAAAATAATAATTATTGAAATCATCTTGTATTTGCTTGAAAAATAATAAATATAATTGAAGTAATTCATGTTTAAAAAGAAAATGAGAATAATGGAAGGGTAAAACTCAGAAACAAAATAAAATAACCAAAGAATTAGCTGAATATTTCAGATGAAACATTGACATTTGTTATACAAAATTGTAGAATTATTCTTAACAATATTTTTTCATAAGAGCGTTTGCTAGCAATCATAGATATATTCTTCTATCATTAAGAACTATTTCTTCAGAATTAGAACTCCCAAGTCCGTTTATAAATCAGAAGAAACTATTTCGAATATGGTTTTGAGATTCAGAAGCAGAGAATTCTGTCATTAAATCCCAATGGTACTGAAATTCTAAAAAAGTATTAATTGAAATTTATCTGCCTGATTATCTCTCAGTACCATTAGATTAATCTCCTTCTATGCGACATGAGAAAAAAAATTATATTAATATAACGTTTTTTTAAAAACTCAATGTCAGTAGGAGCATTGACGGTAATTATGATTTCGTACTAAGTTAAATATTAAATTTATTTTCAGATCAGAGAATTTTAATTTAACATGAATTTTTTATAATATTTTTTTCCACTCGGATGATATAAAATTATATAGCAGACAAGATTGGCTGTTGGAATGTTTAATTAGTTTCTAATCTTTCCCGGTAGTTATCTTTTGCAAGTTAAGGATATATATATCCAAGATAATAAATATTCAGTAAATCTTACTTTTCAGTAAATTAATTAATTTTAAAGCAATAAACAAGAACGTATTATTTATAATCTTAATGGATTAATGGTGAATCATTCATAAATAAATTTCTTTGATTAGGTGGAGAATATTTTAAAAATTTCCTTAAAAGGATTCCTTTAGAATTATGAAATAATCTCTTTGCCATTGCGTTGATGAAAAAACACTGTTTTTGAATCTCTTGTTTGGAATATTTTATATAGCATGATAATGTTGTCTTGATTACTTAAGACATTGCCTTATAGTAAGAATGTCCGTCACTCTTTCATTCTTGCAGTAATAAGCTTAATAAATCTTCTATCCAATTAGTATTTGTTTGCGTCTAAAATAAAAGTTTAACCTTAATAAACATAAATCCATTGGTATAAAATATTTTTACAGTATTCAAATTTCATTAAACAGCAATTTTTTAAAGAAAAAAAATCGTGTTCCACAACATATTTCATTTGTCATAAAAATTAATTTATAAATTTCTTAGGACGAGAACAATTCAAAGTGCCTAAAAGATTATTTGATTTTAAAATGAAAGGTAATGCTTCTAAATAAAAAAAATTATATTTTGAAAAAAAATATGCTTATATTAAGAATAAATCTGAGTCTAGTTGTTTACTTCTCTGAAATTCCTGGAATAAGAATGCGAAAAGGTTCTATTTTGCTAATAAAAAGCTGAAAATCGGTTAATATATGGTTTCCGATAGATAATTGACGAATTCTTGCCAATTAATTTTTACCAATTGTTTTAATGCCTTCTTGGTGTTTTTATCAATTATGTTTTAGTGAATATCATATAAAAATAACTTATAATTAAGAGCAGTTATGCAACCTAAAACAATTTTATTAATTTGGAATTTATTATTGACAGCTGCTTCCTAAAATGTTCCTAAAATGCTAAATAAAAATTAAAAAAATACTAAAATGAAATCTGCTTTGCATATTTGCATACAATGCAAAGATTTTTTTAATATGAATTAACAAAACATGATGAGATAAAATAATTAAATAAATAAAGATTAAGATGAAATCTGCGATGCATATTTCAATGTATCATGTCAGAACATCATTTCCTGAGTGACCAAGCACCACGTGCTCGTGTAAGTTAAATTATATTTTTATTCATTTTAATGGTTTCATTGAATGAGTCACTTTAGTATTGCAAAAGATCCAAAAAAAACTTTGTCTCGCATTTATAGTTTAAAATAAATATCACATTTCCTATTTATTTCATTCGATATAATCACGGGCACAAAATGATATTTTTGTTAGGTTTTATTTGCTGTAGTCATTAACTTATTTTTTTTAATTAGAGCGTTTTTAAATGGGATGTGAACGCGTTATTAAAAGCTTTTTTTTTTTGAGATGCTCCTGCAGATAGTAAAATTTTTATTTTTAGCCTACGGATTTTTGTTGACGCAAAAAACTTCGTCCCCAAAACAACATCATCTTCTTACATGATAATAAAGCCAACGGATTTTTTAAGTTAAAAAAAAAATTATTCTTTAAAAAGATTGCATCAGAACTATTTTTACATTCGTTATCAAAATGATTGAAATCTTTTTGGTATATTTTGCTCCTTTTTGAGTAACTGGATTTTGTTAAAAATATCAATATGCGACAAGTGTCGAAATTTTATAAAACGAATTGCATTTCGATAACTAAAATATCTGTCTTTTTAAAATATTTTGTATCTTTAAAGATATATAATATATTATATATCTTTTTAAAATATTATATACAATATACAGAGTTTGCGCACTTTTTGTGGACTAATAGCAAATTTATAAGCCATTAGAGATAAACGAATTATTCTAATTAAAATAATGCTTTGATTGAAAAAATATAGAAATATATATTTCGTTGTTTTAGTCCGTAGACATGTTTCTGAAAAAGATACGAATGCTAAGTTTTCTTATGGCCACCTTCAACCATATCAGTTATACTTAGTAAAACATTATCAGTGATTTTAAACATTTTTTTTTAAAAATTATATTATTTTATAATAAAAATTTTACCGAGTTATATTTATTTATACTAAAAGGAAGTCCTATACAAATTAATCTTAAGGAACAATTTGAAAAATTAACACAGTAGTGCATAATTTCAACTCAAAAACACTTCCTTAAAATTGCACTCAATAGCTTAAATTTAGCGGTAATATAAATCTAAATTACTGATTTTTAGTCTTTCGTGACTCGTCCAATTTCAGTTACAGAAAAGGGGGTTTTCTTAAATGTGAAGGAGTCGAGAATATTTTACAAAAATTGAGTGACAGGTTTGAGGGACTGAGTAAAAAGTTTAGATCTCGCAACTTTTTGATAAAAAAAAATTTTAACTCAAACAATATAACTATAATTATTCCAATCGTGAAAGCGTTTTTCCATTTAAATCATATGTTTATTTAATAGTTTAGAAAATATAATAGTTTTAGATAAGATAGAACATCTGTTTACTATATTATTATTCAGAAATAATTTAGTTATATCTACTCCCCTCAGAATGGAATTTTTCCCCCTTCTGCTGTCGGCGCAATATTTTTCCACCATCTTCCCTTCCATCGCGACAACACTTTTATTATAACTCCCATCGCAATAAAGCACGAAACGTTTTTCCTCTCGGGCGGCCTGTTTAGTTTAATATCGATCTCAAACTCGAAACCTTGAAAGCGGTAACCATTTGTGCTAAACTGGGTTAATATTTCAATCCGATCAACCTTGTCTGAAATGATGATTCATGGGATCTTTTCAGAGAAACTAAGAATACCGTTTCGATGTAATTAACTGGAGAGTTACACCAGAAAGAATCGCCCCCGAAATAAGCAGGGTAACAGACAGCTGAGTTTACGAATGAAATTGAATACCTGACTCTTTCATATAAGGAGGTTCGCTCAACGGGAAAGCAATAAAGATGTCAGAACCGTCTCTTCGCTTTATTTTTTTTAATAAAATGCTGTCGTTGTTTCTCTTTGTTAAGGGATGTCTAAAACTTTCGTAATTAATTTGGAATATTTTTTTGCACATTTTTCACGTCAGATTCGGAGCTAATTTCGAGACAAATTTAAATAAAAGTGCGGGATAATGGTTAAGGAGTCTTCTTTGAGTGGTATTACACTGAAGTTGTTCGATATTACTTTGATATTGATTGAAACCCTTGTTTGAATTGAGAGGTCTTTCGTCATTGAAAGTTTTATCTTCAAGTTTGGAATTCTTTCAATTCGTTTTGTCACTCATGTTCCCTATTATTTGAAATTTTTTTTATCTGTACCAGAAAATGAAATTAATTCAATGATCAATAATATGGGGCTTTGTTAGATATCCATTTAGAGATTTAATAATTCATTTTTCTAATTAACTTTATTTATTCTAGTGGGAATTCAGTTTTGCTACTGATAAATAATCATCCTTTTGAAATACTATCTTCAAAAAACAAGTTGATTATAGTCCTGATTTTTGATAACATAGGGCTTTGGTTACAGAAAATGAGCGATGAAAATTTGTTCTTTTTTGTTCTTAATTCGAATGTTATTCTATAGCTATTAGGAAAAATAAACACTGATAAGATATTGCTTTAAACTCTACTCTGATGATCAATCTTCGCTATGCAACTTAAACTCACAGTTTGACTCTAGCGCAAAATTCCAAGTCATCCATGATCAGCTTATTGAATCCACCATTAGTGTCTACCATAAGCAAAATGTGGTCGTTGTTTGCCTAGCATGTCATTAAAAAAGAAGTGCAAATAAATGTAAATACGCTACCTCAATCTTTACAATCAGCGAGAAAACTGTTTTATTGTGTCCTATTTTAATAATTTGATGAAATAATTTTTGTTAACGAACTCGTCGGCAAAATAGTGACGAATTAAAATAAAATGTTCAAACTGAAATTAGTAGAGAAATAATTCATATGTGAAAAAAATATGATTCAGGCGAAAATATTATAATTATATTTAGTTATTTATTAATATTATATATTAATTATGATTAAGCTAGTGTGTGAGTTATTTTGAAATTCAAACAAAAATTTGTGTGTGTGTGTGTGTGTGTGTGTGTGTGTGTGTGTGCGTGCGTGCGTGCGTGCGTGCGGAATATAGAAATTAAAGTTTATTATTAAAAAGTGAGTAGTCTATTTGGATGTAAGATAAACTGTTTTGCTACAAAAAGCTGATATATAATTATGTTACTAATATTTTCAGCTTTAATTGCTTAATGATAATGATTACTTAATTACAATTAAAACTATATAAAAAAGAAAACAGCACGGGATGTTATCATCACAACTACATTTCGAAGTATGCAAAGGACAGATATTATTGATATGAAAATAAAGAGGGAAAAAAACCTAAATTTTATATGTAAAAACTATTATTCTCCAAGTCATTGGACAGATTTTCATGAATTTTTACCCTAAGGAATTATAAGAAAAAGTTTTTTTAATTAATGGAAGAGCCATTCTCCATTCCTTTATTCGTTATCAGAAATGAAACTACAATTACAAACTCAATTTCTGTCTGTAAGTTAATGATTGAAATCTTAAAATTCTTTCATTTTAAAAATTTGTAAAATTGCTTTAGTGAAATACCGTTTTCAATATTCTATCATTGACATTAATTAACATCTTCCCATTCTACACATGGAAAAAATTAGAAGTCCTTTAGCTTTTCAAAATAAATATCTCTAGAACTATTCTGATCTTAAAGCAAAGTTTATCGCTTTATTTATGATCTTTAATCATTCATGTACTCGTAGAAAGTTCCTAATCTTAAAAGCATATTTAAGTACTCAAAAAGGCAAAATTTCCCATAGATAACCAAGAAATAAAAATTTCAAAATTTATCATATTACGAGACATAAATGGCATTTACTACCAAGTAGATTTGTATTTTTTTTTTTTCCTTCAGCGAAATGAAGCAATTTGAAAAATTCAGAGAAAATTTATCCAGTAATACCGAATGTATTCTTGCGGAGGATCGATTATTTCGCCTGGACTGTTATAATCTCTCTTGTTTTGAAGAAGGGATATAGTACACAATAGTTCCCCTAATCACATCATAAATAAACTAAAAGTCTTTATTCAAAGAATATTTGAATTGTATTGAGTGAAAAAATTAGGTACAAACGTGCAATAAAGTTAGAAACTAAGAATATTTGCATTCTTAAGAGATATATTCCAAAAGAGTAATAACTAATAGGATATGTATTCTTATACAAAGATTGTGTATATATTTTGGTGTATAGTGTACTTCGAAATAAATTTTTCAATAAAAGTATAAGAATTTAATTTCGAATTTTCTTTCAAAGGCTTCCATAGAAATAGGTAACATCGTCTATAGTTTAAAATTGACAAATTATATATTTTAATTGTAATAGCAACTGTTCATTTTCTATACTGTAATTTTTTTCGTATTTTTTGGTTATGTTTAATATGTTCAGAGTTTTGTTTTCTCTAGTATTCTGCTTCAGTAGTCGTATATCATTGATATTCCATCTGTTTTTTTATTTGTTTATGATTACTATATTAAATTATACTATGAATTTTCACCATGTTATACTTCACAGCTTTAATTTTGGATAATCGTAAAATATTCTTTTTCAATAAACATCAGTTTTCAATAAATTTAAACTAATATAATTTGTCTTTATTTGTAACGAATTGATGGTATATTTAACACCGTGTTTATGTATTAAAATAGAATTTGTTTACAGAAATGTGGGCAAATTGGTCTTTAATTGAAGTCTTTATTTTCAGAAATCAGGAATAAATTTAAATTGAGGAAAAGGTAACTTTGAAAATCTTACTTCTAGTGCATGGGTAAACATAACACGCAGTGCCTTACCATGAGTTTTCAGAATCACTTGCCGACGTCCTGGTACAGAGGTGGTGTGTCTTCCTCGTGATCTGGGAGTTCCGGATGCATATAAACTAACCTTACATTGATAGGAACCTTACAAAAATTTAAGCCCGCTGATTGGTTGGACTCATCCTACGTCATGAAATGTGATGTTTAAGGATTAGCACAACGCTTCTCTGGTCTTAGACATAAAAAAATTCATACAGTTTCTTTTTCTCAATCTTTATGAAATGTCTCTGTTTTTGGAGACAAATCTTCCGACCATTTTATAATGAAGTGGAATCATTTACTCCAAACCAAATTTTTTGACGCAGTGATATGAATATTTTAGAAGAATGCTTCAAATGGATAGCGAAATTCGGAAAATTGACGAACACGAATTGGAATTCAAAATAAACAAGAGATCGTGAACAAAAAATTTCTCTGCATCAATTAAAAGATGTTTCTTTGTATCATTTATTTTATTCACTAGTAAACATTTCTAATTATTCGTCTTTTGGAAACGAATTAAAATTACCCCATGGCGCCCTCTATTATAAAAATTAGCTAACTAATTTTTTTGTATGAATTAAAAAAAACATTCAAATTAAAAAAATTTGAATAGCCAACTGTTATAAGCTTCAAATTGTGCTGCTTTCTATCTACTCTATATTCTTGAGCTATATCTGTAAAAAACACTACAGAATTTATATTATTTTCCCCAAATTAACGCTTATGTAGCAAATTTGGTTTTAAAAAATCCTTGTAAAAAGTTTATTTCAGAAAGAAAAAAAACTAGAATTCATTCAAAAATTCTTGAAATTTTTCCGAATGAAAATAAAAAAATTTGGTAAATGAAAGTTGGCTTCCCTTTCAACTTCCGTATTTGAGAAAAAGGAATGGCCTAAAAAAATTTGGCACCAGATTTTTTTCAATTGAAAATAAGATAAGTTTTTAAATGCTTAATTTTCCTGAAAAATAAATTTTGGAAAAATTATACAAATTATTTATATCTTCCATTAAGAAATGTTTGTTGTTAGAAAAATGGAAATTTATTTTTATATTATTTTGTCTCTTAAAAATTCTAAATTTTTTCCATCGCTGCGAAGAGTAATTACATTCTGTGCATATGATTCCACTTCATTACAAAATGAAGTTGGAAGTTTAGTCTCTGAAAACACAGACATTTCAAAAAGAATGAAAAAATAATAAGTATTAATTAGTTATGCCAAAAAAAGGATCGCTATTAGTACACAAATATATCAGTTGACATCACTGGTCCTAACGTAGGATCAGTCCAATCAATCAGCGGGCTTAAATTTTTGTAAGGTTCCCATCAATGTAAGGTTAGTTTATATGCGTTCCGGATACGAGTCTCAATAGGGCATGGTTGTTCTTCTGTGAGGTGTGTGAATGTACCCCCCCCCCTGTAAAAAGGAGCTGTGCAAGCGAATGTGATGCGATGCGTGTGTAGCTAAGTCGTACTCTTGGCCCTAGTTAGCTCTATTTGAAAAACAAGAGACCCTCATCCGGTTTAAAATCACTGATGGCTATCAGCACGCTTGTCCATGGCGAGTGCAATTAGTGGCAATAACAACAACAAGGATCACTAGAACATCAGAGTTTACAGACTAGTATGGATTAATTTCAAAAAAATAAACTGATCTTGTTTTTGTGTAATAAGGATTATCTTCAATGTAATTTCGAAGAGTACCCAAAAACCAAATTCCGTTGAACAATTTAAAAAAAAAAAGAAACGGTTATTATTTGATAAATACTTTAATTACATAATGAAATGAAATTCATAGGTTTTTTTCTACATAATTACTACCATTACTGAAATATTTACCTACTATTATGATGTTTTATATATTCTCGTCGCAGAAAACTGCTACCTGCTAAAGTAATGAAAGAAGTGCGAAATTTGAAGAAATTCCAGTGATCGCATCATAATAATGAAGTTTCGGTTCTCTATAGCTTTCTCTTGACCTCTACAAGCATCATCATCGACCACAGAGTACCACCCCCTACTTTCTTCATTTTGAACATTTTCACACCTTTCGCAGAAATTAATTTACCCTCCTCACCGTTGAATCCCTCATCGTGTTTCGCCAATAAACTTCATAAATTTGAATAATGATTTCATAATTCAAGTAGCATTAAGAAAGCGGAGAGTAATATATAACTCGTATACAAGCATAATTTTTTAATCTGCTAAACTCTGAACAAGAAAATTATTATCGTGCTCAATTATCTGAAAAGGGGCTTTATTATTTGTTATTATGTTCAGAACATAGATTTGCATGCGTCAAATCAACAAACTAACGTTTCCAACAACGAAAATAAAAATGGATCTTAGGTTGATTTACACTCAATCAGCTACAAACCATCAACTAAGACCACATATGCACGGAAAATGTACGGTAGCAGTTTTGGTATTTGTTATTGTCTGCTCTCTCAGTTCATACGAAATATTCCTTCTGCGCATGTGTGACAGGATGATTTGTAGCTGGTTGAGTGTAAACCCACCTTTAGTTTCAGGACAACTCTACTGTATAAGTACAAGAGAAAAGTTCAGCCAAATTTGTTTCTATGACCAATCAATATACGAGGTAACCAGATGGGATGCCATTTGTAGGAATGGCGCTGTAAAAGAACCTGTATATCTAGTTATATACAAAATGGTATATGATAAGTCAGTGAATAAAAAAGAACAATTTTTCTATACTACCTCTTTACAAGTGATATAGAAATCAACCTTTTAAAATCAATTCCTACTTGTATTATTAGGAAAAGTTCCATTTTAGTTACTTTATATTAAATGATCATAAATGATGTTGTTGTCGTCGTGCTCCACTTTAAAACGGAAGGAGGGGTGCAGTAGATTCTGCCGATATGAACAGCGATAACCCAAGGGTAGAAGTCTGACTTCTAGTTCACATACTTCACAAAACCTCTTTACAGGACGGACTTAATTAATGCATTTCATTCATTCATCCACAGGATCGTAATTTAGTTTTAAAAGAGAGAACGATCACCCTCTGACCCAGTACTTCCAGGAGTATTATTCTCCACATGCAGGACTCTGTAACTACGACAGATTTAATATCCAACATACACAGAGAGTCTTCGTCTGGCAGGTTCCAACTCGCAGCCCAAGGAATTCGAATCCAGTGCCCTACCAAGCAGGCTATCCCGGCCCAATTACTTCAATTACTATAAATAATTGATCAAAAAATTATATTAGCATTGAATTTTCAACACCAGTGGAGGATTCAAAGCTAATTGTAGCGACGTTAAATGCATAATTTTTCTACACTAGTTGCGGTAACGCAATACAGATTAGAAATTTCTAATTTTCTTTGTTCTGTATTATTTTTATTCGAAAGTACTTCAAAATGAATCGAAAAAATCGGTTAATTAACAATGTATAATCTTAAGTGCATCAAACATTATGAAAATTAACAGAATCGTTTTAAATAATCAGCCGAAAACATATTAAGCCTAGCCTCATTAGCGTGGGGGGGAAATAAACTGAATTCGTTACTTATTTGACGATGAGGGAATGAAGATTTTTGGCGAAAAAGTTAGTTTTTAATTAATTAATACAGAAATAGGGAATTAATATTTGAAAAAACTGTATTAACATCAGATGTAATCCACTACAAGTTTTAAAAAAATTTACTTGAACTTGAGTGGATGAATAAACAATTTTTTATAAACGATTGAAAATTTGTACAAGATATATATATATATAACAAAGAAACAATTGTATTTAAAAAAATATTATGAATTATCGCCCTACACAGAAGCGTATTCGCGTTATAAAGAAAGTTCAATTTATTTTAACGTCTAAAATCTACCGAATAAGGGTATGTTCTTAACTTCTTATTTTCCTATGTTAATATTTGTGTATTTATTATTATGTTTAGTGTTTTGTTTTATTTCTTCTTTCTTGAATTTTAATATTGTGACTGTTCGTAATTGATGCATCTCTTATACTTTGGAACGTGAAATTTTTCGGGTCATGGAAAGGTTAATTCTTTAGACAAGAATCTAACCCTTTACAGAAAAAAAAATCCATCTATTATTGGAATCCCTGCTTGATGGTGACTCTTAAGAAAGTCATCTGACTGGATTTCTTTTCTTTTTTTAATTTCTTTATATTTCTTATATATATATAATATACGGAGAGCGTGAGCTAATAGTAAGAATTGAATAAAGAACTACGGAATCGTGAATCTAATATTACTTATACGCACGCAAACAGATCATAAAACATTTCAAAATGAAGGGAAAAAAATTGGGAATACAATCAAGGTCCTTACAACCTTAAATTTTGAATGAAAAATTCCTCCAACGGCAAACATTGATACTCCTCAAAATTAAAAATTTAATTTATTTTCAAGTTTTCTGGTAGATAACCATCTCTTTTTCGTATTTATTCAAAATAATCGGATTAAATATGCTTCGATGTCAAATTAAAGGCAGCATTTCTGCTCGCCTATGTGTACATTTCTCGGCAGGACGAAATTTCCTGACACTTTTCCAAAACTTGCAAATGGGCACGCAATAATTTGAACGCGCTGAGCCCTTCAAACACCCGAGACATGCAATAACTTCATTTAATTTCTACGAGCAACCAATTATTTTCCATCCCGGCCAAAGAATGTAAAGCGTTCGAATTAATGGAAATGATTAAAATTATAAAGCCTCATAAATTCAAAGAAACAATGCATCTCTTGGTCGGAACCCCCGAAAGCAATATCTATCTCAGCGAAAGCTTCGCTATTTCTGAAATGCGCTTCATTTATCACAAGACTGCGGATTCCAGCGTTATTTTGAATAAACCATCGAAATGAATTGTCTCGCTTAACTTAACAGAAGGCGGATTTTTACTGATTTCTATAATAACTCACTGAGCCTTCGAGGCTACATAATTCCCTGCACTCAAATAATGCTTTTTAGTTATGGCAGCGGGAAATGTTTCTTATTTTACTTAATAACATTTTTGTTATACCATATATCGTAAAATATTTATGGAAAGAGAGTTTTTGAATACATTTTACAGTACACTTAACCGTTTTAATTTCTTTACTATCTAATAAGATGACATCTTCTATTTTGAGAATATTTTTTTTATTTTGATCCAAATGGAAATCCATTGAATACTTGACTTATCTATGTATTTGAAGTAGTTTTAATATTGAATTACAATCATTATAAATGTTTCATTTCTATCTTACAACTATCAAAATTCGATAAATCGATGCACGAATGGCACTCGGGCAAAACAGTTAAGTGGTTAAACAAAAAAAATGTGTGATGATTTTTTTTAATCTTATAATATTAATAAGATGGATATCATATTCAAATTTCGGTATGTGATAAAGATAAAATAAAAATCAGTCAAAATACTTTGTAGGGAAAAACGGCTGGAATGAAAATATCCAATTTGGAAAATAGTTGCAACTTGTATAGCAATTTTTCATTATTTTCTTTTAATTTTTTAATGATTTTTTAAATTTATTAAAAGCTTATTGTTTTTCCTCGATAGCTTCAAATACTCCTGGCCTTTAGATTTTAGCAATATATTCTGCATGGTCTTTTCGTAAAAAATGAAATCAATATCAATTAACCAGAATATTCAAAGCATAATATTGCAAAAAATATACATTCATTTCTTTAAAATGTCAAAAAATGAACATTTTAATGGCACATTTTTTATCATGTATTTTTTTTTTAGTTTTGAAAAAAAATCAAAATTTCTGTGTGCATATTTTACATAATTTTCTTTTGAATTAATTACCAAATCTTTTTTCATTTGCGTTTCGACAGCATTAAATAAATTTTATCGGTGTTTATCGCTGCTACGATAAAAAACATTTTAAAAGAGAGATAAAAATAGACGTATAAAGCTTGGCCTAAAATAATGCTATGTTATTTAAGAAAAGAAGTTTGATTTCCCTTCTGCTACTAAAATTTTTAATACTAATTGTTTTTTATTGTTGATTTTTTTTAGTTTAACAATTAAATTTTGCTCTTTTACATCTTGCTTTATGTTATTTTTTGCATAGTAAACGTTCCATTTAAAGAACATAAAAATGAAAAAATAAATATAATTTTAGCTATTTTTTATCACTGCTGTTTTTATAAAATTTACAAATGTTCCTTATAAAAAAACATTTTTTTAATATTTGAATAGCAGATCTCATTGGGTTGTATGACATTACGGTAAGAAGTAATTGCACTAATATCACTTTAATACACAATCCTTTGTTTACGTCTTCAAGTAACTTTTTTTAAAGGTTCAAGGAATGATATTGCTTATGAGTTAATGAATAAGCACTTCATTTAGTTTTTGGTTTAGTTTATTTCATTGTATACTTTATAAATTCTTATAAATTGCTTTATAACAGTATTTTTTATGAGAAATTTGAGTTTTAAATATATATCTAATGCCACTAAGTTTATAATATTTTTTATCGTAAATTACAATTTTAAATAGTTTTGTCATTTTGTAGTTAGAACTAAAAACAATGTCGGAAATAGATTATAATTAATTATGATTGGGTTTAACTAATACAGATAAATATTTTGTTTAAGAGAAGTGAAATTTTGGGATCTAAATGTAATCAAATCATCAGATTTATTTATGTCTCTCTTTTTTTCGAAAATTTACTTATCATGTTCGGACAAAGATCAGAGAAATATTCAAAAGTAAATTATATGAAATTTAATAAATAGCAAATATATTTCTATATTATATTTTAGTTATCAAATAAAATATTTATTCTATATTATATTTTATTTAGTATTCATCAAGAATACAAAAAAAATTATGTTAAAAATAATAATGACTAAAAACAAGCTGTATTCTTTGAAAATGAAGTATGTATTTATCATAAATCAAAACAAATTATTTTAATTCTTTATTATCCAAAAACACTGGTTAATGTTGTAATTATCAGAAGTTTTTACAGTTCATTCAGGACTCTTCATTCTTTCGTATGATGGGTCTACTGATGTATTTCAAAACTTAAAAATCCGAATTTAAAGTATTTTAACATTACTTTATGCTGACATTTTTATATACTATTGCAGATATTTCAAAAATAATTATTATTATTATTAAATAAATAAAATACAATTTAGAAACCAGTCGAAGAAGAAAAAAATAAAAGGAAAAAAGATATTGAATAACATTATCTTCAATGGAAATTTAATATTTCTATCATCTTAATCATAAGTAATATAAAAAGTCAATTTCTTCTTCGGTGAACAGAGAAAATTTTATTTTAGTTACTTTTTATTAAATAAGTAATATAAATAATTTATCAAACATTTATTGATGTCCACAAGAATTGAAATCGCATTCTTCCCCTTCTAGTGGCAAATACTGAAATCTTTGCATTTTTGCCAATTAAGTTACTGCCTGTTGATTTCAACTTTCATTACAAACTTACAAATTTCTATTTGAAATATTAAAATTTAATAAATGAATTAATATTTAAAAAAACTATATTAACATAAAGTGCTCAAAATTTTAAAAAGATTTATAAATATATATAGGGACAGTATGAATTAATAGTAGGAATTGAAAATTCGTCCGCATCTTCAAATTAAAAACTTTTGTTTTATAATTTTAAATTAAAGTGATTAATTAATTATTCTCTAAAATAAAATAACTTATTAACGAAAATTATAAACAGGAAGGGTAAGATACTTTTTTTAAAAAATTAGTGTATCGGAATTTCCACATATTCCAATAAATAAATAGCTGCAATGAATTTGCATTAAAAATAAGCGACCATAAAAATTAGAAAGAATTTCTTTCCCCCTCAAAGACTCTCTAACGAATATCCCATGAAAAATAATTATAATCTCACTCAACGATGATAATTTGACTCTTTAATCGCAGTTTCACTAATAAAATGCGAAATTTAAATACACGGTTATTTTGCTTAATTACGAACACTTAGTATACCTAGTTTCCACAAATTAATAGCGCCATTACCTATCTCACAAAGAATTGAGTATCTTAGCTAATAATAATACACGCTTCAGATTGGGGGAAAGTTTTTCATTAGCAAATGATAGAAGATACTACAAGGTAATCATGATTATGCTCATGATGAGAGAGGAATTTCTCATCATTATTAGAAGAGTTAATTAAACTCATTAGCTCTTAAAGTACTGAAGAGGAAAAGAAAGCATTTTCCAAAACACATACTTTCCATGCTTTTAAATTTAGATTTATTCTTGTTAAAAAGAAATTTTATATCCTATTTACTTTTGTATAATGAAAATAAAATATTTGTCAAAATTATTTTTTTAGAAATGCAGAAGCTAAATCGAATAAAATATCAATTCTATACAAATGCTAGAATATGAAATGATCATTCTAGTGTAATATTCATTAGTTTAATGATGTTAAATTATGTGAATAAAGTTTAATGGTCCTATTTAACGTATTTATCTAGGATAAACACAGTGCAGAATAATTCTAAAGGTACACGTAACATATTAACTTATACCAAATGATTAATGAAAAACTTATAAATAGTTATTTAATTGACATCTTAAATGCTATTGTAAATGTTTGAAATATTTGCATCTAATTTTATTTATGCAATCCAAAATGATTCACCCATGAAATATTTTTTCCAATATTTGTTTCAGAAATATACAGAAGTTAAAATAAGTGCAGCACTCTATACAAATCTATAATGTTTAGAGTATAGTAAAATGTATATAGTGTGTAAAGAGTATTGGAATAATTCTAAATACGCATGTAACACATTAACTTAGACCACCTGATTAAAGGTTAACATAATTAATTATTTAATTTACATCTTAAATGCTCTTGTAAATATTCGAAATAATTATATCTAATTTTATTTATACAATCCAAAATTATTCAACAGTGAAATATTTTTTACAATATTTGTTTCTGAAATATACAGAAGTTAAAATTAGTGTAGTACTCTATACAAATCTATAATGTATAGAATATAGTATAATGTATATAGTGTGTATAGAGTGTTATAATAATTATAAGTACGCATGCAATACATTAACTTAGACCGCCTGACTAAAGGGTTACATAATTAATTATTTACTTTTCAAATATTAAAGGATTCTGTAAATATTTGAAATATTTGTATCTAATTTTACTTATACATTTCAAAATGATTCACCAGTGAAATTTTTTCCAATATTTGTTTCGGAAATATACAGAAGTTAAAATTAGTGTAGTACTCTATACAAATCTATAATGTATAGAGTATAGTATAATGTATATAGTGTGTATAGAGTATTAACATAATTCTAAATACGCATGTAACACATCAACTTAAACCCCCTAACTAAAGGGTAGCTTATAATTGATTATTTACTTTACAAATATTAAATGATTTTGTAAATATTTCAAATCTTTGTATCGAATTTTATTTATATGATTCAAAATGATTCAGCAATTAAATATTTTTACAATATTTGTTTTAGAAATATCAAGAAGTTATAATTAGTGTATACAAATCTATAACGTTTCTAAAAAAATTTGCATTGCATTCATTTTGTCTAGATAAATCAAAAATAGTTCATGACTTCTTATATATTGCCTATAAATTAAATACTCGGAAAATGCCTGAAACCTTTGAGCTTAATTTTATTTATACATCAATTAAAAATAATAATTATTATTATTTCATAAACTAGCGCATGTTTTTCATAGTACATTACAAAAATTCGAACTATCAATCATATTATCTAAAAAAATTGACATATGAATAAAATTGAAAAAATTCACGTATCAATTGGTTTGTTGCAAACATCGATTTTATTGATGGGCTCATTCTTTGAAAGGTGAGAAACTGTCAGGGAATATTTTTGCTCCTCTTATTTTTCCATGAAATCGATGAAAAGTTTCCACCAGATATTGATAAAACATCTTTTTTTTTTAGTACATCGTCCACTGTTGACCATGTATATGTATTATAGCATCACGTTAACTCTTCACTAGATTTTACTTGCAAAAGGAGAAATAGGTAATATTTTAAAAATTTGCTCTATAAGAACAAAGTAATATTTTTTACAAACTTATTGCAATTATTATTCACTTGTTTCATTTTTATTTTATTTATAGCCAAATCATGGTAAAAAATTCTTCCAAATTTCTCCACCCCATTTCAAGTTAATTCATTTCACTTTTGGTAATATAAACTCGTTTCTATCTTACTCTGATCAGCAATTTGTTTATTTATGCGATGTGTATTTTCATTCTTTCCCGTATTGGTAGGGATTTGAAAATTAGTTTTCTTATGTATTCTTACTGACAATTCAAAACCTAATTATTGGTAATTTGACATACAATATTTATCTAAACAATAGACATCAGAGAATTTAAAAGAAAAAAATTATGCCATAATTCTATAATATGTAAAATAATGGATTGCATAAAATAAAAAACAAGAAATATTTTTGGTTTCTGAATTCATCTATTTTAGGATTTTCTTTATTTTCTGTTATTTCTTATTTCTTTATTTAGGATTTTCTTATATTTGGCATGTTTCATTCACAAATGGGAACAGTTGGTTTATTTGCTTTTTGTATCAAAACTACTTTTCGAAATTCAGCGTATCTAATTTACGAAATATTTTTACATGAAATTCATTTGGCAAGAATTACCTTTTTTTGTTGTTGTTTTTGTTTTATAATTGGACCTGATTATTGTTTGCTTATTTCTTCTTCTGGTCTCTCTGTTGTCTTTTATCAAAATGTTTCTTAAAAATACATCTTGTCGTAGTGTTCATTATTTGTGAAACTTGTTGCCCTTGTAATTGTAAGCAATGCCAATTAATACTTTTCAGTACTAATTGCTCATAAAAAATGAAAGAACAATATTAAATCATAGTTTTTTTTCCTTTATACTTTAATTTTATAGTCATTTAGATGATCAAGTTACTTAAAAAATCAATGGGTTAGTTTTTGTTAACCAATGAATGGTAAATTTTCTCTTTCATAAGAAAGGGTTTATACCAAATATCCTTGCTCCGTATGTTTACAGGATAGCATAACTGACAATAGGATAAGAAAGGCATAAATAACGAATGAAAACGTAATCGGTGAGAAAAGAAATATCTGCCGAGGCCACAAAGTCCTCCATGTCGAGAGTAATACCACTGGCGGTACTGGGTTAGAGGTGATCGTTCTCTGTTCCAGATCTAAATTAAGATCTGAGATGAATGAAGTCTGCCACCTAAAAAGGGTTGTGGTGAGTGTGTAGCTAAGTCGTACTCCTGGTTCTAGTTGGCGCTACTTCAAAAACAAGAGAAGCTCTTATCGGCTTAAATCTGCTGTTGTATCAACTGGGAGCTTGTCCATAGGCAAGTGCCATAAGTAAAAATAACTACATAATGTTAAATATAATTATTCAATTCATGAGCAGGTGAGATAGAATCTTCATTTAATGATGCCAATGAAGGAATTAGAAGGAAAAGCATAAATTTTATTGCTATTTGTTGTCAAGAAAGTTTTATACAGTCAAAAAGCGAAAATTATATTTAAAAAATTGATAGCATACTTAAATATTCAGGCATCTTAGTTACAAAAAAGTATAAAGGTTTATTGAAAACACAATCATTCAGAGGGTTACCCTAATATTCTACATAATCTCTGCAGTATTAATGATAGCTCAAAGTGGCCGAATTCACTAAGACATAAATAAAATGGAGGACATATACCAAAGCAGATAGGATATTCACCTATTTACAATTAAATATTTGAATTCACTAAAAGGACATTCAAACAATCGAATTATGAGCTTTCAGAACTGGGAAAAAACGTTTTCCTTTTGTTTTATTTGAATCAAAGGGGCATTTTAACGGAATTTTTTCAAGAATATAAACAATTTCTTTTGTTTGTTAAAAGTTTTGTTTCGATTTTTATTGATTTTTGAACGTTGTCTATCTTGATATTTCAAGTCTCTTAATTCAAAATTTATGATTCAAAATGATAATAATATTTATTTCATCCAGTTTAAATTGTAGTTTATGTGGACAAAGAAAAAATTTTCTTGAATAATAAGATATAAATATAAAGAAGTAATATTTAAAAAGTTAAAATCAATTCCTACTTTGGTAATTAGGAAAAGTTTAATTTAACTATTTTTTTAAATAATTACAATTGTTGTTGTCCTCATGTTACGCTTTACAACGGAAGGAGAGGTGCAGTAGTTTCTGAGGGTAAGGACCCCTGGGTACTCAAGAGCAGAAGTCTGACTTTAGCTGTCATATGTCAAAAACTATTTATTGCGGAACGGAGTTCAAACATACATTCATCCACAGATCGTAATTTAAATCTGAAACAGAGAATGATTATCTATGACCCGATACCCCCAGTGGTATTACTTAGCCTGGTTAGTTTGTGACCTCAACGGATTTAACGTCCACCACTCACGAAGAATCTTCGGCTGGCAGATTCGAACTCGCAACCCAAGGAATGCACATCCAATGCCCTACTAACCAGGCTATCCAGGGCTAACAATTACAGCTACTATAAACAATTGATCAAGAAATTATGCTAGCATTCAATTTTTCAACACCAATTAAGGATTCAAAAACAATTGGAGCAACGCAAAATGCGTGAATTTTCAACGTCAGTTAGGGAAACACAATACAGATTAGAATTTTTTTTTATTTTTCATTATTCTGTATTATATTAATTCTAAAGTACTCCAAAATAGATCGTAAAAATCTATTAATTAACAATATTTAGTTTTAAATGCATCAAACATTATAAAAATAAACGGAATCGCTTAAAATAATCGGCCGAAAACATGTTAAACCTAATCTCATTAGTGTGGGGAAAAAACAAACAGAATTCGTTACTTATTTGGTGGCTGGGAAATGAAGATTTTTTGTGAGAAAATTAGTTTTTATTTAATTAATAA
>JAOUZG010005735.1:5781840-5831915 GCA_026289955.1 Argiope argentata | reverse complement strand
TCTTGCAAAAATGGTGAAAACTAAACAAATTTCTAAATGCTTTCATTTCATGATAATTTTTTTTCGAAAATATAAAGAGGTATTTTCTCATTTCCAGAAAACTGGGATATTTATTTTAATATTTTTAATATTTTGTTAATCATAATTAATAGAAAGACACTTTCACGGCATCCATCTCAAAATAAGGTTGAAAATTCTTCTGAAACTTCTGACAATATCCGTAAAATGGGCAAAATAAAAACTTTAAAAGGGCACGCTAACGTTTATCTCAAACTGCAGTTGAATGAGGGCTCTAAAGCGACCTTTAAAACTGACTTCTTAAAACCAGCTTCTCGTCTTCTTTGAGAAGATTCTTTTAAAGGAACTATAAATAAGCTGGAAAGTTCAAATGGACTTCCAAACACTTCATTTATTTTTCACATTTTTATAATGTGTTCCTATTTCGCCTTCCCGTATCATCAATACGTCAAAATCATAACAGTAAAAGACCATTAATATTTAAATGACTGTTTTGAATAAGGAGCTTTCATTTAAATTAAAAATCAGAAATATTACAGTAAAGATGCAACTGAATTGGAACAAATCCAAAAATATTCACATATATAATTTTATTTGTTTAATTTCACTTATATATAAGCAGAGCAATTTATTTCAAAATAGGGCTTCATCTAGCTTCAATTATATACTTCGGTATGAAATACTCTAAGTTAGAGAGTAAATATTTAAACATTCATCTTGATACAAAACTTCTATGACATTTATTAATTATATTTACTTTCTCAAGTACGAAGTATTGAAGTGCTGCGATGGTGACACTTGATTTTGGTACTTACGTATTAAACCGTCAAACGCCGGTGATCGTCAGCGGTTTAGTAACTCATTGGCGACGAATTCAAATCTGGCAATAAACCATCGACGCCAACGAACATTATGTTTCAAATCTCCCTAAGTTCGAAAACATATTTCTAGCATTATATATAACTTTCTTTCAATTTATATGTGGATACGATAGCTCAAAAAGACTTTGAGCAATACAAATAAAACTTGATAAGTGTACTTGCATCCTATTTCATAGATTTCTGACAAATTTTTAAAATATATAGATTATTATGAATTTTAAATTAATTTGTCAAATATTTGACTGTCTGTCATTTTGCACTTTTGCATGTGTGCAAAAACAATAACATTTTAAAGAAATAGCTTGAATGAAAGAATTTTACTATTTTATGTTTACACTACAATTGTGTCACATTGTGGTGACAATAAATCATCAAAACAGGGTCTAAAATAAACATTCTCACGGCATATTCGGTGAAACTATTAAACTCAGGTCAAACACCTATATTTAGTTACTATCGTTCACTAATACATTGTTACGGTTTTGCAGCCTTATCCAAGGTCGCCAATTTTATGCCAGGAGAGAGAAGTAAAATATTTTTGGAGAGTATACGGAAAAGTTTCCCCTGGAGAAGCAATTCCCGCTGATTTTTGTTGTTGTTGTTGTTTCTTCCAGCTTTCTAGCACAACTTTTCACAATAATGTATAACTTTTCAAAGGTATTTAGATCTGGAAAATCACCAGACTAATCCAAACTTAAGAATTTTCTTCAACATACAATTACAGCAATGAGTAAGATTGATTGAAATACACTAATACCGCCCGATTTGTCCAAAAGGTGCACATCTTTTATCTACAAGTATTAAAATCGGTGCTTTTCCGTTAGCTGAGTGACAGCTAATGGAAAATAAAGTAGAATTTCACCACATTTCTTGGGCGATTTTTCGCTGACGCCCGAATAACGGAAAAGTACCTTAAAATTTGTTTTAAAGAGTTCATAAGTCCCTCAACTAGAACTGAAATGCCAATCCCTCAAACGGTAGAGTAACCTCAAAACATTTACTTTAGAAGGAATTTAATAGTTTGATTAAAATGTTGTTCACTAATGAAATCTCCAGCGCTTAGCCTGACAAATGATGATCCTTAACCTTATGTAAAATAAATGTGTTCCTCCACTGAATACAGCTTTATTCCGGTCTTGTTTTGTCCATAATTAATATTACTAGACCTAATATAAATATTCAGGCTGGGTATTTAACATACATAAGTATGAAGACTCTTCACTGCTTTTATTTATAGCAGTTTTTGGATTAGTGTTCTTGACTATTTCCCTGACTTAATAAGCCTTCGTCTTATATTTAATGAATCAATATTCATACCAAAAGCCAATAATTACACTCTGAACATTTGTATTTATTTTAAGAAAATACATTTTACGAATTTGAAATTAAAATTTTTCCGTTCGAAGTGCTACCTTATGTTTGCTTCTACATTTCATGGAAAGTGTTCCAAACTCATTTTGACAATTAATAATCCCGAAACACTGCATTTTCGAACTTCACTTGTTGTAACAACATCCCTCATCGGTTTAGAAGTATGCTGACTTAGGGTAATAATTATAATAATATTCCAAGAAGGGATATTCCTTTTTGTTCATAACATTGATCACCACCGACATGGCACAGAGGTAGCACATTTTTTTTTCATAATCTGGGCTACCAGCGTTTGAGTCCTGTGTACGGCATGGTTTTTCTTCTGTGTATTATCTGTGAGGTGTGTAAAATGGGGCTGTGCAAGCCGAATGTGATGAGTGTGTAGCTAAGTCGTACTCTTGGCCCTAGTTGGCACTACTTCAAAATCAAGAGACGCTCGTTCGGCTTAAAATCGCAGACGATCGTCATTGAACTTATCCATGACGAGAGTCATTAGTAATAACAATATATAATAGGCCATTTCAACAGGTCTGAAACAGAACTGGTTTATTAATGTTCTAAAGACGATTGTCCTTTCATCAGACTAGTTTAAACTAGCAAAGTAAGCCTTCATAGCAAAATGTACATAAAACCATTTTGAGAGAGAAAATCTTCTCCTATTTTACATATGTGTGCAATCGATTTCCTATTACACCAAAGGGCCATTTAAGACTGTCTAATATCCTCTAATGTTTTCTTTTGCGATAATGCCATTTCTTTTTCTTATTCTCATAAATGTTCTCTTATATGAAACAAAATTTGTTTTCTCTTGCTATAATCAATGAATCACAAAATTTATTTCTGGATGAAATGATAAAAAGGGTTTTAATTTTATGGTAACAATTAAATATAATTTCAAAATTATACGAAAAAAATTTAGAAATTACCTAAATTCATCAAGAATTTTCATTGGAATCAAGCCTATTTACTTTACTATTTTAAAATAATGTAAAAAACAATTTAGTGTTGTGATATTTTGGAATTATTGGAGGAAAATACCAAATCCCACTTAATTTAATCTGCTGATTTCTAATTAAAATTTCAAAATCAATTGTAACGAATGCAGATTTTCATCCTTTAATGTATATCTATGTCAAATTTCCTACAGATCAAGAGGTTTCTAACGCAGAGCGACAATTGCAAGCTCACTTTTTTTTATTATCAATAGGGAATATAAGCATTAAAATCATACTATATAGAATTTTATAAATCTTTTTTTTTTCATAAAATCACTCAATTTTAATAAATGAAATAGCATAGACACAGATACTACATGCATTCATACAAAATCTATTACATTGATGAATTTATCGAAACTCCCCTTTTGAATTGAAATAACCCAGACTTTGAACGAAAAGCATAATTAACAGCAAGTATTGAATAATAATTATATAATAACTTAAGAAATTATAATTAACTGCCAAAAATAAACAACAGTAATATTGATCATCGTTTAAGAAGCATTAGAAACACTGTAAGCAAATTTTTAAACAAATTATATTAGTATAAAAATTGTGAAATACTCTGCATCATCAGCAAAACAATATTAGTAATTAATTAAAGCAATACGTGACAGCGCCATCAATTTAAATTCGATTTTCCTATTCATATAATGCCGGAAGTGTGTTATAGCATTTTTATAATAAATAGAGACGAATATCAATAAACATTAATTTAAAAGGAATTCAATTCAATTCTATCCTCTCTCTCTCTCTCTCTCTCTCTCTCTCTCTCTCTCTCTCTCTCTCCCTCTCTCTCTCTCTCTCTCTCTCTTTCTCTTTCTCTTTCTCTTTCTCTCTCTCTTTCTCTCTCTCTTTCTCTCTCTCTTTCTCTCTCTTTCTCTCTCTCTCTCTCTCTCTCTCTCTCTGTGTGTGTGTGTTAAATCGTGCGTGTCCTAAATTTTTCAAGATCATCAAAGAAATCTTATGAAAAAACTAATATATTTTTAATAAATACTAATAAAAAACTAATATATTTAACTAATATAAATTTCTATATATGTTTTAATCTTTACAATCATCACTTTGCTTTACTTTGGAACATACTTCTCATGTATTACACCTTTTATAATTAAACTTTTATAACATGTGTTTATTCTTTTTGAAAATACGTATTAACACTGACATAGCATTATTTTAAATCTTTATAGGTAAAAATTAGTAGCATTATAATAAAAGCAAAATTTTAAATGAAAATAACTTTGCAGTTTTTATTAAAATAAAAATATGACAGTATTTAGAACTAATGAAAATAATGAATGTTATTATTTATTTTGTTCTCTTAGATATAATGAATGTTGAATATTCTTGCACACCTTGTTCTTCTTTATCTAATAAAATGGTGAATGTTCTTCAAGACCTGACCTGGGATCCCTATATGAAATTTCATGGGAAGAACTATATCTTTTATCCTGTTTCATTATTGATTTTAATTTTTTTTTTACTTATTTAGGTTTCTATTTTTATTTTGTAACTAGATACATCAAGAAAAACTTTAAATTAAATTTTTGCTTCCTTTTCTATTTTAGCCTGTTTTTTTTTCTTTTAAAAAACATATTCGCTTTTTTTATATTTAGAACGAACTTGAAAAAAAAAGTGAAACCAAAACTATTGTTATTTTAGATTGACAGTTACAAAAAAAGATTAACTAAAGCGTCTGTTCTCTCTCCAAAAAATGGATTGAAACTTTTTTTACTGTAATCTTTTTAGTCTTACATTTATCCATTTTAATGCATCCACCGTTGAAGTAAAAATATATGATAGACGCAAAGAAAGAAATTTTACTTCAATTACTGGAAATCATGTATGCCTAGGAATATTTAAAATGAAATATGCCACGTCGAATCTCAAAATCAATAGTCATTAGCAAGCCCCCTTCCCTAACTGGCACTGCGGGGGAAAAAAGTTTTGGAATCTCGGAAAGAATCTTCTGAAATTCTTGCTCGGCATCGAAAATTCAAAGTAAATAAACAAAAGAAACCAAAAATCCAACTGTGAAATGAATTTTGATTTATTTTATTCTAATTAAAGATAATTGATCGATTGTACTTCAGAAACTGGAGTAAAGAAAGTGTTTCTGTTGAATGTTTTTAATTAAAATTAATTGCATTAATCACTCGTCTGCAAATTACTTTTAGCTGTGATTTTTTTTTAAAAAAAATGGACTTTCTTTATTTTTTGTTAAGAACTTAACAACTATATTATTCAGATGATTAACTGTCTTTCATAAGTTTTTTTCAACAATTTTCATCCTACTGCTATTAAAATCAATATTATTTGTATAGGGTACTTACGTATTAGACCGTTGATCTTTATCGCCAAATTGGAAGGCGTCGCCAATGAGTTGCTAAACAGCCAATAATGGCAAAAAAAAACGCCATTATTTAAAAAATTGTTCAAACCTTAACTGTACACCGCCATTTCGTTGGTTTAGTTGGCGTCAATGGTTTATCATCAAATTTGAATCCGTCGCCAATGAGTTGCTAAACCGTCGGCGTCGATGGCCTTTTTTTTCAGGACCACTTAAAATAATATCCATTTAGAAACTTAATAACAGCATTTTTTTTCAAATGTTTAACGAAATCTTATTTCCTAATATTCATCATATCGCTCTTAAACTTAACAACTATATTATTCAAATAATTGGTTGTTTTTCAGAATTTATTTTGACAGTACTGAAACTATCACTGTTAAACTTAGCAATTATATTATTCAAACTATTCTATATGTTTATTAAGTGAATAATTGTTATAACATTGCTCAATATTTCTGTTAGAACTGTTAAGTTCGGTTAAACTTAACAGTTATATTATTCAGATTGTTATACATTATTGTCAGCTTTTACAGGGTTTCTTTTAACGGATTATATTACTATTAAATTTAACAATTACATTATTCTGATTATTAATTGCTTTTCAGAATTTCTTCATTGTTATCGTAAATTCATTAAAAAGATATTGTAATTCTCAAAAAAAATTCTGAGACACTGAAAAATTTAATAAACGATACTGCTAAGTTATAAGATTTAAGATATTTATTTGATTTTTTAAAATTATTAAGATTTATATACTCCCGTATTGCATAATATGTCCATCTTAAGAAAATTTGATTTTTTTTGCAATAATATTATTTACCGACATAAAACTTTCATATTCTTCTGATAAATGGCAGTGAATGTTAGGAAAAATAATTTTATATTGAAAATGTTTGTAGCAATGTAAATTTTTAGCATGCAAACAAGCTCCACATTTATCCGGAACAGTATTATTCAAAAGGAAGCAACAGATTAAAAATATATATATTCCTAATGAATGACTTCAGTTAGAGACTTATATTACTTCACTAAATGAAGATATTTTAAATTTTTATTTTACTTATACAATATAAGTTCCATTCAATTTGTGACAAGCACCAATTGAAATTCCGTTTCTTGCCACACATGAATGAACTAATTCCTGATTATCAAAATGAGGATAGGAAGATATAACATTCTGAAACAATTCATTCTTGCAGATTTTGAATAAGAGTTACCATAGATTTTAAACACGTTTCATGCCGTGTGGGTTACAATAATCTAATTTTTCTGTTTCTCCTGTCTATGTCTCTACTATGACTGAATCTCAAAGCAATAAGGATATGCTCAATATTTTCTGATAGTCCTTGCACCAGTGTGCTTCTCCTTTTCATAACCATCTTCCCCAAATTTCTTGTGCCAACTGTAATAACAATTGTAACAATCGCGAGAATTGTAATTGATACCTAAGCACTACCATCGATCATTTTACAAACCTTCCATTAGGAAGTTCTCCCGTCAATGAAGGAAGGTAGGCAATTTCCACCTTTTTCTGTATCTACTAGGGTGACGAGATTCAATCACCATACTGGAATATTCACACTCTCCTTTTTGCGTTTCTTCCCAGTGGAATTCGTACCAGCTGTAAATGTGCTAACGAGGAATGGCCACTTTGTTGAATTTACAAAGAAAAGTAAGCTGTTTGAATTCACTCCTTATATGTTGCAACACATAAAATAACTTTTTCTGGAGATTCGCCATCTTCTTGTTAACTAGAAGTAGAACCACTTTAATAAGGATCATTAGAATGCACAATATAATATATTAGGATCTTCATCTGTACAGTAACGTATGGCATTCATCTTAATCTATTGTTATTTATTATCATGTAAGAACATGATGTTGTTTTGGGAATTAGATTTTTTGGAGTCAACCCGTATAGGCGAAAAATAAGTTTTATTATTCGCACAAGCATTTCAAAAAATCAGCTTTTAAAAACGTGATGGCATTGCATTTACAAAAACTCTGATTTAAAAAGATAAGTTAATGACTGCAGCAAATAAAACGTAGAAAAATGTCATTTTTAGCTCGTGTTTATGTTAATTGAAATAAATAGGAAATGTGATATTTTTTAAACAATAAATGCGTGATAAAGATTTTTTAGATGGTGGCAATACTAAAGTGACTCATTCATTGAAACAATTAAAATGAATAAAAATATAATTTAACTCGCACGAGCACGTGATACTTGGCCATTCAAGAAATAAGGTTCTGACATGATACCTTGAAATATGCATAGCAGATTTCATTTTAATCTTTATTAAAAATTAGTTTTAATCTGCTCCTTTTTTAAACAGCCCTTTATAGAATTTATGGGTAGATAGTATTATTATCAAGGCCTTTAATATCAAGTTGCTGTTAATTGTTTCTTATGACGCCATGGACAAGCTCGCTGAGGCAGTCAGCGATTTAAGTCTAATCTCCGTCTCTTGTTTTGAAGTAGCTCCAACTAGGGCCAAGAGTAGGACTTTTGCTACACACTCATCACATTCGCTTGCACAGCCCCTTTTTACAGGGGGGGAGGCTCATTCACACGCCTTACAGATAGAACACAGAAGAACAACCATGCCTGAATCAAGACTCAAAAACGGGACTCCCAGATGACGGGGAAGACACTCTATCCTTTGCCAAGACGCCGGCTTAATATCGAGTGATGAAGTATATATATGCAAAAGATCATATTCACTTTCACTTAGTACAATGGTTTTCATCATAGATATGTGAGCACATTAACTTAAGACCCTGCACTTGAAATCGTGAAGATACCCATTCTGTGGGGGGCAGTCGATGATGGATTTAATATATTTTGAGACTCAATTCATTTGATATCATGAGGTCCCTCTTTTAATGAGCTGGTCAGCTTAGTTTTGCATTTCAGCATATTACCAACATGTTTATTATTAATTTTAGGTTAACATAATGCGTTTGCTATTTATCTACTACGGTTCTACGCTGTTTAATATTTTTGTTATGTTCGATTTTATAAATATTCTAACAATTAAGCTAGAGTAATAAAAAAATAGGAACATCACCAATATTACATAATAAGTAGTTAAAATTTGCCTAATTTTATCATTCATAGAATTTACATATTTTTAAAACTTAATTAAGAAATAAAAAAAATTTAAAAAAATTTGTAACCAATTTTTTTTCAGCTTAGCAGCGTTATAGCAGGTTTCCTAATATACTATAAGGATATAATTAAAATGCTTACTATGTTTAATTAATTGTCTGTAATTATATAGCAATTATGCTTAATTGAAAGTATATAGTTAATATGGTATTTCAAGTCAGCTATTATCTGGTTGGAAATCCGCCACTGATAGAAATCGACATACTACAAAATGTTTTATCAATTTTACTCATTAGTGTAAAATTCGCAATGATATTAAAAAGATTGTTATTCTTAATACACTTAGCCTATGCACTAAATTGTAAATATCAATTTCTTTAATCGACTTTTTTTTAACAAATTTATTTACTATTCATTTTTAAGTAACCGATTTGTGACTTCTTTTCCGTCAAGCAACCTCAGACCGTTACCTAGCTTTCCCAATTGAAAAACCGCCAGTCAAGAAAGTGATATAATACTAAATGAACAGAACGAAATCAAAGTTTATTTTCTGTAAACTGTATTTAGACACTCACAGATTGTAATTTTGTAGACTAATAGACTGTTTTTTATATAAATTTGTTTATTTGGGGGCTAGAAATATAAAGTTTTTTTAAGTGACTGATTTGCCATCCAGTCTTAGTTTAGCACCCTTTGGTTCTGTCTAGTTTGTTTAGTTAGAAGTTCGCCACTGGAATAAATAAGTATGCTTCAAAATGATCAATCTGTTTTAATCATTAATATTAAAGTTACTACATTACTGGCAAAATTGTTATTCGAACATACAGTCAATTCTATATACCGATGTAAATGAAGATTTTATTATCATGTGACAACATGATGTTGTTTTGGTTAGGAGTTTTTGGTGTCTCCGAAATAACGTAGGTAAAAATATTTGTTTTTTCATTGGTAGATTGCGAATCACCTGACCCATAACATTTGGGGTTTGTTTTGTCAGTATTGTTTGAAATATTTAATTAAAGTTACTTTTAATTGCTTTTGGTTCGTCGTTTTTGGGAAATGTCATCTTCCAGTTTGCTTACGATTTCTTACTTTTAAATAATTAATCTCGCTCTCAGAAGATTATCACTGGTTTTAACTATCGCAATTTTGTAAACCTCGTCTTATATATTTATTCTTTAATGATATTATAAGCGCATTCTTACTAACTGTATTTCTCAAAGTACTGTAAATATTGGAATATGATTTTAATATCAATATGTATTCCGTTCATTGGATTTTACCACATATATAATAGTTACTAGTAATAGTGAACTTTTTATCTAAATTACTGGGGGGAGGGGTATGTTAAAATCGGTCGCTCTTCAACACTTTGTTTGCCAGTAAGAAAAATTAAAAATGGAAGTTAAAAAAAATTATAATTAGAGAGAGAGAGAGAGAGAAATCTCGTATTTTTTTTCAAACCGCTTTAAACTGGTTAATGACTGAAATTAATAAAGACAAATAATCACTTAAAAAATAATAATGTTTTCACATGAGAACTTGAAATTTGATACCGTAGATTTTATTTTTGTTTTTTGATTTATTTTAATTAGAATTTCTGCCGAAATACAAATCGAATTACGCCTACTGATTCTGTTTGGAAGAGCTTTTAATATTATTTTACTTGTTTTGTTGTCTGTTAAACTCAAGGAAACATCATAAATGGTGATATTTTTCCATATATGCTCAAACCACCAATCAGAAAAATTTCAAAAATATAGGACTTAAACTAAGTCCTCTAAAATCACAAATAAATAATTTTATAAGAATGGCATACAGAAAAATTAGTTTTAACCCGTTTTTTTATTATAATTCTGTTATCAGCTGATATATAAACAGATATAATTATACAATTTTAAAAAATTAACATTGAAAATGTTGTATTAAAAAGATACCCTTACCATTTAAACATACTGAACTTTCATGAAGTAATGGTGGCAAGACACATGAAACTAAATCATGGTTCATGGTCATCTTGTACAAAGTAGAGTTTTTTATTGATATACAATAAACAAGAATCAAGTATCTTTCCTTATTCTTTTAAGACATTTACTATTTCATATATATCATTAAAGGAGCAACATTTTAAGAAGAATTATTTGCCTCAAAATTTAACACAACTTCACAAATTTGAAAACCTACAAGAATATTTACTAAATTATCAATAAAGTGTACTTAAAATATATCCACTGGTACGATTTATGAGATTATTTCTAAATGATATTTATTTATTTTTTATTTTATACGTACAATATTTGTTTTTCTTTTTCAAATGATTTTTGAATAAAAAAATAAGGGAATTCTCTTGTGCTGAAAAAAGTAACAATGCTTTATACTCTGACAGTACTGACAGTATTAAACTGACTCTGACAGAACTGAAAGTATTAAATTCTTATTGAAATATTCTTAGCAATGAATAAATTTTTTTCTTCTAAAAGAACTCAAAATTTTCAGAGTAACTGAATTAAAAAATAAAGAATTTAATTTGAAAATTGTGTTGTTGTTGAGAAAAATTTTCTATGAAATTTCGTTATTATAAAATTCAACTACACCGTAAATTAACTTAAATTCCATGGTTCAAACATGAAGCTCCTGTACAAAGATTAAGTTAAATTTTTCGCAAACTAGCTAAAAGAAATGCGGTTTCACTTCAAAGTAAACATAATATGATTACATTAAACAAAAAATATTGATGTCTCTATTATGAAATAAGGAAGAATATTCTTCGGCCATAAAAATGCAAATATGAAGAGCAAAGCATAAGCACGAGGGAAAAATATGATGCAATCGATCATCTCATGCTTTAAAAGCTCTAAATTGAAACTTAAATAGATAGTCTACGGTTGCGTGATATGATTACTTTATATCTCTATTTATTCTTTTCCGAGAAGCTTTAAATTCGAACTTTTGTTCTTGAGATAAAGGTCAAACGAATAAAAATGACCTTCTCATTTCAAAAGCTTGCTCGTCTAAAAATTGAATAAAACTGCCGGACTTGAAATGGTATTTATTAAATTAGTATAAGCTTCCTCAATCAATAAATAAATAATTCCTAAATTAATAAATTTTTGAAGTTCTGTTAAAAAATTTACCATTTAAATACTGGAATGAAAACAATTTCTTAGAAGATGCATCATTTGTAAAACCGTTGAAAATCTGAGTTGCTGCAATTGCATCAAATATAATCTGTTATTGGCAATAAGCAAAATAATTTCAAAAATATTTATTTAATCAATTTACATCAAAATTATTAAAAAACTGAGTGAGAGAACTTTTCTGACGCGTTTTTATGTTTTATGTGTTTTTTTAACTTGCAAAAAATATTGATAATTCATGTAATCTTGTAGTATCAATTAAAATCAATATACTTATTTTTCAAACATGTACTTCAAAACATTTTTTTGGAGGGGGGATCAAAACACTCGCCTTGAATCTCGTATTTCCAACAAAGAATTTAAACAGGCTATATTTAAAACAATTTTCGTAGTAAACATGAATAAAAAAGAAGATAATCATTGGAAGTCAATGGTGTTTGAAATCGGTATCTGTAAAAATAAATTAACACTTTTACTGACGTATGAATCACATTCAAGCGACAACAAAAGTTCTCAATCAATAAAGAATCCGATGCGAGTAAACAAGTTAATGTTCTTACATCTCCTTGTTTTAACATCTTTCTCAGCACGTGAGTCACTTGCGATTCATGCATATTATCTAATTAGATGTTTTCTTCTCAACTACAATTTAAAGAACAAATTAATAAGCATTTTATTAGATAGTGGTCCAAACCACAGGCATTAATCATGACAACTAACGTGTTAAAAGAAAAAAAATTACATACATAAAATTAGAAATTAACTTCTTATGCTTTATTTTTAAACAAACATTGCATTGTCAATCGTCGACATTACCAAGTGTAATTCTTTCCGTTGTTATTATTTTAATGATAAACCTGAAAAATGCTTTTTATTCACATTTAAATTTTTATATTTTCTTTGATAATAAGCAACTGCTAATTCTACAAATAATTATTATTCTTCGATCCGCTTAATATTGGAAGCTAGGGCAATAATCAACTACATTTTAACCTATTGACTGTCATTTGCAATATATCTCGTAGAAAGCTGCTATAAAATCAAGCTTTTATAAATTTCCCTGACAGTGAACGGGTTAATTATGAGAATACTCCAATATAATGTTTAGCTTCAATTCTAGGTTTAAAAGCGAATATAGTTTCTTCTTTCCTTCGATTTAAATAGTTCTTGAATATATTCAAAAAATGTATCTTACCTGGCTGTTGATCATTTGGAGTTGTTGGAGTAAGCCCTAATGTTACACCTTCTGGGGATGAATTTTCGGGCGACTCCAGTATAGGCGTTATGTTTCCATTGGGTTTTTTTGCAGAGAAGGTTCTGAAATCAGACATGTCTGTCCTATGCCTGTCACTAAAAATGAGACTCTTTGACATAGGTATTCGCCTCGGACTCTCCATCATAGTATCCGAATCGTCCGCAGTGATAACCACCGCGGGTGGATTCAGGTGATGCTTGACCGGTGTGCTGTCCACTGTGGGCAGTCGCAAGATCCTCGTGTGCACTTTTCCTTCGTCGTGGGACATACTGTTGCATACACCAGCAGTCATAGGAACTGCTTTTGGAGGCTGATTTAACTCCAATATCTCTCTTCAAGGAGTTATTTATTTCTAAGGAAACTACTTTTCACTCTAAGTTAAAGTTATTTTCCAGTAATCGATTAATCTTAATTTTCTTACCACCATTTTTTGCAGGTATGTGATTAACAAAATGCTATTCATATTTAGAATTCCAGATTTAAGTATACTTTTTCAAATAATAATTGACATATTTCTTTTTTAAATTAGCAGAATAGGCTTTTCATTTCAATATTATCAAGAGTTTTGCATAATATTTTTAATGTCCCTTAATTTTCTTTGATTTCTAGGCTTCCTTTCTTATTTTCAAGAATGCAAATTAAAATTGTTCATTTGATTTTTAATGTAGTTTTTCAAATTTTGCATTATTGTTATATCATATAATATCTATATTCATTATTTTTTATACGTTTTCTAGGTAATACCTTTCAAAAATAAAAATTCATAGGAAAAAATATTAGAAAAATATAAAATATCAGAAAGGCATCGTTTTCAAGTCCACATTCTCCTGATTCTTCCTTTCAAATAAAAAAGAATCTTCAAACATTTATATATTACTGCCATTCTTAATATTTAACTAAAAAATATTCTTCAATTAAAACTTGACAAATTCAGTCAATAAACAATTTCCTTTTTATAAAGGCACTTTTCTCTTGTCATTAGAATCTCTTTATCGTCTTTTCTGAAATGCAGATTAGTTCACAAAAAGAATTTTTCAGTTTCTACTTTTTCAGAATTTTCTTATAGAACCAAATATTAAATATTTTTTCAAAAATATTATGAATTGCATAATGTTTCTATACCTAAGTTTACTATCTTCATTAAAATCAGGATAAATTCACTGAATGATATTTCATTTCCCTATTTTTCATGTTTTATTACGAAAAAAAGTGAAATCATGAAGAAATATATATAATTCTTTATCAGATGTTACATTTGCATCAGTAATCTAATTTTTTTTATTTTTATCATTACATTTGAATATCAATCAAAGCTATCTTCTAAATAAAGCTGAAAACAGCAGTGCATTATTTTTCAAACTGCTTTTGAAGAATTCTGTCTCAACACTTAACATTGTCTGAATAAAATATTCGCCCTAATTATAAAATTCTGAATGATCGATTTTAAAACGCATGGGAAATAAAGAAAATAATTCTACCTACCCTACTTTATACAAGTAAAAGGCAAAATTGCATAACCATTCTGGTGATACTCTTTTAATCCATGAGGTAGTACAGTGAAAAAAACTAAAAAGGCATTCTGAAGCCGTAAAAGGTATAAACCTATTAGTTTTTCAGGTTCCAAAACACAGAAAGATTACTCTCTGGTCGATCATGACGAAATAAATGAGTAAATGCCTTTTGCCTTTCGGTATTTGGACGGGCTTTTAAGCAAAGTGAGTTGTTGTTGCACGTGATGCACAACTACAAGAAGTGAACGGAATTGCGTCACGAGTGCAGCTGGTAGTGGACGACCCATGCGGTCAGCAGATCGCAGCGGCTGGATTTTGACGGATAGCGGGTCGATTCGCTGCTGCTATTGGATACATGTTAGACACCTCGTGACTAGAAATATCTCGGTTGCCTCTCTTGGCGAGAAATCGTCTTCTCAATGAGAGCCAAATATGGATCATGGCATCCTTCTCTCAAGGGGAAATTAATAGTGCTCAGGGTCCCATGAGTTCGTTTACATTTCAATAAACCATAAAGCAAAGCTAAATTATGCATAATCTGGAAGCTCTAAAAATACAGCGCAGCATAAAAGTTTTTGAGCTATGCATAAATAAAATAAGTGCAGTTTTGTAATAATGATTTTTCTGTGCTACTAAGAGATGTCGTACAAAGTGCAATGTTTTTAACATGCATGATAAAAAAAAACATTGCAATTTACATTTATGTAAATTGCAATGCTATAAATTTCATTTTCCGATGTTAGGTCAGTTATAACAGTAATATATTTACAATTTTAGAATACATTATTATTTGTTTACCATATATTTCCATTTTTATTTATTATACCTGCAATGGATTTCTCTTTTTTATCTTGATAAATAATATGCAAATATGCAAATAAACAATATGCAAGAACATTTTACAGTTTACAGAAATGCAAATAAGTACAGGATGTATCCTAAAGCAATAAATACTCATTTAAATTACTTTATAACTTGTATCACTATAAATAAATATTATTTGAATTTAAAATGCCTTAAAACTAATAAAGAATTTTAAAATTCTCTTCTTTTATTTATTGATTCAAATTCAAAATTTTAGCCCCTATTTTCGGTAAAACTAAATAAATTTGTATAAAAAATGTCATCCCAACTTTATTAACTTTATGACTATTGTCAATTAAGAAGAAAATATATAATTAGAAAGTATCAAAAATGAAAACGTACTCTATATAAATTCATCCCAAGAGAGAATTAAATAATATTTATTTAATCTCAGCCACTTTTGATGGTTAGTTGTTTCGCTATAATAAATTGCTGATAAAACTTTTAATTAGATATTTTATATAGCTTAGTATCTAATGATTTCCCCAATAAATATTTTTAAACTTCAACATTTTATAGGCATTTGATATATTCTTTTATGGAAATTTAATGTTGTGCTATTAATTATACTATGCATTTTTCTGGTTTTCTGGGATTAATTATATGCAATCAGTTATATTATAAAAAGAGCAATAGTGTAAAAAAATGAGCATACTTTTATAAATGTTTGTTTATAATAATTTTGTTCTAAAGTAAAACATTTTTTTAAAATTATCAAAAGTACTTTTAATAAAACCTACTTAGTATAGAAAAATAAATTAATTTTTTGTATTTTCTTAATCAGCAATGGAAAAAATTTAAGATGAAATATTAATGGTAGAAATGAAAACCATTTGGGGTTTTAATTCAAAATGTATTATTCAAAGAAATTTATTGTTATAAAATAAGCTCAAAGTATTTTATTTGATTAAAAATTGGAAAAAAAAGAGCAAACAGTTGCAAACGATCCAAAGAACTTTGTCTCGCATTTATTGTTTTAAAAAATATTACATTTCCTATTTATTTCATTTCGTATAATCACGTGCTCAGAATGACATTTTTCTATATTTTATTTGCTGTAGTCATTACTTATTTTTTTAAAATCAGAGCTTTTGTAAATGCAATGGCAACTCGTTATTAAAAACTGATTTTTTCAGATGTTCGTGGAGATAGTTAAATTTTTATTCTTCGTCTACGAATTTTTGTTGACACCGAAAACCTCATCCCCAAAACAGCATCATGTTCTGACATGATAATAAGCAAATCAGTCAAAGTACACCATGCATTCAAGTGTTAATCAAATGAAATATAGAAGCATCTCAACTATACATGAGCATTGTGTTGAATGCTGTAAGAATTTTAGAATTTATCACAGAAAATATCAATACAAAGTGCACAATACCATCCATCAAATTATATCTTGCCAAATAAGATAGTTCTAGGTTGTAAGGCCTAGACCATATAGCAATACGAAAAACAGACATAAATTCATTTTTATTATTAAAAATGATATAGAATTTATAAAGCACGTCAGTCAAAGTGCATCGTATAATCAATTGCTCAGTACATAAATCATAGAAATATCTCAACTGTATAAACATTAGTTATCAGGAATTATTCATTACAAGGAAAAATATCTACAACTCATAATGCATATTGAGTAATAGACGTATTAATTAAATAACATCGGTTAAGAAGCGAACTCATTAAATGCTGTTCTGCCTATGCTGAATTTTTCTTGCGTGAGAATAAGACTTCTACGAAAAAACGGAAATTTTGGGCCAGTTTGACAATTAGTTATTTGAACGTTAAATAACTTAACAAGGAGCATTTATTATTTAGTCATGAAGATCTGATAAGCAATATCTTAATTATTTTAGTTTCATTTTTCAAAATGAACAGGTTAATAGCATAATTATGCAAGACTCAGGACTAAGGAAATCAATCTAGCTGAAAATTATTCTTAACATTTTATAAGAAAGGTTTTGATAGTAAAATAAATATACTGTGTTTTTATACTAGATCAAGAATGTTTTTGTTATATTTTTAGACTTAAATACTGTAATTAATGCAATGTCTCAAAAAGATCATAATTTATTATCTGTACAATATGACTTTAAAAAAGTACCCCATGATGATGATTAAGTGCAAATAGAAAATTCCAGATTCAAATAAAGTTTAATTTTCAGCAACAACAAAATGTTCAAATATTGGCAAATCTACATATTTCATAGATTTGTTATTATTGAAACTTGAAATTTCTAAGAATTTAGAAGGAAATCGATTTTCATATTTCAAAATTTGATACAATTTTAAATTCAAAAATCAACTTATGTAATCAGATCAGCATCAAACAAATATAAAGCCAACATAATAATTTTAATGTAAAGTGAGTTCTCGAAATAAAATTAAAATTATAAACTTATTGAAAATTAATATTTACACAAAAGAAAATTTAAACAGAAATTCCAACTGATGGAATTTTATTATTATTATTGTTGTTGTTGTTGTTGTTGCTGCTGCTGCTGCTGCTGCTGCTGTTGTTGTTGTTGTTGTTGCTGCTGCTGCTGTTGTTGTTGTTGTTGTTGTTGTTGTTGAAAACTCGACTCGATGATTTTAATACTTGGTACATTTTAACAAATCTTAAGTACATTCGTTCGTTCAGTTAATCAGAAGTGATGGTCTCTCCGAAATATTCTCGTTTACTCTAAAAATATACTAGTGTATTATAAACTGCAGGCCATTAATGAATGACAGTAACAAATCAGCACTGAGCACACTTTCTTTCCTTCAAACTTTTTAACATTGAGATAATACACAAAAATGGGGACATCGAATGTATATTTTGGACGCAAACTACAATTGTAGTCACAAAATCATTTACCAGGTTCATAAAATGATACTTAATTCGATTAATGTTCCATTTTCAAGCAACTCAAGTGTTATTTTAAGATATATTTCTAATTATAAACAATAAACAGATATCTATCAACGGTAATCCATATTTTGTTTGCAAAATTATAATCTTAATAAAGTAATTTGCTTGTGAAAGAAATTTATTAATATACTTAAATATTTCAATTATTCATTTAGTAATAAATTCATTTCTTATCTTTATGATTGAGATTACTGAATTTAAATCCCACTGTGTAAATCAGATTAACCTCTAATTTTAAACCATTCAAAATCTTTTGTAAATGAACCTCTTAATATTGATCTACGAGAAAGTTGATGACGAGAAAGACACCTGAGTTATCTCACCTTTTCCAAAAATTCATATTTCGCTTAAAGGAAGATATTTAATTACGAGAAATTTAATTTGGGCCAGTTCCGCATAAACAATAGTTCGTCGAAGGAGAATAAACTCAAGCTCATAAAATCCACACCTTTAATAGGCATTCCGATGCCATACCATCAAATAATGACTTAATTAAATGAAACAATTAATTCGTAAAAAGAGCTAGAAACAATATTAATAATATCAAATATCTATTTATATAGTCAACCGTGTGGCTGTTTGCATTACATAGTATTTTATTTCTAATATAATTATACGTTGAAAAATTAAAGATTATTTTTAGCCCTAAATACCGTCAAGAATTTGGAATAAGCATTCTTCATCTTATGTTAAGAAAATAAATATCCAGAAATTATTCAAAAAAAACTATGTAAGAACAACATGTAAAAATTAAAATGAATGAGAACCATTAAAAACAAATCATATATCTTGATTACCTTTGTCCGAATACCCATCTTTTATTTTTAGAATTCCCCCCAAAAAAACACTTGCGCTTTTTTTGAAAATTTTCGCGAGGTTTTTTTCCCCCTTTTCAGTTTACAGTTCTGTAAGTAAATGTTGTTTTATTAGAACACTTTACCTGAGAATATTCTAACTTACAAAACTTGAAACGCGAGTGGAATACAATGTATCATTTGAGTCTAAAGAAGCCGTCACTGATCGTTCCCAACGATGATGTATTGCATTCAATATAACCAAAAGTATTCTACATTTCTTTTTTTTAGTGGAATTCTCTCATGCAAAATTTGTTGAATTCTTTTCCTACTTTTTTTGCAAAATAAAAATTAAAAAGATTTCAAAATTGTACAAATGCAGTTCTTGCCATCATAATATTATCATATAATTTATGATGAAATTCTCATAATAAAACGAATAGCTTATCATTTAAATTTTATTTTTGTCCTTTTTTATAAAATGTGCGAACAATTATTCATGTAAAGGTATTTTATTCGCTTCTATTTTTTTCAAAATAAAACTCTTACCATAAATCATTTTTACAGAATTCAGCATTTTATAAATCGTTTGCGTTAATAGCGTTGAAAAAAAAATAAGCTATAAGTTCACATTAGCTCTGACAAATATTTCGTTTATCTAAAAATATTGCTTAATACTCATTTAACTCAAAATAGCATAGCTTGAGAGAGAAGACCTCAGCAGTTAACTTCCTTTTTAACTGTCGAGTGTTATTTTTATCTCGCTCCTCAAAAAAGATTTTTAAATATCGTTTGGAAAATACATTAACAATATGTAGTGTATGATTTTTAATGGAACTGAAAATGTTTAAAAGTTTCTTAAATGTGCACCATAAACTAATATTTATATTAGTAGCGTTTTCAATCAGATATTTATTTCGTATCTCTGCTTGTATCAATAGAAAATATAAAAGCTTATAAAGATATAATTAAAAAGGCTTAAATAATTATTAATAATTCAAAAAATCTTAACTAATGGTTTTAAAATGACAATAACATTCATAAAATATTTTACTCCAGTCGTTTATTGTTTATAAGAATCTTATATGAGAAAAAAATTAAAATCAATATTGCTATTAATTTGATTTTATGAATAAATAATTCGCATGAAGTGAAGTCATTTGATTTGCTTATTGTATTCATCTCAAACATTTCAATTACACTTTAAAAGTTATAATATTATTTTATTATTCATAACATTAGATTTTAAACAAATTCATCTTCCCCTAAACTATTTCAAACAAAATTTTCTCTTTGCAATTCAAAATCATTTTTAAACTGTTTGTGAATAGCTTTTAAAAGTTAAAACTAAAAATTTCATTCCATTATATAAGCGCCTTGTATGTAAATTATATGTTTAAATAAAATATTTTCTTTATGTATATAAATTAATAAAACTTAAATTCCCAATGTTTCAATGAAAAAACATACACTGAATGAATAATCATTTTGAAAGAGTTTTCATTCAGTTTTACATTGAAGTTTTACATTGAATTATCATTTCATATATATTGCAAGGATTTTTTTTCTTCCTATGTATAACATTGAATTATGTCTTCCGATATATTACAAAATATTATTACTTCCTATATATCGCAATGAATTATTTCTTCCTATGTATAACATTTAATTATGTCTTCTTATATATTACAAAATATTATCACTTCCTATATATTGCAATGAATTATTACTTCCTATATATTATAATGAATTATTACTTCCTTATATTACATTGAAATTTGAAATATAACTTCCTATATATATAAATTAATCTGAAAATTTCCTACTTTTCATTATGAACTAGCATTTAGCTGATTGATGCTTCTTTTTAAATAGTGGAATATTTCGTTTTATACAAATCAATAAATCTGAAATATTTCAACACTTGTGGGCAAATCGATAACTCACTCATTTAGTCAATGGATACTACAATTAGTCGTTGAAAAACATCGTCTTATCCTGAATTACTTTAGGAATAATGAGTAATTGCCTTGATAGAAAAGAATTGAATCTCAAATTTTATTTTACTTAAAAGGTGGAAACCAGATTTTTATCACTGAAATTAAAAAGCATGTTTGTTAATCACGGATTTTCCTTTGCATAATAAATGTTCCCATAATAACTATTCTATAAATCTAAACAACGGTGCCATATTCATTTTTACTATCTTACATATGAAATATAAAAAGAGAAAATATTGTAATCTTCAGAAAAAAACATTCGTAAAATTTTGATTAACTTTCACATTTTGGACTCCCTGAGTGTTAATATACCCTTATTTGAAAACCAATCCATTTGTTTTTTTTAAAGACCAAACACGCAACTTACGACTAGAACGGCATTTGGTAGAATGGTTTTTAACCAAATTGAAATCTACCAAAGAAAAATGTCTCATATGTATATCATTGCTTTTATAAATATAATATTTCTCAAAACAACAAATTAAGTTGTTGAAATTTCGTATTTGATTCTTTTACCAGACCACAAATGCACATGGTGCATTATCAGATTAATTCGTCTTGGTATAGCTATTGGCTATTCAGACTCGTATATATCTCAGGCAGCACAGCCTGTTATACACTTATATAATATTGGATTGGATTGTATGGGATGGTATTGTATTTCATTGCATTGTATGGGATGGGATGGTATTGTATTTCATTGCATTGTATGGGATGGGATGGGATGGAATTGTATTGTATTGGATTGGATTGCGAATATTGTTCTATATTAGTATACAATATTGTACTGTATGTATGTTCTATTAAGGATATAATAATTAAAACTGCAGCGGCTGGATGTATGAATATTAGGATGTATTCTTTACATTTAAGCCATATATTTATAAATTCTGTGCCAAATTAATCCATAAGAGTTTTTTTATTATTATTCCAGAATAAATAGATGTGAAATTCTAAGAAAAAGCTCTCAAACGTCTGCTTCCATATTCTCCTTAAACTCTAAATAAAAGTCGATTAGCAACAGATTATTTAGTTTTAAATATATTTCCCTGATAATCATTAATTGAATGCAGTAAAATTGTGGCAATGATCATTTTCAATCGTTACAAGTTTTCTCAAACTTAAGAACATGCTTATGAACAACAAATTTTCTCATGCTTAAGAACCTGCTCTCATTCTCTTCCTGTTCTGCCTGTCCTCTTTGTGTGCAGTTTGGTTTGTTTAATGTCCTCTACTTCTTGTGGGCTGCTGTTTGTTCTACTGTTATTGCTTGTTTGCGTCTCAGTTGTATTTTGTCGTCTGTGTGTTGGTCTTTCGTATTAATAAACAGCATTATTTATTATTGGTGTCTGCTGACTGTATCACCTTAAATGCTTTACAGCGAAATTCTTCAAATATGCAGAATTTTGTGCACAGAAGTTTTGAGTAACAGTATGCTTTGTCGGTTTCGCTTCACTCTACAGCGTATCATCATTAATCGTCTGTTGCCCTATTTTGCTGAAAAAGCATCACTATCTACCATAAAAATCTCAGTTTTTATCATAGGAAATAATGCAGTTGGAAACTTTCTACGACTTTCATCTAAGCACCTTTGTATTTTGCTATGAATAACCTAATAAGAAGTAGGGCAAAACATAGGATTATTCAAAACAATTACACCATTTGCTTCAACGTCTTTTAGTTCCTTCTTTTGCAGAAAAAAACTGGATTGCTTTAAGTGGCACCTGTTTAGAATGAAATTTATGATATTGTCTATATGATAAAATATTATATCTTTTGTTCCATTTAACGATATACAATCACTAACTGCTGTTAATTATGTCATAAAATGATATTCAGTTTGTCTATACATATACTTAAATCATCCAAAATAACTCCATAACTGCAAAAAACATCTTTATTCGAAAAATATAAAAGCAATACAATCAAAAACTGTTGCCGTACAAATAAAACTAAATGCAAAAGTTAAAAGCTAATTAAATGGCTAAACAGTAGCGGTAGCTGCACTTGACACTGCTTTATTTCTATTCCCACGAAAAAAGCATAATCATCTGCAGAAAAAATGCATTCTTCCATTTGAAATAAAGCAGCTAGAATCCAATTTTCATTTTTATATCTATTTATAATAAATATTTTGTTTTTAATTTCCTAAAAAGTATCACGGTTTAGTTCAAATCTAATCAAAGTAGGTGCACTAATTGAAAATAGTTAAAGTTTTCTTGTAAGCAATAGGAAAAAAATATTTGATTATGATGTTGTGTCCGCTTTTTACCACGAAAAGAGGGGTGTAGTAGCTTCTGAGGGTATGGACCCCTGAGCATACTGACTTCTAGCTCATATGAGGATGAAACACACACCCACACGCTTACACAGTCCCTTTTTACAGAGGGGCACAATCACACATCTCACAAATAGAACACAGAAGAACAACCATGTCCGAATCAGGACTCGAACCCGGGACTCCCAGAACACGAGGAAAATGAGATAACTCTGTGCCAGAAATCCGGCAAAAAAATATTTAACAGCAATATTGGTGAAAGCGAAAAGTTTATTCAGTGTTAAGTAATTACTTCCCAATTAAATTATGTCCCACGAAGTAATTTTAGAATATTTAGATAATAATATCCAAAAAAGCCATCTTGTTATCAAACGCAGAGGCTAAGAACATGTTTTATAAAGTCTAATGGCTTAGAGACAATTTCATGAATATTGCTCGTGTAATTGGAAGAACACATTGGGTAATATTATCAAATCAAACTATTAATTTATTTTTGTATTACGCTCAACCATTTTTATTCCTATCGTTTTGTTTACAAAAAGGTTATAACTTTTTAATCAATACAATTGATCTGATTAGCACTTCTGTTCAAGACGATCGTGGCTAAACTCAGCTGATAATTGATGGACAACTACCAAATGAAAAGCAGCCATAATGCAAAATATACTTTATTAATTGGAATTTAATACTCTTTAAACTGGCGCAAACAATGCTTTTTTGTGTTATAATCATTATTTATTCATGCTTCATTGATATTTCAAAATATTAAGCTTAATTAATATTGTTAGGTTTATTTCGAGTTATAAATAAATTTCTTCTATATTTCAATAACTTATCACTAGTTCTCTTTCTTCATAAGATATCGCACCAATAAAAGATTTTTTTAAAGCTTTTGTGTCCTATAATTCAAATTATATCTAAATTATTAGTTAATTTTGAAGCAAACAGTTTTTTTACCACTAGGCTAAAATATTCCTCCATGATATAAAATAAAATTTTCAGTTTGTAACTGAACCCACTTTTGACTCAGTTTACTTTATAAGTTATATAATTTTATCAACAGCACACTATCTCTTTATTAAGACTTTTCTGATAAATAAATAAATAAATTTTTCTGTATATATAATTTTTTTTCAATGAAGCAATCTTTTTTAACACTACATTTGCATTATCATTAAAGTGTGTTAAAAAAACAACAGCACCGGGCAAAATTAAATATTGTAGTAAATATTTTGAATATTCATTTCTTTGCATTTGTAAATAAATTGTGTTTAAAATATAGCTTAGCAATAATCTTAGAAATCAAATAAAAATTAATTTTGATGGAAAATTGTAATTTTTTAAATTTTATATATGTGTAGTTGAAGAAATATTAAGGGACATTCTTTTCTCTAGTTCGAAGGAACGGACTTAATTCGTCTTTCCTTGTTTTATTTTCAAATTTAGCTATAAATTATTTATCAACTAGAAAAAAGACAGAAAAAAATTCCATATTTCTACAATACGCTTTAGTAAAGAAGCTTCAATTAAAACTATATATATATATATATATATATATATATATATATATATATATATATATATATAATGAAATATGATTAAATATTATTTTTATTAAAATTAAGGAAAAAAACTCTTATAGAAATAAAATTCATGACATTAAAAAACTTATATTTAAAATGGGATAACATTGCTGGTATGCAATAACATATGTCGAATTCTTTAAGGACTAGTTGAAATTTGAATTAAATGAAATTTCAGAAATCTTGTTAAAATTGTAACTTTTTAATGAATACTATTACTCCAGAAATAAATACTTCTCATGTTTAGTAATTTCCTTTCCAATCATTTCCCTTTTAGGAGACGTTGAAGGATTTTTTGATCATATATGGGGCATAACTCTTAAACAGCATGCCACTTTATAAACATTATCTTATTAATAGTAATAAAAGATAATACTGTACGTTGGAAATGTGTTCATTACTCATGAACAAGATTGTGCTATTTCAGTGTTATATATAAAAAGCTACTACGGCAAATTTGTTTTTGGTATGTGAAAAACCCTCTGCTGCGCCAAGATAAGGATACTTATGGGCATAAAAATTATATAAATTCTCAGATATGAATAAACTTCCGCATTTTCCTTATAGTATAGTTTCACAGAATTTTTTCTTCCTAGCATATATGAATTCCGGCTAGAGAAGAGAATTTACATGAGACAGAAAGTAAATTTTATTCATACGAATTATGGCTCTAAAAGCAATAAAAGCAACAGGCGATTTTGTTTCACATCAACTGCTCATAAAAGTTTTAATTTAAAAATTCAAAAACATTCCTGTTATTGTACTAAAAGAATAAAGCATTTTTATTTTAATTATTTTTCACCTTTTTATTCTTTTATTCATCATTAAAAATATCATCACATTTTGATTGAGTTAATTCGCAAATTCTTTACAAGATGGCACCAGTTGTATTAAACTAAAATTTAATTCATACATGTATTGATAATTTATGTCTATAAATATTAAACTAATGTATTTCCATCAAAAATATACAAATATCGAAGATTTTAAAACACAATTCCATAAAAAGTGAGGAAAAAAATATGTCAAATTAAATAAAAGTATGTAAAGTATAAGCTTTTAGGTATAACAATTGGCAGCGTAAAATATCAAAAATGTCCCTTGTTATTGACGTCTGATCAAATTTAAATATTCTAGGATTTTCTGTCAACCAAATACATTTCAACGAGATGTTTCCTGACATTTCTTGCTCTCTAGATCTTGAAGAAATGTTATTCCATAGAGTATAACATGTGCAACAACAAATAGTAAGTTTTAAACTGAAACATTCAACTAAGTTGGTCCCTTTGCATGAAAAGTGAAATTGTATGTATTCCCAGAGCATTTTATTAAAAGTAAAGAGTTGATTTAAAATAAGCCATAAATAAAAACGAAAGAATTCGAAATATTGTATTAAATAATCAGTTGGTTCAACAAGATTTCAATAACAATTTTAGTTGAAAAAAAATTTCTAAAATAAAACTACATTTTTTAAAGAAATAGAAATAGTTTCTATTTTTATAACATAACAAAGTCTCCAATTTAAGACAGGAGATATGAATAAAAATGAATGGAATGTTAGTAATTAATACTTCTCAGTTTAAAATTCCTTTTTCTCTAGAAAATTAAAATTGCTTTTGAAATAACACATACTCCACTATCTTTCAATGAGACTGTTCTTAATAACATCGCTCCTAATAGAATTTAAGTAAATAAAATCCTCTTGGGATAAGGCGAGAAGTCTTAACAGGAAATGAGCAAATAAAGCAATTTATAACTTTATTTGATTGTGATATTCATCATAATAATTGAAAAAGGAACATTTAACTGTACAGAATCGTTTGTAAAATTTCATTACAATTTATTATTTGTACTTACAATACAATAATCCAAAAAAATATGTTGTTATTAATGGCGCTTGCCATGGATAAACCCCCTACTGATACAACAACAGAATTAAGCCGAAAAGAGCGTCTCCTGTTTTTGAAGAAGCACCAATTAGGGCCAAGAGTACGACTTAGCTACACACTCACCACATTTGTTTGCACAGACCCGTTTTATAGGGAGGCACAGTCACACATCTCACAGATAGTACACAGAAGAACAACCATGCCCATACTGGAAAATAAATATAATTGAATGAACTGAAACCAGTAAAACAATTCATTCGTTATTTAACACATATGTGCGGAAAATGTACAATATAATAAGAGCATAAGCAACTCTCACATAGAAATTGAAGTGCTTTCGACATTTTTTTACTATGTAAACTATTTAATCAAATTTTCTCAATTTGTACTTAACATTTCAATTTGTCATATGTGTTAATAGTAAAGATGAATGTGCAAGAATGTCTTGTGTGTTTTGGCTCTATAAAGGAATAATCCAGTAAACTTTTAACCTTCAAAATTATTCTTAATATATTTTAGACGATAGAAATATGCAATTCGATATAATTTTTCTTCTTATATTTTAATTGTTGAAAATTATGCGATATTTTTAATATTATCTACAATAGTTTTTAGTTTTTTTATCATTTTGAAATTTGAAAATTATTCTAAACTTCAGTAATTTTTTGAAAATAATTTTTTTACATAAGTTTTAACAATAAATTTCATTTTGAATTAAAATTCAAGTCATTTCCCTTTTCCTTCGAATAGAAAATCGAATTAAGCTCTAGAATAATAAATCTGTCTAATAACAAAATACATCAAATGAGGAAAAATCAAATGAATTTATAATATAAAGAAAGTTAAACACCCTAATTTAGTCAGTTACATTTTTAATAGCAATGTGATGTCACAGGACTCGACTGTATTATTATAGTTCATATACACGATGAACTGAGCAGGTGTAAGCTTATTAAAATAAAAAAGCTGTGATATTTCACAATTTCATATTTCAAAATATTTCCCGGGAGAAATCCTGAATATTAAATTACGCATAACAGATTCAATTAAACTCAAACTGAATCTAATATTTCGATAAATCAGCTGGTCATCAAAATCGGCTAATCAACAAAACCAGGTAATTCGTGTAAAGATAAAAATTCTTCTTGAAAGGATCATTAAATAGAGAAAACAGAGAGAAGAAACAGAATTCCTCTTGAGTTTTTCCCTTTCGAACTACATTCTCTTTGGGAAGATAAAAGCACTATAAGAAGAAGCTATTTCTTCTCAGTGTTAGTTTTCTTACGATGCACATACACAGGTTGCTTCTGTTGTTTTTAATTAGAGACTCAAACTGACGAACTGCATTTTTTCAAAGTAGATCCTACTGCATAGATTTCATCTCTAAAAATATTGTAGTTCTTGTTCTATGGCCAACAAGGAAAAGGTTTTAAAATTTGTATTCTCCAGTTTTAATATTACAAAAAAATATTTGTAGGGAAAAAATAGAGAGTTCCTTGTTAATAATAGTTTAAAACTAGTTTAAAAACTTTTAATTATGAATAAATTCTGAAGAAACTTTTAATAATCCATAGGCAACTTTCAATGATATTTTTAATTCCATTTACTTTCTCTTTTGAAGACAAGCTGTTTAGGGACTGCTTCTTCTGTACAGCCAACCACCCCGCCACCACTGAACGTAGCAATATCGACAGGATTTGTTGTAGCCGACTGTGTGTTGTAGCAATATCCAATCTTATATTGTCCGAATCTGTTGAACAGATATCCTCCTCGAGATAATTTTCCCCAAAGTGGTGAAATGCTGACCACCTCTGTTTAGGGACTATTAGGAAAAAAACTATATAAGGACTGGTTCTATTAATAATGAACCATATTAAAATGATTTTGACAGTACCACATCTGACTATCATCTCCAAACTATTACGTCACATCATCGCCTGTTTTTTTTAAAAAAAACTTTTAAAAATTCAAACAATTTTGCATTTAAATTTCGGAAAATCTAAAATGGAGAATGTGGGAAATATATGCAATCACAACCTTATTCTGTATGATTCTATTGTTCCAGAAATTCAAGATAAGAAAAAAACATATGTAATTTCAAAAAGCGCAAATTCCTAAAGTGATAGTAATTCCTAAATTTAGATTTACATTATATAGTTATACTTTCAAGACGCTATAATAAATCAAAGTTTTTAGCATTAGTATTCTCTATTATTAAAGTAGAATTTGAAATATCCTTCTCAAGGTTTGAAAAAAAAAAAGAAATATATATCATTTTCGGAGATTCATTTGATAGGATTACTCTTGTAGTGCTTCACCAGATAAAGTATTTTTACCATCCACAAAAGATAATGATAAATGTTTTTGATCTTTTTCCTTCAAATAAAAAAGAAAGCATATTATTTATAATAACAATAAATAACACTCAATTATGTTTTTTTTAAATAGTTATTGAGATCTACATTTGTTTTAAATCAATATACATTTTTTTATTTCGATTCCAATTGTGCAAATTTTAATATCTGTGCATAAAAAATATATAAAGTAATTGAAAACCATTATGAAGTTTGCCAAAAAAATATCATCTACCTATTTAATTAAATTTACTTTTTTTCAAATGAAAAATGTGATAAACTATTCGAAATGTATGTGTAATAATAAATAAAATAAATAAAGAGCATTTTTTCTACTACAGATGTATGAATTGCTGATACATTATTACTTTTTTTAATTTTTATTTATCTCTTCAGTCTTAATTTCGCTATGATTTCAAATAAAATATAAACTAAGATTCTACTTCTGCTTTCAATGTTTTTTAAATTATTTTTCAAAATTGATTATACATGTATATATATTTTAATTTTATTTATATATTTTAAGAATTTTATTTACATTCTTTTTTAACCAAAACACCAATTTTTTTTCTATTCCCTATTTGTTACAATCGTTATCTTTATTACTTTCTAGCCTCCTTTCGTAACCAGCTGGTTCACCAAGATAATTGCACATTAAAATTTTGGGTCTAATATTTTATGCAGTTTGATCTTAAAATAAATCTTTTTGCGATTTTTTTTATTTTAATTGTCATATAATTAATAAGATTGAATTATATGGCATAGTATAATTAATACTACGTCATTTAATTGATAATTTTCCTGCAATTCATAAATGTCATATAATTCAGAATATTATTGAAGATTTACGCCCTCTTGTTCATTGTACTGTACAATTTATAGAATTAATTTTCTGTCAGTTTTGCAAAATTGGAACTTTAAACTGAAACTAAGATGATAAAATTCCCATAAAAAAACGAAATCTTCATATAAAACATTTTTTAAATACAAGTGCACAAAACAAAATCATTCAGCATTGAAAGTTTGTATACATTAAAGAATGTTTTTAGAATTTGTGCGATATTTAGAAGAATTGTTTAAACCATTTTATTGATTCGTCTTCAAATTCAATTTTTTGTTTTTCTTTCTAAAAAATTTAAATGATGAAAAATAATAATATTTTATCTTTTTTTAGTCAATAAATAAACTTCTGAAAGAATTTAGTAAATATAAATTTAATGCATTTATTTTCTCTGAAGGTATCAGATTCTGGAAAATACTCTTGACAATAGTCAGCGATATTAAGTTTGTCTGCGTTGGCGCTTTACACGCCAAACCATTTAACAAAGAAATACAAAACTTTTTCATCTTTGAATGATAAAATGCGAACTAAAATACATTTTTTTAATAATTTCAACTTAAATAATCAAAAATTGGTTGATTTTTTTAGATAAAATCCAAAATTTTCATGCACAAAAATAATTTTTACATTAAATTAAAATTTAAAAAATTATTCTTTTTAATGACACTAAATTTGATTATTTAAATATTATTTAATATGAATAAAGTTTCTATTTTTAATCAATCTTTTAAAAACTGTTTTTCGCTTATTTCCCATTTCACGTAAAAAAATAAAATTTAACCAATACAAACACGTTAACCATGATTGGCGGAAATAAGCTTTTATCAACATTATTCCATCACATAGACAAAATTCAAATTAAAAGATTAAGTTACCTTTTCGGCAACCTAAGTTAGAAAATTGCAATTTTCAGCAAAAGACTTCAAGAAATGAAATAAATAACAAATATGACGATTATTTTTTAAAAAAATAGTTATAAGAAAGAGATTTCTGTTAACTTTATAAATTTTTGTGAGCTTTCCATATCATCAGTTGAATAATTTTAGAGTATTTGAGGCAGAAATTGGTTACATCTATAAACAGAATGTCTATTTCAATCAAATACCAATCCTTATTTTTAAATAGTTGGTATTTGGCACATATATCTGATAAAAAAAATGGTCTAAATGAAGTAAAAAATATTTTTATGCAGGTTGAGCCAATAAATGCTCTAACGAATTAATAATTTTTTTACGCAGAATCTCTATCCAATGAGTCATAATGCTCTGGGTAGGGTAACGTTTTAAATGAAAAGAAAGATCCATTCTATTGTGATTAAAATAGAGAAAGTTAAAAGATTAAACTACTTTCCTAAAAACCAACGATTTTAGATTACTTCATTGATAATGAAAGAAGCTACGTCAATCAACTCCAGGAATTTACTCAAGACTAATTAACTAAAATAATAAAATTATATGTCCTAAAATAGTGATATTCGAAAATTTATATCCCTACCGGATTTGGTCCCCAATTTGAAACCTGTTTTTGATTTAAAAGTTGTGATGTTAAAGATATTTCACAGAATATTATTCCTCAGGACCAATTCCTCAGGATCTATAAAATTACGAGTTTATAATTTTTTCAAAAGTACATTTATTCGCTGAAACATAATAAAATACTATTTACGTCATCATAAATAGGATCATTAAGAATTTCTTCAATTTCGAAGCATGAGTTACAAAAAGATTATTTGTTGAACCCTCATTAATATACTTTTGATTTCTATGAAAGAAAATCCAAAGCCAAATAATAACCAAACATTCACAATGGTCAGGTTTAGCATCTAAAGACAAGATACATCTTCCATTCCCATATCTGTATCAGCACTTATTTAGAAGTTTACTATCATCATCAAGCTTTCCCAACGTTTAAAAAACAAAGCTGAGCGAAGCTAAAGGGGGAATTTTAAGATGGATCAGTGAAATGTTTATTGTATAATATCTTGAATATATATCGCCTAAATTGTAAAAACAATTTCTATTGCACACATAAATCTGCAATTCATTCTGTTTTCTGTACTCATACTTTTGTAAACATATATTGCAAAAATTTTAGCTTTATCATTGATTGAGAGTAAAAAGTTTCATATAATTTTGAATTTGTAATAAATTTTGTAATTAATTGGTAATATGATTTGCAGTAAATTTGTAATATAATTTGTAGTTTACTTCCACATCGTATTTCATGGTATGGAAAAGTTTTACAGGTAATTATGTCACTTGCTGAATAAATATCTGATTATTGACCCTCGGCCGTGGCGACGTACTTGGGAGCTTCGGCTATAAAATGTAGGATCTCGAAAATTCGAGAATCTTGGCAATAGCTTCAATAGGAATCGAATTCGAAAAAAAGAGCATAAATGAGAGTGAGTCAGTTAGTAACAGTAATAGTGGTTGTTGTTCTTTCAAACGAAGGTTTCTTACGTTCAAACAAATATTTGAAGGAATTGTCACTTTGCATTGTTGATTATCTGCGAGTTTTAATGAAGAAACTTCACTACACAACTCTTATATATCACTCTTACGATCCATTTTTAAGATCTTCAGACAGCAATTTACAGGGAAGGGTTGAAAAAATAGAAAAAACTTTCACATTTGTATTCGTATTTATTTAATTTCTTTTTACTATACAGAAATTTTTTAAAAAATCAATTAGTTGAGAGAAGTGTGTAGATATTAAAGAGGATTATGAAAAATAACATTGGTTTTCATTTTAATAAATAATATTATAGATAAGATTTGTTAAAATTTTTATTTATATTTGATCCCTTCTTTTATTTTGATATTCATTCTATTTCTAATAGAATAATTCAAACAAATTCGCTGTAAAAGGCGTCATTTTGTAATAAATAATAATTAACACAGGATACAAACTCGCCATAATCAGCATAACAAATTTCTTGGGTTTAATTCTGATAAAATTTGCTTGGATCCTTTTAATAAACTTCCATATTCACTCATTTTTTTTCTTGTTAAAATTTTATAGTCAGTTTAGATATAATTAATAAATAATTTATCAGAATAGTTGGACTACTTTATTATAGATTTTTATTAATAGTTATCGATTGTTATTCATATCAATCTCATGCAAGAAAGGCTTAGTGATGAAATGGAAAGCGAAAATTGAAATATCACGATAAAGTATTAAAATTTCTTATTCCACTGCCGGTCCCAAACCTACTTATGAAAACAGAGCTCCTGAAAATAAGACAGAATAAATAGTTTGAATTTTTTAATACCTTTTTATTTTTCCGAATTTTAGGAAATAACACAGGCCTTCTTTTTGATTCAATTCATAAATTTTTTAAAGTACAATATCAGAATGTTACTTTCACATTTATATGAAATATAACCATCTTCCTTGCACATATTATCTTAATGGACAAAAAATATGCTGTTTCCTGCTTCCAATTTAATTTACAACAGTGCTTGTTTCAAAGAATATCATAAAGGATGTTTCATGATATAATTCTCGTTAAAAAAAAGAAGTTCCTAGTTTCTATGCCTCCCCATAATTCACATTTAATGTAATCTTTCGAAAAAAATATTTTTAGCCATTTGTAGTGGTTTGCTTTTCGAATATTTAACAAAGCTTCTTAATTTATCTTTCGAACGAATAACGACGCCTTTTTATGACAAAGATTTCTTTTTCATTGAATTCTCTTTACCAACTAAATATCCCATTTATGTGACATAAATCCTAACTGGGTATTATCTTAAGAATATTTTCATAATACTTTTTAAACAGTAGTTTAGTAAATCCTTTTTGTGAAGAAAATTTCTTTCTCCTTCTTTAAATCGGACCCGTTTTTCTTTTTCCAAGAGGATTTAAACTTAAATAAGCCGTAGAGGGGAGTAAAAAACATTTCTAGCCATGTTTCCCAGTTATAGTTTTGAATCAAAAATGCAACACAAATTAAATTATTAGAAATGCTTGAAATATTTTGTATTGATGGGAATTTAAAAGAAATATTTTTTTAATGAAATAACTTACAATATTTTAAAATGTGCATATTTTAAAGATTTTGAGGCAGTTTTTATTTAATTTTGTCAGAAAGGAAGAATATATTTTTGGCATAATAACACATTTTGTGTATTACGTGGGGTGTGTTTTTTGTGTGTAAATTAACCCGCTTATTGCGTATTTTTTAAATCGCTATTTAGTTACTTTGCTTAGAAATAAGTGCAAATATTTTTCAAACAAAGTGAACTGATAAAATATGTTAAGCTATAATAATATGATATGATAATATGATTATAATAATAAGCTATAATAATATATATATATATATGTACTTAAAATTCAAATCTGCTATGCATTTTTCAATGTATCACGTCAGAATTTCTTGAACGGCCAAACACCACGTGCTCGTTCAAGTTAAATGATATTTTTATTCATTTTAATCATTTCATTGAATGAGTCACTTTGGTATTGAAAACGATCCAAAACGCTTTGTCTCGCATTAATTGTTTTAAAAAATATTACATTTACTATTTATTTCATTTCATATAATCACATGCTGAAAGTTTCATTTTTCTCGGTTCTATTTGCTGTAGTTATCAACTTATTTTTTTAATCAGAGCTTTTGTAAATGCAATGGCAACGTGTTATTAAAAGCTGATTTTATTTATTTATTTATTTATTTATTTATTTATTTTTGAGATTCTATTGCAGATGATAAAATTTCAATTCATTCCCCACGCATTTTTGTTGGCGGGTTTGATCCCAAAAACAACATCATATAATCACGATAGTACCAATTTTTCATGTGATTACATAATTATCTGACTCAAATTAAGGATTTTAAGTATCTGTTTTTCAAAATTCAGGATGTTTGAGAATCATCAGGCAAATCACAAATTTACGGAAATAAAATTTCATGAGAATAAATTCTAAGTTCAATCTATAAAATTTTATAAATTTCCGTGAGAGTTCTCTTTATATCTCGAAACGAGTACAAATGTAATTTTCCTTTATAAACCAAGGATTGTCAAAGATTCCAAAAGTTGTGTATATCTTTCAAATTAGCATAAGGTGTTTAAGTGCATAAAAATCCTTGCATGATTAAAAATAATCAAAAAGTATTACATTTGGCAATGAATCCCCACAACCAATCCATCTTGAGACGGAATATCCATTTAGTATTCTCGATTGCGTTATGAAAATAACTATTCTGAGAAATAAAAGCTTGAAAAAATCTGTTAGAATGGCGTGACATAAAAAATAACCGTATCAGCATTTTTTTTATTAATTTTGAAATGCGTCCAAAACCTCTAAGAAACAATAAATATCAATGTTAAATTATGCATGCAGGGTTTGATACGGGATATATGCTTTAAAACACGAAGAACGAAAGCTAAAGGGAATTAATTATCATGTCAGAACACGACTTTGTTTTTGGGATGAGGTTTCTGGCGTCAACAAAAATCCGTAAGTGAAAAATAAAAATTTTATTATCTAAACGAGCATTTGAAAAAATCAGCTTTTAATAACTTGTTGTCATTGCATTTCCAAAAGCTCTGATATAAAAAAAGTTAATACCTACAGAAAAAAAAACTAGCAAAATGTCATTTTGAGAGCGTGATTATAGGAAATGAAATATCTTATTATCATGTCAGAACATGACGTTTTTGGATGAGGTTTTTGGCCTCAACAAAAATCTGTAGGCAAAAAATAAAAACCTTAGTCGGTAGTCGAAAATAAAAATGTTTTTATCTAAACGAGCATTTGGAAAAATCAGCTTTTAATAACGAATTGCCATTGCATCAACAAAAGCTCTGATTTAAAAAAATAAGTTAATGACGTCAACAAATAAAACTTAGATAAATGTCATTTTGAGCAGGTTATTATATGAAATGAAATAAACAGGAAATGTGATGTTTCTTTTAACAATCAATGCGAGACAAAGTGATTTGGATCGTTTGCAATACTAAAGTGACTCATTCGATGAAACAATCAAAATGAATGAAAATATAATTTAACTTGCAAGAGAACGGGGTGCTTGGCCGTCCAAGAAATTATGTTCTGACAAGATACATTGAAATATGCATAGCAGATTTCATTTTAATCTTTTATTTGTTAAAATCTATGAACTAATTGGATTTAATAAATAGCTCTGTCATTAATAATATTTATTTTTGTAAAATAGTAATTCTTCTTGTAATTATAATTGTAAAAGTATTCTTTCCAGTTATATAATATATTCTCTCCCAGAAGTAGCATCGTAGAATATGCATTTTTCGCGTACCTTTAGTTTCTGTTGCCCTGGAAATATTTTGTAGAATGTAGAATAAGAATTTGTCCTATCAGAATAACAAATACGGTTCATTTTGTATGAAGTTAATACATTCATTTTTTAAATTATTTCTCAAATAAAAGTAAGATTATTAGATTCAAAACAAATAATACGAAGAATGATGGCAAAATTCTTTGCAACAAAATTTAAGTTCAAAAATAGAAAGATAATTTTAATCTTTTACTTTTAAAACAATAAAAATGGCATCTAAATGTTTCAATAATGATTTAATCCAATTTTATTTGATTAAATCATTTTATTTTATTAAAAGAAGTCATATTTTTCTGAAAAGTGTTACTATTTCTAAAATATAAAGACAAAAATCTTACTTCCATTTGTTAAAGAACAAAAAAGAAACGATTTTGAATTTGATTAAACGAATACAGATATTCTGAAACCTTTTATAATAGGAAAAAAATGCCTTGTATTTGCATTTGTGGAATAAAACGAAAGTGTCCCGATGAAATTTATAACTTCGATTATTTTGTCTGATTTTGAACTTTTTTTCCTCAATATTTTGAGAAAATTATACGATAAAGAGATAAAATCAAAAAAAGTCTCAAAATAAATCGTTATATTTCGGTGCCCAAACCAGTTTGAGGTCAAAAAAGTGTGAACTAATCGAAAATGATAAATTTCAAACCATTAAAACTTCAGTGTGTTACATAGATAAGATAAACCGAGTTCATTCCATTGAGCATTGGAGAAAAGAATGCAGACGAAGTATCATTTACGAAATCGCGGTGGCTAGCACGAAATTACTAAGTTTACGATAGCAATCAATCATAAAGATTCTAGGCATTCTAATAGAGTGGCAAAATTATTCATTCCGATACTATTCAACATAATACTTTTCTTTGACCACTGTTGCTTATTATCATGCGAGAACATGATGTTGTTTTGGTTAGGAAATTTTAGTGTCTCCGAAGTTTGAAGGCAAGAAATATTCGTTTTTTCATTGGTAGATAGCGAGTGACCTTACCCATGATATTTGATGTTTGTTTTGCCAGTATTGTTTGAGATATTTAATTAAAATTATTATCAGTTGCTTTTTGTTTGTCGTTTCTATGAGATGCCAACATCTTCCAGTTTCTTTACGATTTCTTACTTTTAAATAATTAATCTCGCACTCAGAAGAATATCATTTTGTTAGTGTGTGTGTGGAATTCTCTTTCAGCTTTAACTATCACAATTTTGTAAAACGGGACTTATATTTATTCTTTAATGATATTATAAGCGCATTTTTACTAATTGTATTTCTCAAAATACTGTGAATATTAGAATATAATTTTAAAATCAATCTGTTTTAAGTTTATTAGCCTTTACCTCATACACAATAGCTTCCAGTAATAGTGAACTTTTCGTCGAAATTAATAGGTTTTTTTTTTAATCTTAAAATTAATCGAGTTCCAAAATTTCATTTCCCAGCTAGAAAAATTGAAATAAAAATCTGAAAAAAATTATCATTAGAAAGAGAGAGGGGGAGGTCTCGTAATTTTTTTCAAACCGCTTTAAGCTGGTTAATTAATTAAATTAATTAAGGCAAATAGTCATTTAAAGATAATAATGCTCTCATATGATAACTAGAAATTTACGACCATAGATTTCCTTTTTCAATTTATATTACTTTTTTAGATAAAATGAACAGAAAACTAAGAAATTGTCTTATTCTCTGCATCAGAGGACGTACTTTGCAAGTTATGGGAAGCTTGAAAGTAGGAAGTAGAAATATTCATCAAAAATATTTTCACAAATTCTTCAAAAAGATTTTTTAAATATGAATCCCCCATTTGAAATATCGAAGCATTATTAAGTTTCAGTTTTGATTCGCTTATTTTCATATTATCTTTAACCATCAGGTCTCCCCAAAACTTTCTCTCACGCTCTTTAATAAACTTATCATGCCAGAGAATGCATTACAGTAGTTAAGGAATATTAACTTTTGACGTCGATTTAGTATTTTTATTGAATTTATCGTGTCATAATTGGCGGTTTGCGATTAATCCTTGAAATATCATTATTAGTATACAAAAATCGAATTTATGATCAAAATTCAGCTGATTGAAACAAAGATTTGACACAAAACTGCATTTATAAACACAAAATATCATTCTAAATTTGTTGTTGTCATTACGCTTTCGAATTATTGCGTTTTTCATGCCTATTAAAGTACAATACAATGGACAATTAGCCTGCTTTTGGGTTATGCTCACAATTTACGCCATATGTGTCAAATCTGTGTAACGAATGTTATCTATGTAGTTATCTTTATTTTGTAGTTTTCATGTTCACTTATATTCGAACAGACAGACTAGCGAACTTACTCTGAACATATTTTATTCAGAATTTGATGAAAATCTGAAAATTTAGTGTAAACACCGTATACCAAATTTCAACCGCCTAATTCAAAACATTTTCGACTTATCTTTGTCACAGACACAGAGACAGACATTTTCCAAAAATGTTATTTCAAACTTGGAGAGGTCTAAAACTTTGGGATCCATCAAAATCATGATTTTTTACTATTACTGTGCTTAATAATAATATGTATTGTGTAGTAAAATTTGCTCTTGATTGATTGAATAGCAATAACAGCATATATAAAAAAGTATTTCTATAATTTAAAAATAGCATATTTAAAAATAAATCAATAAAATAAATTAATGAAAAACACATTTTTAAAACACGATTGAAATTATATCTAAAAATTTAATAAAATTAGGAGGAAATACTACAAAAAATGTCAAATTACTATAATTGACAAGCTTATTCAGGTTTTTCGTGCTACACTATGGTCTAAAGATAAAAAATTACAACTATTACTAATTACTGATGACAATTCTAATAAAATTTTAAAGCATTCCCTCTTAATGCACGATTATTATCAAATAAGTAACTATGAGTCAAAGAAGACACTGGGCATCTGAGGATTGGAAACGGATAATGTGGTCGGATGAATCAAGCTACACCTTATTTTGCACTGGCGGAAGAATTCGAATTTGGCGAGAAACCCTCGAATTCGTGAATCCATCTTGCCTTACTCGCACTGTGCAAGGTTCTGGAGGGAGTATCATTAAATGTAGCATGTTCTGCTGGCAAAGGAAGTGCCCTGGTGTTCCTCGAGGGTAAATAAACAGCCATGCGATACCTAGATCAGGGTGCAGATCAAGTGCAACCTGCAATGTTGCATTTTTATCCTGATGGCGACGGATACTTCATGGATGATAATGCATCTATACATCGTGCCGGAAGTGTTCAAAATTGGTTCTCTAAATATCAGTCTGACTTCCAACACCTTCCCTGGCCACTGCATAGCCCGGATCTTAACCCCATAGAAAGTGTGTTGGATATGATGGAAATACTCATCCGATAACACTACTCTCTTCTAATTTAATTTACAAGATATAAAATGTTACATATTTAATGCATGGTTTTCTCTGGATGTGAATGCAATCCAGACGCTTGTAGACTCGATGCCCAATCGAATCAGAACAGTTATCCTTGCAAAAGGTGGTGCAATGAAATATTGATCTTGGGTTTCTATTCATTGGCCAGTGAATTAAGTGACGATGTCCCTCTCCTTCCACATAAAAATGTGTATGGTAATGAATGTATTTCATGAATTACAGAACAATAGTTGTGAAATGCTCATTTTTGGCTCGAATCTAGCATTTATACTGAATTGAATGAGCCGTCTTTGGCGAATATTTGGTAATTAATCTCTAGAATGCGGTTAATGTACATGTACTGAAAAGTCTACCTCGAGAACTTTTTTCCAGTCAACTAAACCAAAATTTGGCATCGAGCTACATTTATAGTCGCTAGAATTTCATATATTTATTTAATATATCATATGATTTATTTAAATGATTATTCTCTGATCTATTGTCTTTTACATACAAGAAAAAATTCGTACTGACAAGCCGACAACTTTTTTGTCATATTTTGTCTAAAAGTTGTTTGGAATCTACATTTTAGAATATAAACTTGTGACAAAAATTTCATTTAACGAGCTCTACTCGCATTATATATATATTATACACTTTTATTAGGACAACAATACAAATATCCTCTCAATGTATTTTATTCAAAATTTGACAGAGAGTTTTAGATTCGGTTTGTATACTAAACTTCATTAATCTAGCCCAAAGAATTATTTAGCTACGGAGTTTATAAATATACTGGTAGACAGACGGAGATCTGGATAGAAAATATTCTAAAACTTCATGTGGGAGGGGAAGGGTTAGGTCCATTGTAATATTTTTTTTCTTTGCATATGAAAAACTATAAAATTACATCATATTACATTATGTAACTCTTGCAAGAATGTCAAATAGTGCATAATGAAGTAAATTGCTATTTAAATTTATAATATGCCGGCTTTCTGGCACAGAGGTAGCGTGTCTCCCTCGTGTTCTGGAAGTCCCGTTTCGGGCATGGTTGTTCTTCTATGTGCTGTCTGTGAGATGTGTGACTGTGACCCCCTCTAAAAAGGGGCTGTGCAAGGAAATGTGGTGAGTTTGTAGCTAAGCCGTACTCTTGGCCCTAGTTCGCCTAGCCTTCAAAAACAAAAGACGCTCCTTTCGGCTTAAATCTGCTGCTGTATTAGTGGAGGGCTTGTCCATGACAAATGCCATAAGTAACAACAACAAATGTATAAGATAATTCAAGACTTAAATCATTTTTTAAATCTCTACTATCTGTACGATTCGCGGATAACTTTCTAATTGATAGCATTCTAATTTCTTGCATCGAGTGTTAAGTAGTTAGGGAATTAAATTGCGTGCATTTTAGTTATTGTAAATATCAAATTAATAGTGTAGCAACTAATTTCAAAAAAGTAAATTTAATACAAAAATACCAACTATTCACTCTTTAAAGGCTCTCTTACATTAAATTTCTCATATACTTCAGAGATAATTCCAGTATTACAAGATCTTATTAAGATATAAAAAAAATACCAAAGGCATAAAAATATCTCTTTGTCTTACTTAGACATGTCAAACAAGAAGTTATGATTTGTATTACTCTATTATTGATATAAAAAGGAGGTCTTTATTTCACTGGGGACATTTTGTCATACCCATGAGAATTCCATATTCATCGACAATAATTTAATTTCTTATATAGAAACTCTAACAAAGAATATTAAATCAGTAGAAAAAAATAAAGCAAGCCCATTATGAGAAAGAAATATGGATTTCTTTTCTTGTGACAAAATGAAAAGCAACTGTTTCATGTCTGCAGAGTATAAAAAACTTGTTTCAATAAGTATAGTTTCAAGAGTCTCAGATATAATTTAAATCAATATAGTTCCAAGTAAATTTTCATCTTCTGAATAACAAAAGAGTGAAAAGATTGAATAAAAGTATTGTAATAAAACTTCGGCTACATAAATTCATTTTTAAGTTTCTTTTAAGTGTGAAATTTTATTTTCAAGAATTTTTTTAGTGTATAATTGCTGTGAGAATAATTTTCAAAGCTTTAAAAGATTCTTTAAAAAAATCTTCTAAATTTCAAAAAAAACCTAAATGCCCTAAATTTTTTTCTGAAATTTTTTTCCTGTTAATTTTTTTATGCCTCTGATATCAACGGAATATTTCATTTGTAATGTATTTTTGATCATGTCAGAACATGATGGTTTTGGGATGAGATTTTTTGGCATCAATAAAAATCTGTAAGAGAGAAATAAAAATGTTATTATCTGCACGAGCATCTCAAAAAATCGGCTTTTAATATCGCGTTGCCATTGCATTTACAAAAGCTTTGATTTAAAAAAATAAGTGAATTACTTCAGGAAATAAAACCTAGAAAAATGTCATTTTGAGAGCGTGATTATATGAAATGAAATAAACAGAAAATGTGATATTTTTTTAAACAATAAATGCGAGACAAAGTGTTTTGGATCGTTTGCGATACTAAAGTGACTCATTCAATGAAACAATTAAAATGAATAAAAATATAATTTAATTTGCACGACCACGTGGGGCTTGGCCTTGAAGAAATTATGTTCTGACATGATACATTGAAATATGCATAGCAGATTTCATTTTAATCTTTATTTTACAATAAAATCATTAATTTACTGGAAAAGGATTAAAAATTAATAAAATTGGTTCCTTTTTTAAGTCAATTTTTAAATATTTCAAATGGATAGGATAACAGTTTTTACCAAAAAAAAATACGGAATACATACAAACTAATACATCATCTTTGAAAACCTATCAGAATTACGTATACTGAAACAAAAAAAAATAAGTTTGTTTCGGTTCATTCTGAAAATTTAACATCTGATTCTGGATTTCAAATCATATTTACTTATCATTTGTCTTTTAATATACTTCTTTAATTTGGGAGCGTTAACGTTGCAAATAATCTTTGATTATTATGTTTTAATTGATTTTTCTAGAACTAAGATTGTTAATTTTAATGATTGTTAACCTATAAAATATTTCAAGGAAAATAATGCGTATTTGAAATAGTAATGATGTCATTTAAATTTTTTTAAAGCATGAGAAATACGATTCTTCCAATAAATTTTGCAATTTATTATTTTAGTGCAATTCAATTATTTAGGATTCAAAAATAAATTGATGCTCAAATTTTCTCAAAATTTCATATTTCTTAGAGTCTTTTTAAAACATTTATTATAATATATTTTAATTTGAATTAGTTGCAACAAATAAAATTTATATAGCTCTTAAAATTTGTCGTATCCTTTATTAATCTAAACTAAAAAAAGGTAAACAAAGTTTTTAAATCATTTAACTATTGAAACTGAAAATTCCATTTTTATTGGTTCTTAGATCGTTGGACGGTTAAGACAAAATCCTCTCTTGTGTTCTGCATGATTTCTTTTCATATCTCTAAGTGGAAGTGGAATTTTTTGTCGGATATAAATCCAAGAGGAATTTAATATATCTACCCTCCTCAAAGAAAGAGACTTATTAATATTGAGAATACCGAACAGCGTCAACAGTTTTACGATAAAAATATCGTGGACAGTTTGAAATTAATATTTATTCACTTAATCAAAAGCTTAATCATTTTTCTTATTCAATTTCATTGAAAAATAATTTTAATGTTCAACGAAATTTGCGAATATTCAAAAAATAAGTGTGCATAAAAATATGTTTTAATCCAATCAAATCTAATCAGTTTATTTTCAGACGTGCTTTTTTACTTCATGTCACTGTTTACATGAAAATTCACTATATAAATAATATAAAGTAAATTTTAACTCGATTGAGACTCAGTATCTATTTCTGGTTCTGAAAAAAAATTAATTAATCTTTCATTTATCTGAAATATCAATAATTCAAAATTGTTCAAAACCTTTATTCATTTTCAATTATTTCAAATTCTTATTGTTCTGATTTTAATAGTCTGAAATATCAATATTTCAAAATTGTTCAAAACTTTTATTCATTCTCAATAATGTCAAATTCTTAGTGCTCTGATTTTAATAAAACATAATTATGGTCGTCTTTTAATTTTCTGTATATTAAGAAGTTAGGAAATTACTGAACAATTAACGATGAAATATTTTTAATTAATCATGATTTTATCTTTGATAAACAGGAGCTTTGCGTTTTTCCCATCATTGTTTTAAATTTGTTTACTGGCAATTATGTCTTGCAAATAAAATTTTTAACGATTTCTTAATTTGAATTAAGGCGATTCCTTCTCGGTGAATTTCCTTTATTTCTGAAATTTTCTTATTTTAAACTAAATCAAGCAAACTCTAATTATATATATTTTTTAATTCTGAGATGCCTTCCTTTATTCGCTTAATATTGTTATCTACTAATTTATCTAATCAATTTATCAATTAATTTTTACAGGGAACTTCCTCTAGAAAGAAGTGCTTTAATTATAATTTTTTAATCTGTTTAAAAACTTTTCTTGGTTAAACTAATCAAGGATATTTCTTATATACATTTCTATTAATTTCCAAAATATTTAAAACATTTTTATATATATTATTAACATACATATAATTTATATTAATGTAACAAGAAAAATATTCTGAGAAAAATTAATATCTCCAAAATAACAAGTAAAAAAATTTTTTTCTTCTAATTTTATTTTGCTTCTTTTGAATGTATAAAAGAATAATTGTACTTTACTAGTTAATATGTTTACTTATCTTTATTAAATCTATATGTATTAAAATATTCTTTTTGCTTAATGTTTTATTTCAGTACTTAAATTACTAACTTTTGTATAAAGAGCTCTAAATATATTACAGAAAAATCAAATTCTTGATAAAAACATTTTTGAAAAGTCGAATAATGAAGTTTCAAAGTCGTATTAAGAATTCAGAGCAAGAATACTTGCATTCCAGTTAGAATTATTCAAGATCATATACCATTTTCATTTTTTAATTGGCATCCTTTATTGGTAAAGAAATAAGCACAAAATTTTCTATAAATGAAAATTCCAGTACAATTTCAATTTTGTAAAGATGCTAAAATAACCTTTAAGGATAAGCATGAATACGCTGAGGTACCTTAAAGATCTACTTTTTCAATTTTCTTTTATCTTTCTCTCACTCTCTCTGTTTATATGTCTGTCTTTGTCTCTCTCAGACAAACTAGAATCCTCTATATTTTTTTTCTCCCGATGAGTAATGAATATTGTAATGGAAAATTTTTAAAATTATATCATCTAAAAATTTGTTTGTTATTTAACAATTATTTCACGTATGGCAAAAAAAAATTTCGTGAACTTCGTGATTTATTTAATTAATCCTTAATTGTTTCAGTTTATTTTAAATTATTACAATTTACCAAAAAATGATCAATGTAAGCTTTAGAAATATTTATATATCATTTGATTTGAGTCTTTTATTCCTTCCCTCGTCTAAATTTAAAATTTCTAAATTTTTGAGCTGCAGAAATAATTTTTTTTCTAACTTAACAAGCTTAAGAACAAGTTATTCTTATTCAATGGTTTATTTTCTTAAAATCTTTCGAGTAATATTTTTTGACAATTCAAAATTTCTAATTCATGTAAAAAAATAATATTTTTTCTAGTTTTAAAGTATTTCTAGTTCTAATAATTTAAAGAAATTTGATCAAAATAATTGGCTGCTTCGAGAATATAAATCTCTCTTTTAAAGAAGAGTAATGAAATTAATTTAAGTCATCCGGAAAAGCTTTAATTTCTTCCCATTAACATTTAAAACAAATTAATGTTTTGGGAGAAAATAATACAAGTGTTGAATTAAATATTCCTAGAAAATTCGTAAAACATGGGTTTTTAAGATGGTTTTAATGTTAAAGATTTAAATTATTGTTTTCGTTTAATACCGGTTTCTTATATGAGCTATAAAAATTCGGATGTTAGTTTTAATCTTTAATTGCTAAGCTAAGCTCTAATAATTTAAATTCATAACAATTACAATTCGAGGAGAGGTGGCTATCAGTTTTGTTAATAAGGCTTCGGAAATTTGTTTAAAATCTGATAAAGTTTTAAGATACATTTTACTTTTACAAAAAAAATATTTTATAAATAACTTTTTTTAAAAGCAAAGTTATTTTTCCCATTTCTTTTATTTGAATAACTGCAATCTTTACTTAATTTTTTAAAGTTAAAATAATTTATAAATAACAAATATTATTTACTATAACAATATGCAGTCATGTTTCTTTATTTTTAAAAATACATTTTTTTCCATTTTACAAATCCATTAAAAGTGAGAAAGACAGCACTTAAACTGTTTTTTAAATTTTTATTTTAATATGCTTTATGCAATTTCTTATGATTTTATTTTTTCTGGGAACCATAACTGTAACAATATAACGCAATGTAATTAAGAGTTTTAAATTAAAATTAAATTCTTTTCTCTGCAAAGGCGTTTCGCTGCGAGTTCTAAATTTAATTATATGATGCATATTAAACAGTGAAAGCGTACAAATATTTAAGATTTCTGCTTCATAACAAAAAGAATTAAATTTATCCTTATTTTCATTTGCACATTTATTTCATTTTTTTTTTTTACCTTTTTTTGTTTAAAGTTATAAAATCTCGAGAATTTCGAATGAAGATATAAGAATACACAAACAAGAAATAATTTCTATTCATTGCCTCATTTTTTATCAAATATAAATAAACCGGTAAGTTTCTTTTAAAAATGTAAACAAATTATTTTTTTATTTTTGTTTTAACGTTGTTAGCTAGAATAAATTGATCCAATACTTTGTCTTTGCATTATTGACGTTGTTTTATAAATAAATATCTTTTAGTCAAGTTATTAGAAATTTTCATAGAAATATTCGAAATTATTTTTTATTTTCTTTATTTAAAATTAAATTTGACAGTTAAACTCATTAATTTATTTAAAGTATGTGCTGTAAAAAAAGCTTTCTTGATTTCTAAAATTATTGCCATCTTTTAAGATGAATAATAAAGCTAAAAATATTTTTTCAATTTAAATTTGTTTGATAATGAAACGAAAAAGTGTTGATCTGCTCATTATTAAATTTATTTACAATAATATGTAGTATTACAAAACTTCAATTAACAGTGAGAAAGATATATAAATAAATTTAAAAAATTAATATACAATTCTGATTATTTTTAATTTTAATACTCAGAAAATTATAATTTTTCAAAATTGTCGTCATAGTAAATTTCTCACAAAATTATTCTTAAATATTAAAATAATGAAATTTTGCAAAAGAAGAAAAAAAATTTCGTGTTACTCATATTTTATTCTTAATTATCATTAATGAAAAAATATAACCTGATAGAAGATTACAAAAACATTTCTTGAAATTATTTCATTGCAAACAGAAAATCAAATGACAAATATTGAAAAAAAATTGCGTATTAACTTTTTTTCTCCCATTTTCGGAATATAAATTTTTTGTTAAAAAGTACTTAAAAGTAAATGCTACCCAAGTAACATTACATCTCTTTCATCTTAACGTTTCCTTTCCTATTAAATCTCAAATACGTCTTGATCAAATTTCACTTGACATTTTCGTATTTATTAAGAGTATGAATCACTTATCTAGCTCGCGTGTTATAAATCATTGAAATTGATGTTTTAATGTATCAATAAATAAGTTAAAACAACTATCTTTTATTGAATACATATAAACAGAAATATAATAAATTGAATTAGAGATAGAATTATAGAAAGAGATAGATAGATAGATTTGCTTGTATCGATTTGACAATTATCTTCACAGATTCTTCTGGCCCTTTTATTGTTATTGATTTTGTCAACATTTATAAATTTAGTAATCGTTAAATGTACAACAATAAATTGTCTAAAGCGAAACAACAACAATTTCAAAAGTTTTTATATTCGAATATGTTGCGATATAAAACACAATTACATTTCAGTAATGTACTATTTATTGATGCTTCATGTCCCAATTTCAATTAAAAATATATTTATCAAAGAAAAAAATATTTTTGAATTTTGAAAAAAATACTTAATATATTGTTCGCATTTAAGATAAGTTAATGTATCTCATAAATGTATATAAAGTAAATATATAAGTCTACCGAAAAGTTGAATTCCTGTTGAAAATATGGGCCTTCACCTTTATCATATAAACCCGTTTCTTCTATTGATTGAACATGATCTTCCGGAGTTACTGACATTTATAAGAAAAAAATCAGTAACTTTAACTTATATTTTAAAAATATGTTAATGTATAACACAAACATATTTAATGAGCAATATCCAGTGAGTTAAATTCGCACTCATAATCTTCATTTTGGTTAATTAAAAAAATTCTATCTGTCCTATCTCGGCTTGGCTGATTATATTCATCTCTATACGCAGAAAAAACAGTTAAAATAAAGATTCAATTATATTGACACCTATACGTAGTAATTATCGCAAAATAACTCGTAAAAAATCTCTCTCTTTCCTTCTATCTTATTAAATTGCCTTTTATGAATACTATCTTAACAAATAAGATGAATAATGCTGCGTTTATATTATTCCTGGTGCATTTTTCATCTATAGATAACATTTGCATGGAAATGCGAGCGCCATTGATCACTTGTTTGGAGTCGCTTTTGTATAAAGTTCTCAGAAATCATTTGCTGAGTATCAGATAAATAGAAGCATCAAATCCTTCAATTATTCTCAAATTATATTATAAATAAAACAAATTAAACCTTCAATACGAAATAAAGCAAAGAGAGTGAATATTTAATAGTTCTTTTTTATGATTTCTGCTGCACAAACTTCAGCAAAATTAAAAAATTCTGTATTGCCTCACTTCAACAAAAATTTAAAAAATTCTGTACACATATTTTTTTTATTGTACTTAGATGGTATTTTTTCTTTCATTAAAGATATTCATTATAAACGTTCAAAAGAAATTGTTTTTAGTAAGATTAATATAATGGTCGTGATTTGTTGTTAATAGTAGATATATATAAATTTAAAAGACATGGTGAAATCACTAATTGACCAATCCAATTCCCAGTTGGGTTTAAACATGTGTCGATCTACAAGAGCAAATCAAAAAATCTTTGCGCCTATTTTTTTAGCCAAAATGCGGCTGTGAATGCAAAGCGAACATATACATTCCCAGCAGTGAACGTTCCTTGAACCGTACCAGCCATATATGCCTTTTGCTCCGATGAGTGGCGCTGCTATCAGTCATTTAAGATGGGGTTGTTCTTCGGACGTCCACAGCTTATGAGCAGCGAAGTGTAATTCGTTTTCTGTGGAGCAAGGAACAAACGCCCATAGCAATTCACAGGGAAATGTACCCCACGTACGGTGGAAAATGTCTCTCTTTGAGAAGTGTTCAATGGCGGTGTCGTGAGTTTCAAAAAGGTCGTGAAGACTTGCAAGAGAATGAGCGTTCACTGGAATAATCTGGAACACCCACCTTACAGTCCAGACCTTGCCCCTAGTGATTTTCACGTTTTCGGTCCACTGAAGAAGTTTCTAGTAGGACAGAGATTCACATGCGACGAAGAAGCCAAGAAAGTGGTCTGACGGTGGTTCGACAGGCAGCCGGAAGAATTCTACCACAGGGGGGTCTCTAATTTAGTGCTGCGATGGGACAAATGTCTGAACCGGTGTGGTGGCTATGTGGAGAAATAATGTAAGGTATGTTGTACACTACGTATATTTGTAAATATCTGTATGCACCTGTTTTTGGCGAATGAAAAGTAGGCACAAAGACTTTTTGATTTTCCCTCGTATTTTGGATCTTGAAACGAGAAGCATGTGAATGGAGAGGGCACAGGAATGTCCTTTAATTCTTTACGTAAACTTTTGAAATTATTTCTCGAGCAAACACAATTTATTATTGTCAAGTATGAATAACTACCATTTCTTCGAGAACACCCTTTATAACTCCTTTTTAACTCTGCATCCCCAAAATAAAATAGAAATTAGCTTAAAACCTACTCAACAAGTTGGAAATTTCAGAGACGAGTTAATAGTGAGGAAATTAAAGGTATTCTTTATTATGTGGATTTGTTTCCTTCAGGTAATTCCTTACAAATTTGTTTTTGTGATTTGTTGATCGTCAATTCTAGAATAATGAAAAATCACTGTAATTCCTAAGTCCTTTTATAGAATTTTAATTCCCGA
>JAOUZG010005735.1:5760613-5772424 GCA_026289955.1 Argiope argentata | reverse complement strand
TGGTAAATACTTTCATGCCTATATATTTTTCTTCCTAAACAAGCATACCGTATAAATGCGTGTGCATTCATTAATTAGATGATTCGCCTAGTGTTTGTCCAGTGATAATTATTTTCATGCGTTGTTTTTGCTTCATAATAAGCTAATATGAGGAATACACTTCTTTCATTAATAAAAAAATAGATAGATAAATGTATTGTTGCATTTTTAGCGTATTGGGTTCGGATTGAATGGACTTTATTTGAGGACAGCACAAACAAATTTATTTACTTCTATTTACAGGATGACTTGATAAAGTAAAATTTCAGATAAACACAATCCAGAATTCAACAGTCACTTACAGCGTAAATGCAAGTCTTACGCACAATAAAAACAGACTGCAAAACAGATATCATATAGCACAGCAACAGTAAATCCCAGCGAGCTCAATAATACAACGTTAACAGCAAACGTAAACACAGCTCAATAATCCGCTAGTCCAGCGAGACGCTTCTCTTCCGAGAGGAAAAAGACTAACTCACTCAGTCCGGCAACTCATCCCTTATATAGCGGAGGAAGCGGTCGCGTGAAAACACGTGGAAGAAACGCGCCGCTTCATGAAGGATCCAGTGGCTACCAGACTATTCCTTTCACCAAACCAACCCGGCTGGCGCGAAGCTCCTCTCTAAACGTCGCCAACCTCGGTGTGCCCCCATGGCGCTCGCCCGCTCGTAACAATATGTTTCTGTGTCCTGTACTTAAACCTACAGTCATGGTGAAATTTGAATTTTCAATATAATATTTCTTAACATTTAACACAGCATCTCCGCTTCTAGAGCTCATCTTACCCTTTTCAGGTTTGGTATATATGTATGTGGACTTAAATAAAAAAAAATTCACCACAATCAATAGGAAATATACAAACAAATGACAAAATATATATACATACAACATAACAAGAAAGGATAAATACTAGAATGAAAAATATTTTGAGTACAATGAAACGGGATGCATGAGCATGGCAATGTATAGTATACAGTGATTAATTAGTTGAGGAGGCTACTAAAGAATAAATTATGGATAAAATGTGAGGTGTATTGAAAGGGTCCCTAATAATTGATAGGATTAAAAGGAAAAGATCAAAGACAGAAAGTTAGTAGTTAAAAAACAGAACATTAATAAAAATTGAAGTCAATTTAGTGCACATTTAAACAATATGGTTTTAAAATATTTTTAATAAAAAAGGGGGGATACATAATTTTTTTGTAATAATTGTAATTTTTTTTGCTTAATTTTTTTAAGTTTTAAGGGTACCAAATAATTTATGTACTGTAATGGTTACTGTCTGAGCACAAAGAATATCTCGGGGAAACATTAAAACATTTAATGAACATAGACAGTTTTACATTACAAATAAACAAAGACAAGCAATTAAACATTTACAGTTACAAAGCATATTAATGGGACAAGATACATTTAGCTGTTTTCTCAAGGAAAGTCCGGCTCGCTCTGAAGGGAGTTTTCTTTTAAGCCACCAGGTGGCGGCAAGGCTGGAATGTAGCAGTCCCGCATTTACGGAATATATTGTTCCACTACAGTACGTTTTTTTCAATTATTTTTATATCTTTTTTAATTTGACGCACAATTCGCATCAATGTTTCAGTGTTGTTGTTTATCCCCTTTGGATAGTCCAAGGATACCCCAAACTAAGTCCAAGAAATTGGAGAAGTTGGGATGCAGTAGCTTCTGAAGGTAAAGTACCCTCAGCATAAGTGGGCAGAAATCTGGCTTTATCTCATATGAAGGTAACTCTCACACACTCGATTGCATAGCTCCTTTTTACAAGGGGGTTCTTTTTACAATCCTCATCAATATAACGAATGATAGAGAACAACTATGCCCGAACCTAGGACGCCCGAATCAAGGGGGAAAACTCGCTACTTCTAGACCAGGATGCCAACATGTTTGTTCCCTAGTAATTATGAAGTTCAAACTTACTTCAGTGTTCAATCAAACCATTCAGTCATCTCTTTTGTCAATGCCATATTTATTTCTAGTTATGTCTCGATGTAAATAAGTAAATTTAACGTTGAAACGCAGTAACAAATTTACAAGCAAAATACATATTCAAATTTAACAAACATTTTTAATTTTCGCACGCAGAAATTTGTAGTAGACAGATTTCATGAAATTCAAAAATACTCAATATTGTTCAATATTAACAAAGGGTAGTTTTAAGCAAGTATATTCCGTAATAATAGTTTAATAAACAGAACAGTCAATATTCCGGTCAAATAAATTGTTAGACAGTGATGTCTAATATTTTACTATTTTTAAATTTATTTATAATATTTCTTACACAAAAAAGCTCTTTTATATAAAATATTATAATACAAAAAATTCTCTTATCGTCTACATTTTTTTTTAATTAAAATGCAAATATGCACTGTAACGAAGATTTTTTTTAATACCCAAAGCTAATATTTTTCCAACAGTTAGTAATAACTTAACAAAAATAGTGCAACATTTAATCGTGATTTGGGAGTTGTAATTCTGAGGCAAACGAATAAACCAGTTTGAAATATCTATAATGTTTTCATTCAAAAAAAAAATGGCACCGCTGAGGATAAAATGACATTTTTCTTTATACAAAAACAATTTTCAATTAATAAAAAATTAAATATTCAACAGATTTTTAGAAAAAAATTGTTGCTTAATATTTATAAACTGAATTTAAATGCAATTTATCTAGAGATTTTATTTGTATCGATACAAATTTCTTCTTAATATTCATTTTTATTTACTTAGATTTAAATGCAAACAAATCCTGTATAGACTGAATCTTCTGTATCACGTTTTAATTAATAAAATAAACATAATTTTATTTCTTCTCATATTTACTCTGTTAGTATAACTGTAGAAAAAAATTCGTTATTAATTTTGATTCCCCTTAAGATTTGTTTATTAAGCAGCTTAATATTTATTTCAATATTATAAATCCTGGAAACATTTCCATTACATTTTCTCTTCCATTTTAGAGTCACTTTTAGAGTCACTGAAAATTAATATTTATATTTTAAAAAATAGAAAAAGTTCCATTCTTTCCTTTTCATGAATTTTGTAAATTAAGGAACTAAGCTCTGTCGATAAATTCGACAGTAAAAGCAATCCTCATTATGCAAATCATTGACCATAGAACCATTTTATGTATATTCCTTTTATAAAATGATTCATTTTGCAATCTAACTAAAAAAATCATGAATAATTAGCTAGGATTCAAATGAAAGCTCTCCATAAAAGTATATAGTTTAATTTTATATGCCATTCTTTAAAGTAGGTTATCACATAATTTTATTATAATAAAATGGATTTAATATTTTATAAAATAGTGTTTCCAGATGACAGTTTTTAATTAAAGAATATGCATTAATTAAACAATGAATTGAAGACTTTATTGAATTTTTTTTGACAACACAGTAATATAAAAAAAGATTTAAATGAAATCTACTTTGCATATTTCAATGTATCATGTCAGAACATCAGTTCTTGAACGGCCAAGCACCACGCGCTTGTTTATTTTTATTCATTTTAATCGTTTCATTGAATGAATCACTTTATTATTACAAACGATCCAAAAAAACTTTATCTCACATTGATTGTTTAAAAAAATATCCCATTTCCCATTTATCTCATTTCATTTAACCACGAGCTCAAAATGACATTTTTCCAGGTTTTATTGGCTGTAGTCATTAACTTATTTTTTTTAATCAGAGCTTTTGTAAATACAATGGCAACGCGTTATTAAACGCTGAATTTTTAAGATGCTCGGGCAGATAATAAAAAATTATTTTTCGCCAACGGATTTTTGTTGACGTTAAAAACCTGATCCTAAAACCAACATCATGTTTTTACAATTAGGTGGTTTGAATTTAAATTTTTGTTTGGCACTGTTGGCAAATCAGTTGTTTCGGGATGTACATTTTTTTGTGTTTATTTTCAAGTAAATATCATATATTCGGGGCTTTATATGATGTTATCATTCAAAGTGAAATTAAATTGGAATTATTCTAATTTAAAAAATTTTGTTACTCATCTCAAAAGAAGTAAATTATTTTTCAGTTTAAAATTTCTCATAATCTCTATCCTCCTTTAATAATTTGTCTCTTTTTCTGACTCTCTTTTTATCATAACCTCTATCTTTTTTGTAGCATCTATCTTTTTCAGAATCTCTCTCCCTTCAATACTTTTCTAATTTATCTCTTTTCCATACAAAATCTTTTTCACTCAAACCTCTTCCTTCTCGATAATATTTATTTCTCATAACTTCTGCCTTTTCTATAATTGATTCTTATAACCTCTGTCTTTTTCGAAATATCATATTCAAAATATCTCTATTTCTTTTACTTTCTCATTTATTCAAAATCTCTCTATTTCTCTTGCTTTCTCATTTATTCAAAATCTCAATCTTTCTAATAATCTCTTCTTCAAAAAACCTATATCTCCTTTATAACCGTTTTCTTGCATAACTTTTTTCCCATAACCTATCTTTCTTTTTCATAAGCTATTAAACCTCTCAAAATTCTCTGACTTTTCACTGTCATATGATTGACCTTTAAGTTCTGCCTAATATACTTTTCAGTTGTATGTAACACAGAAAAAGCAATCTCTTAAATCACTAGTAAAGCATAATAATTGTTTCTCTTTCCAGTCATTAAACTGGCAATAAACCACATTCTTTTGTTCCTTAATATGACATATCAAAAGTATTTATCACACCAGTTGAAGGTAGCTTTATTAATGGGGAATACACCTAGTTTATTTTACTTTTCCTGACAACGATTTCTTCTTATCGGAGGCATTATCAGTTCTAGTTAAAAAACAAAAAAGAAATTCTACTTTAAAACATGTTTCTCTCTTTTTTTTTGCTAGCGTATTCGTTGTTGTTTGTAGCGCTATTACCATTTTAATGTTGTTACGAAAATTCTCACTAGAATGATTGCGAAGATGCAGACTTTATTTTCTAGGAAAACATGCATTAAATATACTCAACACAAGCTACAAAGACACGGCGAACTAATTATATTTAATCAACTGATTTCGGATAACAGCGTCTATAGAACGCGCGTCAAAAAGAAAAGATGCTCTCCAAAGTTAAGCCAACTAGCGTAGCTCGTTCTCCGAACTGATCTGATTCTCCTCTTTAAGCTGCACCTTAAATAGCATCCCACTAAAGAGAGAGATACAAAGGCAGAAACTGCGTACTCGCTCCAGGCGAGTGTGGCACTTTCTCCAACATTCTCTAGGAACAAATCTTTATTTCTCAGCTTCTACTTCACATTTTAGCTTGTAGTATAAACCATTAATAACCTTTTTATATCACCAACACACCTACATCATCAAATTAGTCAAATATGGCCAGCTTCTGTTGTAAATCCTCTTAGAACGGTCTTAATTCTAGTTAATTAATTCCATACAATTAAACAATTTACAAATATTTACATTTGCAAAAAAATTATAATATTTACAGTATTTACACAAAAACTCATAAATATTTACAATATTTTCATCTGAATAGTAATATTTTTTAAAATAATGGACTAAAAAAGAAATACAATTTGTTTAGTCCTAACATGGTATTTTCATTTTTATTTTATTTTATCTAGTTATTTATTTACTTAATTGCTTATTTATTTAAAATTAGATCCTTTTTGTATTTTCATCATATTATCAATGAAATAATTGAATCAAAATAATATATAATGATTATTTTATGCTCTCTTTGTCATTTACAAACGTTGGACGCCGAATTTTTATTAATAATATCAAAGTACATACAACCGGAATATTGCTGTAAAATCATACAAATACTATTTACATTTTTAATACCTTTTAACAAAAATAGAATTTTTTTTGTCACATTTTTTTAGAAGTAGTATGTGTTGAGTTTTTTAACCAGATAACATTTATGAACTGAATTCTTACCATATATAATCTGCATTATATGATAACTTTAATGCGAAAAAATCATTTTAAATATTCTAGAAGGTGAATCGTTGAAACAAGAGTTGAAAATTTGTCATGTAGTTATTTCTTGGATAACAATTTTCTAACAGAGGGTCCATTCAATTATTAACAAGATTTTTAACTAAAAATAATCCTAATTTTAGCATTTTTCCATTAAAAGATAACATTTTTAACCGTACCAATTTTGTTTATAGGAATTTTTTCTGTGACTTTAAATATACTTTAAAAATATGTTGATTATGTTTCAAAACAGATAAAGATATTATAGGTTTTTTATTCTATTCACATAATCTTTAATGTTTAATTAAGAGACTTTTTAAAAATAAATATAGGATAATTAACCTTAAAACATTGTCATATCCCTTTGTTTCTTCCTAAAAAATCAAATCTTTTTTAATTTTTACATCGGAATAAATGTAATGATTTTAAGCACTCTTTGATGATGTGATTTACTGCGTTAGCTTTATTAATCTATAATATTTTTTATTAATTTGTTAAAGTGATTTTTCATTTTAATAATTACTCTAATTATTTTTATTCGACTATGTCAACATAATAAAGATTAAATGTATTAGATAAATTATTTTTTATTTCATTTTTAAAAAAAACTTAGAAATATATCATTTATAATATAACAATAAAATACGTAATTTTCCTCATTCAACACTTTACGTACTTATTCCAAAAAGCTTTTATGATTTATTTCAAGGAAAAAATATTGTCTTATGAAATCATAGTTCATTTTCCTGAATTAATTAATGCATAATAATATCATTATATACAAATATATATTTTTAAGAAAAGATTTAATAAGCTTTATATTTTCAGAATATCTTAAATTTGTCCTAATATATTTTTAAGGAATTCAAAATCATAATTATCCGCTGCAAGATTTTATTCCTTTCTTCAAAAAAAATTGGATATCATCAGAATTAATTAATCAAGATAGTTTAACTTTTTAAAATAAACTCCGAGTGTAATTATTTTATTTTAAATGCAAATCAGCATTAATCATTTCTTTCAATGTTAAGAATAATTAAAAGGAGAAAAAAGAAGCTTTCACGTTCGAAATTATTAAAGATAAATTTAATAAATGGGAGCCAGCTTTTTTTATTTAAGAATAAAAGTTACTATTCCTGGATACGCATTGTTCTTTTTTCACAAGCCTCATTAAAAAACTGCATTTGTTTTGAAATGCTTTCTAGATTACTTTGTTGTTATTGTATAAAAAGTTTACAATTTCGCGACTGGAGAATGTTTCCAGTTCCTTTTATATATACATATAACCATGGTTCATTAGCGAAAATGCGAAAATCTAATTAAAAAGGATCTTTCCAACAAGGTTTTGCAGTTCAAATTTTATTTTATAAATTAGTCACCGGGGTTTTCAAGGAATAGCACTCGGAAATGATTAATTTAAGCTTGAAAAAGGTTTGTAGTAAAGTTTCTTTTTGAACCAAATTAATCATAAGAAACTCGAGAAAGATGAAGTTTATCCAGATACAGGTGAAAGCTTTTAAAATGACGCGAAATGAATAAATTTGTTTCAAATATATTTCAAACAGAAAGAAGAATTTCATTTTTAATGAGCTTTACGAGAAGTGTTACTACTTCTTGGAGACGTGTCCCTCGATTAAATGTGAGACATAATTTACTGTCTTATTTATTTTACTAATAACTCTAAAATGGTGACAAACATACTGCTGCAATAAAACAGTTTTAGAAATTATCTTTTAACCATAAAGCTTCTCCATACGTCCTTTGAGCAGGTCAGAGTAGTCTTGGGGATATTACCAAAAAGCAACTCCACCAGAGATATCCCATACGTAGGAATGAAAAGTTTCCTATATGGCAATTGGTTCTCAGATCTCTGGGGAGGAAACTAACCAGAAAAAGTCACGACATATTTCTTAAAGGAGAGGTTGTACCGGGACTGGCGAGAGCCTTTAGAACCATAATTCTCTCGTTATTGATATCATGACGTCTCGATTATTAAATCCAATCTGTATACCTTTAAATAGGGAAGATATAACTCCAATGTAGTTATTACGAATGTATCAATATAAATTGAATATGTTTAGATGGTGTTTCCTTCATATACAAACCTCTTTTTCAATTCCTACTATTATCTCCCGCTCTCCCTATCTATATATATCTAGTTCAAATTTTCAATCCTTTTTATTCATTCACGCAAGTTCAAGTAAATTTTTTTAAATTTATAGTGGATGATATTTGGTGTTAATACAGTTTTTTTCAAATATTAATTCATTAATTTTTATTAATTAATCAAACATTAATTTAATTTAATTTAATTATTAACTAAATTAATCCTAAATTAACCTCCATTAACTAAATTAATTTTAATTAATTAATTAAAACCATAATTTTCCTTTCGCCATCCCCAAATAAGTAACGAATTCAATTTGTTTTTTCCCCAAGCCAATGTGTTTGGGCTTAACATGTTTTCAGCTGATTATTTCAAACGAGTGGATTTATTTTCTTAATGTTTGATGCATTTAAAATAAAACATTATTAATTAATCAATTTTTCAGATTCATTTTGAAGTACTTTCGTAAAATAATACAAATTAAATAAAATTAAAAATTTCTAATCTGTATTGCGTTACCCCAACTGCCGTAGAAAATTTACGAATTTTATGTTATCTTCATTAGCAGTGTATAATCAATTGGCGTTGAAAATTCCAAGCTAGTATACTTTTTTTATCTATTATTTATAGTTATTGTAATTGTTAGGCCAGAATAGCCTGGTTGGTTGGGTGTTGGATTCGCATCCCTTGGGTTGCGGATTTGAACCTGCCAGCCAAAGACTCTCCATGTGTGGTGGACGTTACAAAGATCTCCATTTGGAGAGTAATATCACTTGGGGTACGGGGTCATAAGAAATCGTTCTCTGTTTAAGATTTAAATTACGATCTGTGGACGAATGTATGAATGAAGTCCACCCCGTTAAAAGGGTTTGTGACGTGTGTAAGCTAGAAGTCAGCTTTCCGCCTTCGGGTGCTCAGGGGTCTATAACCTCAGAAGCTGCTACCCCCCCCCCCTCCTCCTTCCGTTGTAAAGTGGAACACGAGAACAACAATTGAAATTATTTAATAAAAAATAACTAAATAACATTTTTCCTTATAACCTAAGTAAGAATTGATTTAAAAAAACTGTTTTTTTAAATCGCTTATTAACACAACCTTCTAGAAACATAGCGTCTGAGAGTTAAGAGAGAATGGAGATATAGATACCTGAAATACGTATCTTAGAACACGCAATGGAGATAAAATATTAATGCATTTTATTCTTTTTTTAAATGTTCAATATGATGAAAGGATAGTATCATATCCCAGGTGATATTTATTCTTGCTAAGATATTAATGTTTTCTGGGGTCGGAAATTAAATCTATTTTTCTTTGAATACCCTTTACATCGCTACGCAGAGCAATAATTATAATTTTTGTCAGTTGTAAATACATTTCTAAGAAACCTGAGAATTAAAAATTATACCTTAAGTATATTTTTCATATGAGAAAAAATAATATGAAAAGAGATTAATAAATGAATTGATAGAATGAAATACTGGGGTATTATTTTCACAGATGATTTGATACCAGAAGTGGCATGTCAAACTGAGCATAATCATAATAAGACACCTTAGACTTGATCTCCCAAAGATCTAATATTTAATTCTCATTAAATCATAAGGACGTTTAAGGATTTTAATTCCCTTTTATAAAAGACTCTACGATCTTGAAATAATTCCTTGCATACAATTCCCAATAAATCAAAAAGAAAGATATTTCCTATTATATATTTTTTGTTCCAGTTATTATTATTAAGTATGAAATGATGTAGTTTATTTCCATTTGAAAAAAATAATTTTTAAGTTTTGGAACTTTTTTAATTTGTTAGTAAAAAAATTTTACCCTTGGAAACTGATATTCATCCTCAATATTTATATTAATGTACGTTAATTGGTGTTTTTAAAATTGACCTTTTAGATTCATTAATCATTATTAGATTCGATTTTTATTATTATATATTCACCCCGGCCTCACACACATATATAAAGGAAGATTTAAAACATAATAAGTATTTTATTAATTTTTTAATATAAAATGATTTTTGTGAATAGAAATGTTAAGAAAATAAATCTTATTTTGCAATCATTACAGATTTAAGAGCATTTTACTTTAAATTCTAATGCTCACCTATTCAGACATCTTGGTTCAAGATGAATGCAAACTACTAATGTAGAATAACACAGTTTCAGTATTTAGATTCTAGATTTTGTATTTCTTTTCAGAATTATGCCTGTAAATTATGCATTTTTTAAAATGAGCTTAAGTACAAGTGCCAAAATTTGATAAATAAATAGATACAGCACAACTGGAAATTTACAAAATATTTTCTCAAAATGAGATATTCTCCCCTATAGAAAAATTATTAACTTCATTCTCCTTTTAAATATTTATTGTTTTCAACATATTTGCATATTTTCTTAGGAAACAAAGCCTTGTAATAAGTTAAAAATTCCTCGGATGTTTCTTATCATTGATAAATAACTGTTGAGATAAGCAATCGAGTTATAATATAATTTTTTTCTGAAAGAAGTATTTCCGATTATTCATACAAGACCGCGGTGCCCTAAGGCCTCGGCTTCAGAACCGGAGAGTTTCAGGTTTGAAACACGACTCCACTGAAGAAACGTCGTGTAAGCATGTCAGTTGCACATTAAATCCATCGGAGCCACCTCAGGTGTCGTCCTTGACTTCTGATCAAAATCACAGGGTCATCCCAAAATAGGCCAGGTGTTGTTTGAAACTGATGCGTTAATATAACTAAACTAAACCGATGCTTCATCGAGATTAATTATAATAGAAAATCTTTAAAGTATAATAATCAGCAACAACAAATCATATGAATGATTTTTTTTTCAATTCTTATAATATAAATAAGATATTCAAATCTGTTCTAGCAAACTAAAAAATCATAAAAGAGGGATTTTTAAGAAGATAAAATATATAAAAATAGGAATCGCTTTTTTAAAAAAAACTATTGACAGATTTATTTAATGATCTTTTTTTGTTTAGTTGTTTAGTTTTGATACTACCAAAAATAAATTACATAAATGTTTGAAAATTCTTTTTATGTGCATTATATTTCAATGAGTCAAAAGCTGAGAAATGATTTCAGTAACTTATATAATAAAATTGAAAATTTCTTTTTCATATATGAGTAGAAGGGCCTTTTTATTATTTAAATTATCTTCATTTTACTTTAAAAATTGTGGTTATAGAAACATACTTTTTAGTATCAATACTCTTAAAGATAGACCATGTCTTAGTATTTAAAAAATTTAAAAATACAAACTTGAGAATTAGCTTAATTTTCATCAATGTATTCTTCGTGGTTTTTTTAACATTTTTATTTTTAAAAATTTCATTAAAGCATTCAATTATTTATCTTTTAAAATCATAACTTTTATTGCTGCAATATCGGAATTTTTTTTATATATAAAAAGCCTTTTGGATTGTAAACACAAATATTAATTTTCAAAAGATTATTTAGAGAGTAGTGCCGAAAAATAAAAATAAAGTCTGATCATTTTCAAATTCTTTAAGTATTTTGATAAAATAGATATATGTATAAAGATTCTTCAATAAATCCATGTAAACTGTTAAATACCATAGAGTGAAGGTGAATAATAATTTGTCAAAGAATTCTTAAGATATGGAGTTTCTTTTTTAAAACTTTGTGTGTGTGTGTGTGTGTGTGTGTGTGTGTGTGTGTGTGTGTGTGT
>JAOUZG010005735.1:5718397-5760603 GCA_026289955.1 Argiope argentata | reverse complement strand
GTGTGTGTGTGTGTGTGTGTGTGTGTGTGTGTGTGTGTGTGTGTGTGCGCGCGAGCTTGTGTCAGCCTATTTTATTCAAATTGAAACATAATAATGATTAAAAAAGAATAGCAAGTTCAATAATATCATAGATTATTCATTTTCTAGCATTTTTTAAATTTTACCTGCCTGCGTTCATAGATTCCACACAAAAAAAAACTAAGTGAATAGAAATTCAGAATTGAACATTTATTATGACATTGCCAAAATAATGTGTGAAGATGAAAAGAATTATCATTCATTTCATACCAATACCAGAAGAAAAGCATATGACATAATATTTTATGAAATTATGAAAACAGTTTGAATTTCTTTGTAATAATAAAAAAATTCATATACTAATTTAAAATATGTTTAAAAAATTATTAAAATTTAGAAACAAAATGTACTGTCGTCAATAAAAAAGTGGAACACCTCTGTAACTGTTGTTATTTACTATCGCATCTTCACAAAATTGGTAATGATAGAAATGGATTAAAAGGGCAGATTTGCTGAAATAGACAAATTGATTAATAGTCTTAATTAACATAATAAATTAACTATTATCCCGAAAATTTTCCTTCCGTATTTTTAAAAATTCGATTCAGAATATTTCTTTATGCATGCGTAACGAATTTCATTCAGGAATTCGTAGTACTTCTTGAGATATGCTTAATTATGTTTACTGATAACTCCGCCCCAAAAAAAAAATGCCAATCTGTCGGGGGCCTATAGTAAGTAAATCTCAGCTTGTTAATAAAAAGAACTAAAAATTTTTTGAGGGTGAGGGGCTTATCTAGGTAATTTTGGAGGAGCAAACAACATGTCATGGATTTAACCTTAGCGTTATTATGTTGTTATTATGTGAAAATATGATATTGTTTTGGTTAGGAGATTTTAATGTCTCCGAAATTTACTGGCAAAAAATATTTGTTTTATTATTGTTAGAGAGCGAGTCACCAGACTTATGACATTTTTGAGGTTTGTGTTTGCCAGTATTGTTTGAAATATTCAATTAAATTTATTTTTATTTATTTTAATTGTTTCATTGTATTAGTAATTTTGATAATGCAAGCGATCATAAAAAACTTTTTCTTGTATTCATTATTTTAAAAAATATCACATTTCTTATTTATTTCATTTCATATAATTACTTGCTGTAAATTACATTTTTCTAGGTTTTATTTGTAGTAGTAATTAACTTATTTTTTTAATCAGAGCTTTTATAAATGTGATGGCAGCACATCATTAATAGCTAATGTTTTGAGATGCACATGCAGATAAAATTTTATTTTTATTTTATGTGGAATAAATTGTTAAAAAATATAATTAAATTTTTAAAAATTCATTAAAAAGTAGAAATTTAATTTATAGGCCAAAACATACGTTAAAACTACGTTAATTAATTACATTCATGTCTTACCCCAACAACAAATGGTTTTGCTGGGAAAGGGGATTGTAAGAACTGTCTCACATACAGAGAAAATGCAAGAAAAAAGTTCTGGGAGGCCGTAAGAACTGGTTAACAGTAGGAATTATTTGATGTATTCCCATACTGTCACTCAAATGCTCGATAACGAATAAAAATATGGTATTTATTAGGAATGTGTTGTTTATTTCAATATGGTTTCTTCCCGATGCATCTGAATTTAGATATTTGGAATTTTACTACGCAGATTTTAGAAGATTTTCAGTTTCACTTAAAGAATATGAGCCAAAAAAAACTACTAAACTTCTTTCTATTTGCACAAAATTCAAATTACCTTAATTTTCATGCATCGTATTAATCTTTTAGTTCAGTTAAAAACATGTCTTATCTAATAAAAGCACACAATACAATATTTATCGCTCATATCAGCATAGACACACACATCGTTCATTCCAGAAAAGGAAGTTTTCTCTCAAACGATGATATAAATATTCATAAATTCTAGGATAAATACCAGCTATCGGAAAGGAAACGACATTTCTAAAACCTTGGCAAAATTACGAGCCATATCAACTCCTCAATTAGAATTCCGTCAGCATCATGCCTCCGCTAAACTATCTAACTTGCGCTTCGCCGCGATACTCCTTCGTCTGCAAATAAAACCATCTCTTTTCCATGCAACTGTTACGTGCTGTTTGCGTGACAGTCAAAGGCTTTCCTTCTGAGAACCTGTCAGCTGCGGTTGCATGAATGTTGGCATCGCTACTTTAGGGAACTAAACGCCATGAGCATCCCAGAGTGGCAACGGGAAAAAAAATAAAACGATATCCGTCTGCTGGCGATACACAAAACTCCCAGACGGGAGAGTTATTAAGGTTCAACTTAATATTTTGCGGGAGTTTTCCACCGCATTTCGCATGCGTAGCTTACAGTTGATGGTCTTTTTGTGAAAGTAAATATTCAAGCTATATATATTGTCGTTATACTTGTGGCATTTGTTTCATTTAAAATTTCAGAACAGATTATAAGTTATTTTCAGTTTGAAACTGTTATTAGCTAATTGTGACATTTTTAAAGCATTTATTTATAGAAGTGTATGCAAATTTCAATTCATACTGAAAATACCTGAATGGAAAGTAAATATATCATACGACATTGTTAATTAGAGAAAGAATTAAATACTTTAAACTTTTTTTAAAAAAAGAATTATTTTCCTTTCTATTGAAATGATTATTAAATAATTTATCCCGTGTGTTTCAATGTCTTTAATTGCCTTTATTGGTTATGAAATTAAAAAATCTCAATTAAATCAACCTTCATTATAAATATTTTCGTTTTCCAGGATGTTATAATATTTTAATGAATTTAAGTACTATTTCTCTTTTTCAATCAGTTGCTTCGCCGAGAGAATTGACTTTTAATTTTATATAAATCACTTGCGCTTAACTTAATTCTCGTGAATCAATTAACAAAATATTTTTAAGCAATAAATTGTGCAAGAGATTAAAATGCGTAATTTTAACAGACTTATATCTATTTTGTGTTCAATATGTATTCTGAAATCAATCATAAAATGAGTATCTTTCTATCTTCTTTAATATTAAACATTTGATGAAACAACAAAAGTGGTTCGAAACTAATTTCAACAATGACAATTGTTATCGAAAATTCTGCTGAAAAATATTTTGGAAAAATTATCAAAATTTAGGAAAATATTGACGATATTTTAATGATGTCGTTAAAAAAACTTTTATTCCTAAAGTAAGTGAAAAATTATTTTTGAGGAGCATTGAAACTTCGATAGTTACTACAGTAAATACCAAAATCTCACTCTATTTTTATTTCGCTAAAACTTCAAAAACATCCTCCTTTTCACACTCTGAAGCATGATTTCTTCAAATTGGTTTCTTCTAGATCAAACTTCGAGAGCCAATAGATAAATGTACTCATACACAGTCATTCTGCTTTATTATTAATGGAAGTAGAGATTCGCATGCCGCCTTTCTGGCACTGAGGTAGCGTGTCTTCCTCGTATTCAGGGAGTTCCGGGGTTGAGTCCCGGTTTGTTCATGGTTGTTTTGCTGTGTGCTATCTGTGAGATGTGTGACTGTGTCCCCCTGTAAAAAGGGGCTGTGCAAGCAAATGTGGTGAACGTGTATCTAAGTCGTACTCTTGGCCCTATTTGGCTCTGCTTCAAAAGCAAGAGACGCTCCTTTCGGCTTAAATTTGCTGCTGTATCAGCAGGGGCCTTGTCCATAGGCAACAACAACAACAGAGATTCAGATAATCTTTGCAAAATCAAATTTTATATAATTTTTGCATTAGCTTCCAATTTAAAAGCCATTCTAAGATTCTTATAATTACGGCTTCAACATTCTGAGTAAGACTCAGATGATGTTTACGGCAAATTAGACCTTAGTCCTCTTCAAATTGCTGCTTTTCATTAATAAGAGGATGATTAAACCTTGATATATTGAATGTTAATAAATTCCGTCTGAATTGCAGATGTTTTAAAGTACAAAATCTCTAATTCGCAGCTCCTCATTTGTGATATTATCACTATGTTCTCTATGGTGATCCTTAATTTGAACAATAAGAATAAGCTTAATCATTGATGAGAAAATCATTGATGTACTTTAAAAAAAGCATGTTTTATATGCCAAATATTAATTTTATATAATAATCAAAATAAAATCACCATCACCCAGCCAAACTACCTGAGGTAATTGAATGCCAGAGTTTGCGACAGTTTCGAGGAGGTAACTAATAGTGAGTCCTAATAGCCATCATTAATCCTGGTATATCCTCTTCTGTAAACAGTAGTCCTATCTTTGGAATAAAGGTTACTCGGTCCAATAACATTGTTATGTCCATCAAAGAAACACCCATTTAATCATTGAACCAGAAGCTTTTTATCCGCATACCTGAGTACTCTGTAAGGAGTGAATAGTATATTATAAAGGAAATTATTACCATTATATCAGATTTTATGCATTAATGACCAAATCACCACAAATATCGCTATAAACTCGTACCAAGCAAAATACACCCCATTACTAGTGTTTCATATGAGGAACCCACACAATGATGCACAAACATTTATCGGTGTTACCGTCAATCTGACAATATCATCATTGCTATGTGCCAAATAAAGAAAAATCTATTTACTTATTTAATTCTACATGTTTTTTAATTGTTCTAATGGAAAATTGAAAATTAATGACAGCAACTATTTTAATACATACTTCTTTAATAAAGATAATTTTCACTCAAAATAAAATTTGCTTCTATTTTTTATATAGTTTTTAACGGTAAAATAAATTTATCTGTTTTTATTTTTACATCACATGCATACATCTGTCAGAATAAAATAAAATGAAATAAAAAAAAGTAGAAAATCTTTTTTAAAAAAGGAAAGACCAGCACGAATTTTAGACAACCTTGCACTAAATCATTGTTATGATGTATAATCTATACTTACTTTGAAGATCATCAAAAAAAATTTCTTCAATGATAATACTACGTTAAATATCCAATGATGTCCAAATAATGTCACTTTAAGTATTTTGCACATATTGTCTTAATTTTCTTTCAATAAACCTAAAGAAGCATAAGTAAATATATTTTTTATATTTCTCGGAACTCCTGCTTATATTTCACAAAAAACTCAATTATTTTTATTGTTCTTTTTTGAAGAAAGGTTTGTTGACCATAAAATGCTGAAGTTAGTAACAGTATTCTTAGAATACTTCAAAATCACTGAAGGAAAAATTGTTTTTGCTGCGAGCTATATAAAAAAAAAAATTATCCAGCTCAAAAAAAAATTCTTCTTTTGAATTTTTTCGCTTCTTCAAAAATAAATAAGCGTTTTAAGATTTTTTAAATTTTAATTGTGTGTGTATTTGTGCGTGTGTGCGGGCTTGCGTATTTGTACGGGTTGTGTGTTCACACTTTACAAGACAAGCTTTTAAATTCAGAATAACTAAATTTAACACTGATATTCATTGAAGGATGAAGATGTTTATTTTCAAGTAATTTCTTTAAAATAGTTTAATCATGGGGGGGGGGGGATTTTAAAGAAATCACTTCTTAAAGAATATCAATTTAGTTGCTTTCCAATTTGTGAGACATCAAGTTTTTAATTGATATTTTTTCATTATATTATTAAGATTATTTTATTACGAGATGAAATGTATCAAGAATAGCTAAGGATATCAAATAGTTTTCATTGTTGCTGAAAATAATTCATCCTGTATTTTTTTCATTATTAAATGAAAGTATGAAGGTACCGTTTATTTTACAAGACTGGTAGAGGTTTGTTTCAAAGCAGATTTCAAAAGCCTTTCTGAAATTTCGTTATCCTTAAAATTAAGATTTAACTTCAATGATAAAAAAAAATATTTGAAGTGTGTTTAATTTTAAATAGTTTCACTAAGAAATTTATGTATTAGTTGATATGTGATTACATAATTTCCAAATTCAAATTTTATGTGCAATAATAGAAAATTCGCAGTAGACTTGTGCAGGGAATAAAATGGAATACAGTTTTTAAAATAGTCTAATTTACAATTATACCAAAATATGCAGTTTAAAATTATCTTACCATTAACATATTTAAAATATTTAATTAATTTATAGCAACCAACTGCGAATCGAGTCTACTAATTTACAAATTTAAGGTGAGGTAAGCAATGTATATTTATATGATTGCTTGGCAAATAGATTTTTGTTTTAAAAAAATTTTCTTATGCAGTGGAAAGGCAAAGATAAATTCCTTATCATCTTAGTTAAGTTAAATTAACCTCCCGTTGTAAAGCAACACTAGGGTTACTTTGGGATGGACCTCGTAATTTTGAACCTCGGTCAGATTATGAGGATGATCCTGAGCTGGCACACTCTCTCCACAAAACACCACACCAGTGGAAGGACGTTTGCCCAGGACAGTTTGATCCCCTTATACGACGGTTTTTCAGTAGAACCGGGTCTCAAGTCTGAAATCATACAGCTGACAAACCGAGACCTTACCAACGGGGCCCCCTTTATCCTCTAAATTATTCTTTTCAAATTTCTTTTCAAATTCATTTCAATCTTTATACAAAATCAATTAAGTAGTATAAATTGAGGCAACCAAAAATTAGGATTTTATTGCTATTGTATGATTTAGCATTCCTGCCAAATAAACAGTATTAAAAAGCAGATATAAAAATAATATAGAGACACGTTTCTTCATTAAAAAGATTAAGTTTGTAAGCAAATACGAAAAAATTGCAGCCACATAAAAGGATCAAAAGCTTATCCTATACATTTTAAACATATCTGAAGAATTTAATCGTTTATAATTATACATTTTTCAATAAAATGCAGAGAATAATGTTTAAGGATACGAATTTATCGTTTGATTTTTCAATTATAGAAAATTGAGATTGTTTTTTTTTCCTTAATTAATATTAAAAGAATTAAAAGTACCTTTTGCAGTTTTTCACGTTGCAGTTATAACTATTAATGAGAATAAAAGGGAATATATCATTAATTTTCTTTACAATATGTGTATATATTCATTACTTGCATATTAATTGCATGCCATATTTAAATTCAGACGCATGTCATTGATGAACTTAATCAATAGATTAGCATGATTTGTTTGGCGAATTTTTTGACGATTAATCGCTGTAATGTGTTTAATACATATAGCCATACTTGCTTTAAAACTATAACGGTTTTCTTTCTTTTAATCGAGTATACTTTCAGTCAACAGACGGGTATCAAACCACAGAAAAAAAATTAATCCACCTCCAAATTAACAAAAGCTCTAGAAAAATCAGATTCATTAAAATAATGTATTTAAATAACTAAATTTATGTTTATTCAACAAAATTTTCAGAACAGCTCTGAAATTGTTCTTCATGAAATGAATAGCGCAAAATATAATTCAAAATTTCAGCAACAACCTGCTTTACAATTTGCCTTCCGATTAATAAATTGGTTGATCATAGAGTATATAAAAATGAATGTTTGTTTGTTCGTAACTTATGCGCTGTTGTACCATTCAATCGATTGTGTTGAAACTTGATCAACTTATTGCTTGGACGTGCGCGAAGATTTTATTATAAAATTGGCAACTGACAAAAAACAAACAGTACGCAGAAAATGGCACATGTCATTTAAAATTATTCGCACATATATCAAACAAAATAAAATTACTATGATTGATTCCAATGAATGTGAGAGAAATGTAATTTAAAATATTTAGTGTAAGTGCTAATTTTTTTCTTCTCGTTAATTAATAATCATCTACACAGGATTTGTCATTCAGCGCGCCCAATATTTTGCATGCGGTAAACCGCACATATAATTCTGAGTTTCTCTCACCCATACAAAAAAAAAATATGTTTATCCATCCTGATCCCGTTAAGTTTCTTATAAGGGTAATTTTTCAGTGTAAAAAATATTCTTTCTATTTATTCAGTGAATCGACAAACTATATTCCGGTTATACAAGCGTATGTCGTGTTGATTGCTTCGATAAAAAAATATATTCTCAAGCGTTCATCACTTAGTAGATTCAACAGAGCAGCACGTAGATATAAGACAATTTAAGCTTCTCAAAATACGAAGAACGACAAGTGAGCCATAAAGCCGATCGTTTACGAACTGCAAATTCATGTGCTTCAAAGTCTCAAGATCAACATGCGGCAGGAATCGAAAGACAACATTGTTACAGGCGGATGAGTGCCGCGGATGCACACCGAGGTTGGTGACCTTTGACGAGGAGCTTCGAGCCAGCCAGGTTTGTTTGGTTAAAGGAATAGCCCGGTAACCCCTGGATCATACGTGAAGAGCCACGTTGCTTAGCGTGCTTTTGGGTGCGCGCTCATTTGGCTACATATGGGACGGGTAGTCGTAGAGTGAGCTAGTTCGTTTATTTCCTCTCGGAAGAGAAGCGTCTCTCTGGAATAGCGGATTACTTTTCTTGCTTGTTATTAGTGAGCTGTGTTTACGTTTGCTGTTAACGTTGTATTATTGAGCTAGCTGTGATTTACTGTTTTCTGTGCTATACGATAGCTGTTTTGCACTCTTTGTTTATTGTGCTTTGTGTTTAAGGCTTGCATTTACGCTGTAAGTGACTGTTGATTGCTGGTTTGTTTTTTTTTATCTGAAGTTTTATTTTATCGTCATCCTGTAAATAAATTTGTTTGTGCTGTCCTCAAATAAAGTCCATTCAATCCAAACCCGCTACGCTAAAAACGTAAAGATATATATATATATATATATATATATATATATATGCAATCTGATCACGTATATATCAGAATCAATAGACTAATATGCAGCATTAAGCGATGCAGCTATTCTTAACGGAATGCCAATTGGAGAAAATAGGCTCAGTCCACGCATACCCATTATTCCCACCGACATGCCTTTTCATTTCTAGTGATTACAGTTTCCCATTCGATTTGCAATCTCGATGGCCACCAACAAGGCACAAGGTCAATTACTTTAAGTTAACGGATTAAACCTAGAAAATCCCTGTTTTTCACATTGTCAGTTGTATGCTGGATGTTTACGAATCAGACAGCCAAGAAATTTATTTGTTTTTGCTGAAGATGGAAAAACAAAAAATATTGTCTACCCTAAATTATTCGAAATATAAAGAAAAAAAATATTATTTATGCTTCTCCTTTATGTGTCGTTACATTTCATTCAATATATTTATTGCCGATAAGAAAATAAATACCATTCTTTCTATCATTTCTAATCAAACAAGAATGGCTTTTTTAAATTCCGATATTTCCAAAATTATTTCTTAGGGGGCAGCAACGCCATGAGTGCCAGCTAGTTATAAAATATGTATAAGTCAATTCCATGATAATTATATTTTTAGTTAGCAAATTATTAATTAAATCTTTCTGATCCAAGAAAGAAAAATTTGACTAATTTCAAATGTATTCATAATAGTTGAAAAATTTCGTAATCAGTGAATGTCATCTCACTTTCATCTATATTATCACAAAGTAAATACCATTTTTAAAAATTGATTTGGTGGATAGAACAAATGCACTCATATTTTTTTTTTCTGAATACAAATGTCATAACAAAATACATTCAAAAGAACTAAAACATTCCCATCTATTGGAAATCTTTAAACTGATAATTTTTACATAATGTTGTCAAGAAATATTTCGCACCCTTTATTGTTATTTAAATAGCATTATTTAAGTTATTAAACTTTAGTCAATTTGTGTTTAAACAATTTTAAAATAAAAAATATATAAAGAATGTTTTTAACTGACATTATTGATTAGGTTTCGCCAAAATTAAAGTTCACATTACGTTTCTCTACCCTAATGTATAAGAAATAGAAGTATAAAAAAATCTTTTTGAAGGAAAATTTTTCATCTTAAAAGACTAATTCGTCTAATTTCAGTTATTCCTCCATTTTTGATCTTAAAGCAAAATGATAATTTCAGCAAAATGCAAAATGATAATTTCAGTCCTCCTCCATTTTCAACCTCCTTTAAACAGACGGCTCGTCTATGAATTCATCCATGTTTTCAGTTATTTGCAACATTTCCCAAGAAAGTCGAATCACATCATGAGAATTATTGCAACAAGTAGTCTTCCTCTAAAGAGGCTTCTAAAAAATTGAGAATAAGGGGGAGGGGGGACTTGCAACATTTTAATTATCGATATTAATCTTTTGAATTTTCAAGTGATTTTTTTATCAATGTTAATAAATGCACTGAAACAGAAATTTTCAATATTTTTTTTTACTAAAACACACCCACACATAGGGACTAAATAGTTGGTAGCATTTTTAATTAATGTATAGCATCGAAAAGCATATAAATATTCTAAGTAAGTCATGCTTATTGGAAATCATCTGCTTACTAAATCTATCAAGTAACGCTATTTTTACTGTCTCATACATGATGTATATGGAAAGTGTAGCAATTATTAAAATATTTGAACTCGAAATTTTGACGATTCCCCATGTTTCGGACCTCCCTGAGTTCGAAAAGTAGATTTTCTGTATTATGTCTCTCTGAGCACCCAGTAACTCAAAAATGCTTTAAACCAGATGGATGAAATTTGGTATATGGACTTTTGACCAAATTTGTTGATTTTTGCCAGGATTTAATCAAAATCCATTCACTGAATGTCTCTCTGTCTGACTATTGGAGAACAAGGTACGCTGATAAAATCTAGTGTGAGGATGTAGCTTACGAAATATCGATTATTATGAAGTTTTGAGTCAAATCTGTCAATCTGGGCTTTCACATGCATGTAATCATAATGACTAACAAATCCAACGATTTTATATCAATGAAATTTGGAGCGGGATCTTGTGACTATAATAGTAGCTCTGTGTCGAATTTCGCTTTCAGTCAGTCTGAAAAAAGACATTCCCTGTACAAATTTGCTGAAAATTTTATAAAAATGTTAGATTCACGTCACAGATCTTAGTTTCGTAATTATTTCATACAAAGCTTCCACGGCCTCACCAAGTCTAAGACTTTTATTTGAGTTTATATTAGAAAATTTCAGGACAGCTATTAAAGTGTTTATTACAGTTTTCTGATGATAAAATTCGAACAAGTATTAAATTTAAAAAAATATACCAATATCAAATAATCTTTTTAGATTGATTTTTTGTGGGGGGTGTAACATTTGAGTATTAGGAGGGCAACAGGTAAATATTGGATAAATATTTTTGATGATTCTGTTGCGATTGAAGGTCGCGGTACGAACCTGCGACGCTTGGGCCTGCAGCCGAGTAATATAGCCATTATATCAATAGTCGACTTCAATATCGTAGATGTTAACTGGCTTATAAGGCTAACGCTACAGTACTCCCCCACCAGTGAGTCGGCGAAGACGCGAACGATTTTGTATTGCGCCAAATGTTATGGCGAGTTGCTGCTTGCTCGTCAAATGGGTCTGACGATTTTGCTGCGGGCAGATGGGACCACGACTGTTGCGGAAGGTTGCGTTGTCAAGGTCACCAATGTGTAGTGTTTAAAGATATATAAACATTTAATATTTACATTTACAGCATTTAAATAAAACTATCAGAGATAACGGAAGTTACGCTTAAAAGTATATCCAGTCTTTCGAACACCATTCAATACACAAGGTAGAGTTGAGTTGTCACACAACTTCCAAGTTCAATAATAAAATGTTTTGCCACTCGTTTCACCACAGTTCATTGCCATTCAGATTCGAAATATACACTTCTGAGGCTCCAAATTTCTCCGACACAGAACACTCAGATTTTTCGTGATAGAACTAAAAAACATGTATTACGCTAAAAAAAAAGAAAAACGCATCATTAAAAATAATAGAAATCTTCATTGATATTGCAAAAATTATATATATATATATATATATATATATATATATACTCAACCAGCACAAAGCAGCGGTACTTTAATATTCTCTTTTACCCTTTGCATGCATTCTGACAGTGGGCAATTCCAACACGATAATGCGCCACCCCATAGGTCTATAGTAGCTACCGACAGGCTAGAGAAACATTCTTTTGAATTTCTTTCCCTCTCATGGCCACCTAATTCTCCAGACATGAGCATTGTCGACAAAATCTGGGATGTTTTGCAATCTGCTGACTTTAGGACATCCCCCATCTATGGTTTTGTAGACTTCCCTGCCAAAAATCAGGGTGTAAAATGTCCACAGAATGTTTTCACAAATTAGTTGAATCCCTGCCAAGCCGTGCTATAACACTTATTCGTTTTCATGGGGTCTGTGCACAATATAAGATAGGTGTACAATTTTTTCTGGCACTAAAATAAGCACATTCATGAAAAACAATCATAAAATAAAAAACGTCTTGTCCTTATCTACTCTTATGACAAAACTTTCATATCATCACTAATATGAGGTGACATTTATTCATTATTGGGTTACTCTTAAAAAAATTTTAAAGGCAGCATTAGAAAAAAGTCATTTCAGTATTGTGAAATAATTCTTGTGTATGCTTAAGCGTGCTGTTTTTCGCTTTTTGCTCTCCATTGTTTTCTCTTGCAGGAAGAAAAATAGATTTTAAACTCATAATTGTGAAATGCTTTTGATATAAACTTCATCAATATGAATCAACTCATACAAGGTGCAGCACTAATTTATCCATTAATACGCTACACTTGTGATTGAAGTCATTAAATACTAGAGCACATTTTTTTTATTATTGTTAAATAACTGCATTGTCAAATTTACCCTACTATAATGTGGCAAAATTCGACCCCCCCCCCCTTCGACATGCCTGTAGATCACTTCATGTTAGTGGTTCTAGTGAGTCTCGCAATTATTACGCGCAAAGTTGTTCGTTAAAACTATTTTAGCTTTTCATTCAGAATAGGCAGCAATGTGGAAATTTGTAAAATATTTTGAGCCAATAGAGTTTACATTTCTTAATCAAAAAAGTGGTATTCAGTCCTTTGTTCACGTGACCAAAAGAACGCATGTGTTGCCATTTATTATGAATATATGCACGCGGATGCCTTATTCACTATGACTATTTGCTTTCCAAAGACTCATAATTTAAAAAGAAGTTGCTTTCAAATATTATTTCCATGTTAATAAATCTGTAAATGTAAGTTTTGTTTATAAATAATTTAAAATTATTGATTTATACCCAGCTTTTACTTTAAATTAAATGCTATGATAAGGGCTTTCAGTTCTCCTTCTCAATGTAACTATAACTTTAACTGTTCTTATTACTGTCGCTTTTTCGTTCTGAATTTCTTGTGTTCAATAGAAAAGGGAGTGAAAATTTATAAAATTACGAAAAAATGTCAACTGGTATGCTACATCTTGGAGGGGCCAGGTCTACTGGACAGCCCGTTCGAACTCAAAATGGTAGAAATTAATAACTTCATATATCCTATATTTTAGAAAAAATTGTTTTCTACATATATGAGTTACCGGGTGTGCACGTGCGAATAAATTTATCTCCAATTTTAATTATATTGATTTCTAAATGTTGTAGATTTCGTAACCTCAAAGGGGTATAAAAAATGTTTAATAAATACGTATTTATATATCTAATTTTTGTTTATTTTTGAAAAATTGTGATCTTTAAAATTACCTGTCATTGGTTGAAGAGCTGTGGTCATTTTACTGTTTTTAAACGTTAGAGAGAGAAAGAAATTAGTTTAAAATAAAACATGATGGATCCTACATTGTGTTTCATAGAAAGGAATGCTTATTTTTCCATATAATTATCAAGATCTACCAATTCCTATTCGAGTGTATAAAGTGTTCGAGAATACTCATTCTTTGTCTTCTATAAATGTATTTATTTAAAATCCTTTTCACAACTGAGGGGAAATTCATTTAAGTTATTTCAAGTATTTTATAAATATGAATTTGAATCGATAATGACCTCATACCTGAATAATAATTTTATTTTATAATTTTTCTAAATTGGTGTGTAAATATTATTCTGGCATACCTGTAATTATTATTAAAGTAAAAATTCTAGTTTTTGCTTCTGTTTGTAATTTTTTTAAACAGTAAGAAAATATTTTAAATATAAAATATTATGCTGTTTTTACTGATATATATATTTTTTTTAATTTAAAATCATCATTTTTGTATTTTTCAAATGTTTTTAAAATTTAACTGCCAATGATATTTTGCTAGTTTCCTTTTGTCATGAGTTGATGATTAGAATAAATAAATCACCTCTTGTGATTGTCCAGAAAATGGTTATTGTAATCAGAAAAGTTTTGTCTTTATAGATCTGTTGAAGATATAAAAAAAATTAAGTCATAAAGCTAGACAATTTAATGATTTCAGGAAACATACCCAAATGTAATAGTAAGAGATCAACAAATGTAACTGGATATTCTTAATTTAATGAACTGCAATGTAAGTGCTTGATTTGTCTTGGAACAGACCATAATAATGAAAAGGATCATTCTTAGTCAAAACAAATAAAAAAAATATGAATTCTAAATTCAAATTATAGATACAAGTGTGAGAAAAAAAGGTATTCTTTATGCAGAATATTATTTTTGTTTTGTTGGTTTGGATTTTTCTGTATTGTAATTGGATTTTTTATATATCTATCTAAACTTGATTAATAAGTTTCTTTTAGTTTTCAACTCATCATTTAAAAATCTTAATATTTAAATAGATTTAAAAAAAGGTTATTTCAGAAGTTATTAAATCCTTAGTTGTTTTAATTATTCACAGTTAGACAAAAACTATTTCTTAAATAAGGAATTAAGAACCTAACATTTTATATATAAATTGCAATATTCATTGAAACTTGGAATTTAAAAATGGATTTTGCCTTACTTCTTTGTGTTGAAATTTATTCATACGTATTAAGGACTTTCTTAATGTACATTTACATGTTCTAAATTTCTTCAACCATTTAACTAATTTATCAAATGCAATAGGTATTGCATGTTAGAAAATATTTATATTTTCTCTCATGAGTAAATTTGATGAAATAAACTAATGGATAAGAGTTTTTTAAGTTTATTATTGTAGTTATGATTTTTCTACAACCAATTACATTTTTTTATTTTTTCCTTAAAATTTGTCAATTTAATTTCATGTGAAAGTTGTTGTCTATAACTGATTTAGTAATTTTATCTTATTGTTAGTTTACTTTTCAATTTATGATTAAACATTAACATTTAGAATTTTCGACAAATAATGATAGGGGCTTAACAGTTTTTTCAGTAAGGAACAATATATTATTTATGTAAAACCTTTCTTGCGTTTGCTCTGAGAAGGTTGTTCAATGGTTTCTTCAACATACTATTTGTAGGAAATAAAAATAAAAACTGAATAAAACATAGCTTGACTTTATTTTTACAAGAATTTTTTATTTTATGAAATTAATAACTTAGGTAAAATTTTGTAGTTACAAAACCTGCATTTAAATCTTGGTGGGATAAATTTTAGTATTTGTTGGCATTTTCTATACTTGAAGATTAAAATTCATTATATATTTTATCGGGTAATCTTACCTGCTCATGTAAGAATTATTTAAATGTTAAACAAAGAATTTCTTCTTTTTTTTTTTCAAAAAATTTATTTTATCCTATATTTGATTGGGAAAAATGAATGAAAGGAAAATAATTCCTTGAGATGTCTAAAAAATATATCTTGTTATTTATAAAAATCTATAACAAAGTACAAAATCTTTTCTTTCAAAAAAGAAAGAAGAAAGGAATTCTTAAGAATTAGGTTGAAAAATATTGTAATTAAAAATCATTAAAGGCAATCAGATGTAATTTCTTTTTTAAAAATTCAATATAGTTTGACTTGAATATTTCAAAAATATTGAAAAATAATTTAGCTATTGTAGTTAAGCGAGACTAATGGAAGTGTTCCATTTGTCATTTTCAATAATGAAAAATCAAATTGTGGTTTCGTATGACATCTTTCATGTAAACTTTTTTTGAAATTACTAATTAAAAGATAAATGTGAATATTAAGAGATGCTATTAAAAGGTGGCATTAAAAAATATCATTATGTAAATTTTGAGAATGGGTTTACTCTGACATAAATCTTATTTTCTATGCAAGCCAGTTAATATGTTTTTTTGATAAGTTTTTTAATTTTTAAATGGCTTCACTTATTCCTAATATTATCTTAATTTTTTCAATGAAAATGAGAGTAATTCTTGTTTTTTAAGAATCTTAAATTCTTATTTTTAATGAAGTTCATTTCCATCTAGTGAATGCTGCATGTGCAATTGCTAATATGGTAAAGAGTTCCTTGGGCCCAATTGGATTAGATAAAATGCTTGTTGATAATATCGGGGTAAGTTTCAATTTGATCAATTAATTTTACAATGTTGAGTTTTTAAATATTCTTTGTATGTTTATAGGTTCTTTTAATATTATTGTATTTGTAATTTAATATTAGTGGTGGGTTTGTCATATTTTTTATCAATAACCAGAATAATATTGATTAGAATGCAAGTTTCGTGAAATGGAGAGATAAAAGTAAATCGGATATCTGCTTCTGTTGCTCATACAGATGTTTGAATTGAAAATTACTACAGTAACCATCTAATAGTTTCCAAATGAGAATATTTTATTTTAAATCTTATTTATCCATTTTATCATATTCCATTTATCGGTACTTTTCTGTTAGCCAGTGAACCAAAAGTGAGTCAAGTCGTTAAGTGAATGGCAAAACAGTTAGCAGAAAAGTAACCATTTATCATATTCTTAGGAAGAAACTGTGTTTTCATTTGGTTAATATGGTCTAATATACCAAGACCATATGTATTGATATACATGGCATGGTCTGAATAAAATAGGTGTTTTTTAACCCTTTGCACTCAAAAAACAATTAGATGCAAAATTATTCACCTAATACAAAGATTTGTTTATTGCTATGAAAAATAACTGTACATAATTCTTTTAAGTCAAATTTCTTTGAAAAATTAATCTACATCTCTTAGCCATTATGTAGGTGTCTTAAACAATTAAATTTGAAAAATAAATGAATAAAATGTCAAAATGTTGCACAATCTTGAATGGTGAGTCAGAGGCACCATCAAAGTGCAAAGGGTTAATATGTAATGGAATTGATTATTGTTTCATATTTAGGCTTTCTAGCTATAAATCTATCAGCAATTTAATTATATCGATATATGTAAGCTTTTCTTAGTGTAAAAATGAATTAATACTACTAAAAAAATGTGTGCCCAACATTCTCTTAAAATATGTGTGTATAAATTAACTTTTAAATTTGGTATATATATTTTGTATTACCATGACAGTGTGAAAGCTCCACAAAAGTTAAAATGAGTAAATTAAGGTAGCTGGTATGATTGACTGTTTAGAACTGTTGAAATTTGGGTTTTGGTATAAAAAAATTATAAGGCACTTCTGGAATCAAACACATAAAGTATTAAATAAAATGAATGAAAATATTTTTAATAAAATTTCAAAACATGAAAAATTTTAAATAGTACAATTATTTTTCTTTTTTTTCTATTTGTGTTAATATGTACACGTAGATAAAAACTTAACGGTGTATCCGCCCGTGATGAGCTACCTCCAAAATTGGCTGACGTTAACAGTAGCATGGTTGCGAATGAAATGACCTGGACTGTAATATTGCATAGAGCTATCGGGGGAGGGTGGCGCGGAGAAGTGAAGAAAGCTTGATTTTCATTGGTTATTGAGGTAATACTATATAAGCAGATTGCAAAGGAAAAATTACTCAGTACAAGAGCAGATACAGTTATAGAGGATGAAAAGCTTATCTAGCGGCGAATTTACAGTTCTCATTTCTTTGATAGCGTCTTTTAATTTTGGGAGACTCTTAAAGATTTTTGACATTTCTTGGGATAGCTCAAAAAAGTCTGATAATTCGGAGGCAGAATTCTTTATGTAATTATTTTCATTTGGGTTATTATTGATTTTTTCCGGTTGCTGCGGTAAATTAAATTTAAGAGAGCTTGCGTACGAGAAATTTGGTTTAACAAAATTCGATTGATTTTTATAATTTCTGTTAAATGGTGGGAGATTTGGTTTAGGGAAATTTGGACATCCTCGGTATGCTGCAGTATGTCCCTCTTGGCTACAATTTATACAGACTGGGTTCTGCGTACGTTCTTTATTACTACAATTTCTCGTTTGATGATCACCTGAACATTTTAGACATCGCGGTTTTAAAGAGCAATTTTGGGAAACATGTCCGAAATTATTACAATTGTAACATTGAGAAATTTGATTTCGTCCTCTAAAAGCTTCAACCGATACTTTAAGATAATCAATGTCCGTAATTTCGTAAACCTGCTTTACAGTTGCGTTGTTTTTTAATTCCGCCATTAAGATGGGTAGAGGTCTTCGCGTTTTAAACTGAGTTAATCGAATTACTTTGCCTACAGAAAATCATCTATTTTTAAGTACCTCTTCTAGCGACTCGTTCATGTAATCTAGCGGTAAGCCTTTAAAGACAACTCTCACTGGCCTCTGTGTTTTGGGGGTAATTACGAAAAATTCTAAATTATTTTCTTTGCAGAATTTTTGTATTGCTTGATGATTTTCAATAGTTTCGGGGAATATTTTAATAAATCCGTTGCTAAGAATATTATTTTTTACTCCGAATTTCTCATGAATTATTTTTAGGATTTTATTAAAATCTTTTTCATATTTTAACATTATTGGAGGTACTTTTTGAATTTTGGGGGTTTCAACAGTTACTTCATTTTCATCGATATTCATTATTTCATCGCAAAGCACTTCAAATCTATTTTTAAGATTAATTTTAGGATTGTCTTGGTTGCTAGTGATAGCTTTTGCTGTTTTTCTTTTCGGGGATTCAATGAAATCGTCAGTTTGCTCATCTACGGGCATTGCATGGGCATTTAGACAAGAAAGAGAATTCATCTCACCAAGGATTTTCCTGACATTGTAACGACAATGTTCGATCATCTTATTGCTGAACTTAGATCCTCTTAAACTATTATCGCCCTCGTAGTAAGCAATGCTGTCCAGGAATATCTTTCTTTGATCTTCTAATTTCTCTCTCTTAATACAGTTTGTACATTGGCAAGGGTCGTCAACATCAGTGGAATTGGGGTGAATGCATTTCTTTTTCGAAATTGCGCCTGTACTCGCAGACCCCTTCCGTAACAAATCCTCAGAAGGACGAGTCGGAACCTGTGAGTTGCCTATCTCAACCTCATTACAACCGCTCTCCTCCATGGTCGAACTCACTTGTATGAAAATGAAATGAATGAGCTGTGTGTTAATATGTCTTTAAAGTGTATGTTTATATACGTAAATCTCATAATTTTTTCTTCCCCCCCCCATACAGGATGTTACTTGCACAAATGATGGTGCAACTATTTTAAAATTGCTTGAAATTGAACATCCAGCTGCTAAAGTGTTAGTTGAGTTAGCTGAATTACAAGATAATGAAGTTGGGGATGGTACAACATCTGTAGTGAGTATATTTAATTAATTTTTAATCCATTATCTACCAGGTATAATGATGAATATAATAATGTTACTTATAGTATTTATAGTAACTATTTTAATTTTAAAGTTTTAAAAATAACTACTCTTGGTGCAAGATTTATATTTGTATGTAATAATTTTATTTCTGCATGAGTGATTTATGAGATAAAAATATTCATTTTAACTCTTTTAAGAACTGCACTTAAAATGTAATATTTTGTGTATAATTCAAGAGTAATATTACCTCAATAACTTTTGCTTAGTTGTTATTAATATCTTTAAAAGATTAATTGTACATCAGAAGTGTTAAGTATTGCTTTTGTAAGTCAATGCTTTCTGTTAATGTTTTAATTGCTTATTGTAGGAGTTTAGTTGCTTAGAATTGTACAAAAAATTGTGTACAATTATTCATTTTGTATGTAAATACGCATTCTATTTTAATACATTCCTTTTAAAATATAAATGGTATGCCCTTTTAATAGAGGAATTATTGTATTTAAACTATTTATGACTAACAGGGTTGAATAAAAAGTAAAATATCCAGCCATTGACTGACAGGCATTAAATAATCTTACCAAATTAATTTTTCTAGTAATTAGTATTTGAAAATTTTTATTTGAATTTTGTATATGAGTCTATGCATTAGGGTATAATTTTTTTTAAAAAATCTTTGTTAGGTACTTATTGCAGCAGAACTTCTTAAAAATGCTGATGAATTAGTAAAATGCAAAATTCATCCTACATCAATTATAAGTGGATACAGGTTAGCTTGCAAGTAAGTATAAAACATTATTTTTCTGTTATTATAAATTCATGTTACTTTTGTAAATTAAATTGAAAATTAATAGTATTTTGTACTTGACAAAAAAAATATTTATATATATGATAGATGTATAATTCTGAACATAATGAAATATATTTTTAATTTACTTATTAATTTGTAAATAAATATTTATATTATTATTGTTATAATTCATTAATATAATTTTGTTTATAATTTTTACATTATGTCAAGAAATTAAAATTTGATGCTTTAAGGTTTCTTATTTAAAAGGTCATTCTTGTGTTTGATGTATTCATTGATCATAAAAATACAAAATATGCTATCATAAATAAAATTTATTTCTCTATTTTTTATTTTTTAAAAAAATTGCATTTTTAAATATATATAAACATTTTACCTTATTTCTCAGGGAAGCTTGCAAGTATATTCAGGAACATTTAACCATTAGCACTGATGAACTTGGAAAGGAAAGTATTATAAATGCTGCAAAAACCTCTTTGTCATCTAAATTGATTGGGGCGTATCCTTTTATACATATTATTCAATTGTAATTAGTTTTTTTTTTTCCCTTTAAAATTATTTTCGCAGAAATATTGTACAAATATTATTAATCTTTCCAAACTATTTTATAATTCCTGTTTCCAAAATCTGTATATTTCTATTTTCATGTCAAAGTTAAATATTAATGGATATAACATAATAATCCTGAATTTGTTTCCCCTATTCTTTAAAAAAATGTTCAACAGAAAATGTTGATTTAACTATGTACATCTTACATATATGTAGAGATAAAAAATTAGCTGATTGAAAAGTTAATGTAAATTAACTCTAGACCTTTTGAGGTATAGTTTCAATAAAACAATTCAACCTATTGAAGCATTACCAGTAAGAAACTTATGCAAGGAAGAAGGAAGGATGAATTAGCCATTAAACTGTCGATTATTCTTTGTGGAAAGTAAAATTATCATTTTAAAGTTAGCAGTAACAAACATAAAACATAGTGACTATAAACAATTGTCTACTTATTTAAAACATTAAAAACCTGAAGAAGAAAAAATACGGCATTTCTTTAATATCTAGAATAGGCTTATAGAAAATTATCAAGAGTATTTATTTAGTGTACAATAATTACATTAGAAGATTTTTGATAATTGCTATTAAAGAGTAACCTTCATATTTTGAAATATTCTCTGAGCATTAATAATAGTTTATTTATGTTTGTCGCTTGTACTAATCTATTTATTTATTTGTTGGTGGCTCTTTGAAAGCATCTGTAAAGTAACAATCTATGTGTTGCAATCAATTGCTACTTAAAGCAAGATAAAACTGTGCTATAAAAATTTCTTGTAGATATTTGATTCTATACTTAAAAAGAAAAAGAAAAAAAAACATTACGAAATTTATGTGAAATGCTTTTGAGCTTTATTCATTATTGCAATCGAACTATCAAAATATTATAATTATATGAGCAAAGAAAATTAAATAATCTGGTATTGTTTATAATAAGTTAAGTTTACTGTTTAAATTACTATCTTGCTTATAGGGAGAAATGACTATTTTTTATTCTTTTTATGTTTTAATCCTGTATATTTTGATCAGTATCCACATTATTCCTAAAATAGCATGCTGTTTATAAATAGACATAAAATGCTACATCACTATTTTATCAGTATATAAAAAATGGTGCAATCCATTTGGTTATAAATGGTATGCCAGCTTTCTTTCACGCTGTACCAGCAGTTTCAGTGTTTTATGCAAATGTTTTATAATGGCAAATGATTTCATTATGTGGATACATTCAAAATATATAAATTTAAAATTGGAACCTTAAAATAGACAATTATTAAACTTTAGCTAACCCAATAATTTACTTGCTGGGGGAAAAGTTCATAAAATATATGATGTTGATAAACTTCATTCTACATTTTTGTTTTATTCAGCTTTAAAAGGCTTAGTACTGTAAAATAAAAACCCTATTATTTGGGAGTGTACAAGTTATAAAAAGTATTCATCATTTGCTTTTGAAGTTTAACATATGTCAGCCACCAATACATTAGATTAAATAATAATAATAAATATTATTTAAAGCATGCTTTAAGAAGGATCTTACATATAAAAATAAGTTAAATCTTTATGCCTTGATTATTAACAATGGGTGGAAAATTTGGGATAAAATGTTTGTAGTGATAATTAAAATCATTTAAATTTCTTTATAGTAATGACAAGTATTTTTGTAAATTACACTTAAAATTATATTTTATACTTAATAGAAGGAAAGTTTTAAAAACGTTTGACAATAGAATAGTTAAAAATTAGAATAATTTTTGTGCTATAGTATTTTTAAGAGTTATCAAAGGTACACTGAGTTTAATAGTTAAGATAGTGTTTAATTGCTCCATGGTGTACATTTCTATTATTAAGAGTATGTTTGATAGTTGCATCAATTCTATAGAATGCTAATATGCGAGCACTTTCTTTGTTGGTAATAGGCATTATATGTAATTTTTCTAAGTGATGTTTCATAACTTATTGTCCTTAGCATAATTCTAGTGAAAGTGATTTCTTTGCAAATATGGTTGTTGATGCAGCTATGGCAGTCCGAGTCACTGATGGAAAGGGTGGATATCTATACCCTATTAAGGCTGTAAATGTTTTGAAAGCCCATGGGAGAAGTTCAACTGAAAGTCTTCTTATTAATGGATATGCTTTGAATTGTACTATTGCCTCTCAAGGTAAGAATATACATAGTTGACAACTATTATCTTAATTGAAAGTATAAATACTTTTTATACCCCATCCAATCATTTTCTATCTTTAATGACATGACATTTAAAGCCATTGAAGAAAACTGTTAGAATTAACTTTTTTTTTTTTTTTTTTTTTTTTTTTTTTTGCAGTAAAATATTAGAATCTACTTTTTGATATGGTCTTCAAAAATACTTATTATATGAAAGTCCTTGAATAATACTTTTATCATAAAAGTTCAAGAATGCCATTGGACATCTTAGTTTGTACATATGGAAATTAAAAAAGACAATAAATAATTATTCAGTGAATTGTTTTTAAATAATTTTTTTTTGAATTATCAGTAGACAAATCAATATATTATAAAAATATTTATAAATCCAGTTATATTGTGAAAATGCAAATTTTAAAATTAGAACCATTGATATATGTATGAGTAAACTTTTTAGATAATGTAATATTGTTTGAAGTTGTTTTGTATATGTGTTTCCTTTGAGTTATATATAACTTTCATGAAGTTATATATAACTTTCAGTGGTGTTTGCTGTCTCATAATTGATTAAAACTTTTTAACTTCATTGTTTGTTTTTTAATCTGAGAATAAGATAATTTTAAGTTGTACACTATACTAAATTTCATAAGCAATAAAAATGTTGAATTTTTTTTTAATTTACTTCAAGCAATGGATATCTAAAATTGTATCTCATTTTAATAACTGAAACTGTTAATAAATTAAAATAATCTATTAGTTAAAGAATTGATACAAAATTTCTTTTATAAGTATATTTTTTCAAGTAACTACAATTTCATTAAAATAAAAACTATTGGTGATTGTTAATTTGATAAAAAAAATAATTTTAGTTATAAAGTATTTATTTATATTTCAGCTATGCCAAGAACAGTTTCGCCTGCTAAAATAGCTTGTGTAGACTTTTCCCTGCAAAAAGCAAAAATGCATCTTGGTGTTCAGGTTTTGATTACTGATCCTGAAAAACTAGATGCTATTCGACAAAGGTAAGTGTTCATAAATTTCTAAATGTTACTATATAGGGAATTTAACATATCATGACAAGAGCTTATTTCTTTGGTTGAATATCAGAAATGTCCATCATTTGCATATAAAAACTAGCCACTACAAATTTAAAAATTCAAAAAGGACCTACATTTATAGTGTTATTAATCATAACAAATGTTCATTTTATCAGATCTGTTAATTATTAATATATTTATATAATTCATTGAAATTGCATGTTGCTTTGTTTTAAATATATATTCATTATTTCTCTTTTATAAAGTATAAAAACTATAATTATCTTTCACTGCATGAACATTTATAGAATAGAACTTGCTTATAGTTTAATTTTACCAAATTTCTCCTACTGTTACTCTATTTTATTCTAACTTTTTATATGTGTTTTTAAATACGATTTCTAATTTTCAAGATAGTAGTCAATGTATATTTTGTCCAAGTTTCTTTTTCACCAATATAAATCATACTTTGTTTTTATTTTAGGGAAGCTGATATTACGAAAGAGCGTATCCAGAAAATCTTGGCTGCTGGGGCTAATGTTATCCTTACTACTGGAGGTATTGATGATTTGTGCCTGAAGTATTTTGTTGAGGCTGGGGCAATGGCTGTGCGTAGATGTAAAAAACAAGATTTAAAAAGAATTTCTAAAGCTACTGGAGGTAAGAATTATTATTTTAAAATTGTATGAATAATATTTTGATAAATAAAAAGTTAATTTTGGTTCATAGGCATTTTTAAAAAAATCTTGAATCAATCATACCATAATTATTTGATATTATTATTATGAAAGAAGTAAATATTATAAGGTGATAAAATTGTTCGTGTATGTTGTAAAAAGGTATTGCTTCTTTATTCGTCTAATTTCTTTTGTAGCTCAATTTCTTCCAAGTTTGGCTAATTTAGAGGGAGAAGAAAGTTTTGATGCATCTATGTTGGGAGAGGCTGAAGAAGTTACTCAAGAGCGAATCTGTGATGACGAACTCATCTTAATCAAAGGGTAAATATAACAGCCATTTTTTTTTAAAGAAATGTCATTGGTCTGAGCCTTTTTTTTTTCTGAGTTCTATTTGTTTATTCTTTTTCTCTGTACATAAATTTGGTAGTTAGAATGCATGTGTTATTGCAATTCTCATTTTTTTTAAATTTAATTTTATATTTATAAGAAGCATTGAAGTTATACATTTATTTCAGAAACCAGAATACTATGATGAGTAATTATTTCAGGGAAAGAATTGCAAATAACAACTGTACAATATAGAAAAACCAGGTTCATAAAAAGGGAAGGGAGCTTACATCTTTAAACCTCATTGAATTAAAAAAGGTTACCCCCCCCCCATATATAGGGTAACTAATACTAATACTAATAGGGTAGTGCATGTTGTGAATATAAAATTTTAATTTTGCTTATGCACAGGTATGATTTAGTTTGATATTTGCTTTAGCAGAATTATTAGTGTTGTGTTCTGATGTTATGTTAAGGTAATTTTCATTTAAAAAATATGATTAATTAATGTGCATTAGATGTTTTTTAAAATATACAGTATCTTTTTTTTTTTTTCCTCAAAGGGAGGTTTATTTTTTGGAATTTCTTAAGTATTATCTTATCTTCATTGAATCATTTGGTAAAAAAGATTCATTTAATTATTTATGTTTTATATAAAGATTATAATTTTTATTTGACTATGATTTTTTATAACTTAAACATTTTAGTAAGTTATTTGTTTTACTGCAGTTATATTGATGCATAATTTAATGTTGAAATAAATTATAAAAGCTTAACTCATTAGTAAATTTCTTCATAAGATCAGAAATTCATTTGATAATTGAGAAGGAAGAAAAAAAAACCTCAGCAATTCCTTTCTTTGATATACAATCGTGCCTTTGCAGTTTTTCATTTTTTTTTTTTTAACTTGATAATTCATATATTCATCTCAGTTTTACAAGTAACATAGATAATACAAGTCAGTTCTAATTGGATTTCACTATCTCAAAATTGAACAACATATTTTTTTAGTTTTGCACTACTCTTCAAACCTAAAACCATGTGTGGATGTGTTAGTTATTGAAAATAAAAATTAAAACTCAACCTTGTGATATTCAAGGCCTTTGCTTTTAAGCTATATTGAGAGAAGGGAGCTAGCATTTTTCCTGGGAAGTATACCAGAAAGTTTCAAGAAAACTTTATATATAGGATTTTATGATTTATAGATTTTAAGAGGTCTTAATTCCATGTGGAATATTTTACACAAAGATTTAGTTGTTAGTTTGGTTCTTCTGAAATCAAGTATTTGTATTCTGTTTTGTGAACTAAATTAGGAATAATTCATAGGAGATAAATGTAGTCTTGTTGGATTACTACTCTGAAACATTCTGGCTGTAATTTGAAATAAGTTGAATTTATGACTGTATATTTCTTATGTATCTATTAATGTTATTATGTCTTAACCCCATATCTTTGCATCACAGTCTGATAAATAATCCTCAGAATCATTCAAATAGATTGTATGTTTTAGAATTGTCAGCTCATTGCCATAATAAAAGTTACAGTCTTGTTCTTACTTATGTATTTTTAAGAAGTTATTTATAGATAATGCATTCTGAATATATATTATTTTTTAGATAATGAATGTTACTTTATTTTTAAAGGCCCCCTAATTTTGTTCTTAGTGTGTTTGACTAATGGCACTTGCCATGAGCAAGCCCCCGCTAATACGATCAGCAGATAGTATGTTGAAAATTAAATATAATGTAATAATTAACATTGTCGAATTATAAGATAATTAAATTTCATACACAAAGTTTTAAAAAAATTCCTCTCTTTTTATACTTTGTATGTACAAATGGCATTGCAGTTAATATGTGATTCAAATTTACATACCAATTTTGTTTATAGTGAAATTCTATCGTTTTTTGTTGTTGTAGTCTTTCCCCCTTAGAAATTATTAAAAGAGTGTACTTAAGTTTTATTTATTAAAAATTACATTATTTTACTTTCCTTGTAAAAAATATTAATACTTTTGAAAATTATGTTTAATGTTGAAAATAATGTTGTTTTTTGCTTGTTAAACCCCCAAGAAACACCTTTTTTGTCATTAATTTTTATTACCATTTCAATAGAAATTCTAATTGAAATAAAAATTGAAAAAAGTTTTTGAAACTAAAATAGACACCTTATTTAATACAGTATTAGAAGTGAAATACTGAAATGGTATTGATTTTCATCTCGCTTTTTTTTAGTAAATAACAAAATAATATTAATCTATTTATTTGAATATTTTGATATTACATAATTCTGAGATATAATGAACGGTGGGCCTTATTTTACAGTCCCAAAGCTCGATCTGCAGCTTCTATCATATTGCGTGGAGCAAATGACTATTATGTGGATGAAATGGAAAGATCTATCCACGATTCATTATGTGTAGTTAAACGAGTATTGGAATCAAAATCTGTTGTTCCTGGTGGTGGAGCTGTTGAAGCTGCTTTATCAATTTATTTAGAGAATTTTGCAACTTCATTAGTAAGTGGTTTTATAAAGAATTTTTATCTTTGTAATCTTTCTAAAAAGTTCAGAGTAAACAATAGGTGATTGTAACTGTAAATTTTATATTTTCTCGTATCTATTTTCAAATGCGAGATTAATTTAAATTGTGCTTTTTCAAATTTTGTTTTAGAACAAATAAAGCTTTAAAATAGGAATTATCTTATACTAGAAAGAGTATATAATATCTGATTATTAACACTTTGGTGACTGGCAATTTTACACAGAAACTATGTCATGTCATCGGCTACTTTTTTGTAATTGAATATGAAAGTAAAATGTTCTTAAAAAAAACTCCAATGAATTTTATTTATACTGAATGAAATTAAATTTTGGACATATTTTTTATATCAAAAAGTTCTTCACCGATATGTTCCGTCATGGTTGAAATTTTTGGAATTTTACTAAAATTCTAATAAAAATGTAAATACTTGGAAAAGTAATTTTTCTGTTATAGAGCGGACAAGACTAAACACGATACACCAAGTTTTTGAAATGTTCTATATCGCCCTCGATGCTATAAATTGAAACAGATACTGCAAGTGCAATGACGAGATAACTCGTCACCGATCAGCAAAGTGTGAATGTATGTGATTTAATGCCATCACTTAAATGTCCCTGTAGGCTTCAAAATATTTAATCTCATAAAACAAATCTACATATGATTTTTTTAACTCAAAGAATACCTCTAAAAATCTTTTGAAAGGGACTTTACCTATTATTGATATTTTAGATAATGTATTGAATAATTAAAGAGGTGAACCAAATTGAGAATAAGATGAAAACCCATTGTTTACATCTAATTGATCATTAATTGTTAACAAAAGTGATTTCAAATAATAAAATTAAATTTTCAAAACTAAAGTACTCTGGTTTTTTAAAAAAAAATTATATTATTATTATTAATAATAATATTATTATTGGGAAACTGAAAATATAAGCAGTTATATGATACTAAGAATCATTAGTTAACTTTTAATTTTTTTAAAAAAAAATTATTTTGCTAATAATTTGTTTGCGAGTTGTTTTACATGTATGTGTAATGTTATATTTATACCTTTGATTACTTGAAATTATATTAGAGTAACTCTAAATTTGTGAAATAGGTCTTGTAGATATGTCTCCTCCAGATTACTGATATTATTGTACTATCTTTTTTATAGTCAAATGTGGTGTATGTATATAATTTAATTTTCACTTTAAGGATTCTCTTTATTTTGGTTATTCAATTCATTATAAAGTACCCATTGCAACACCATATTTCCCACTTTTTTTAGTTTTTAATGTTCATATGAACTCTTATCTTTAATTATTATCCTGCAATTAATATTAATTAAATTTATATTGTAAAATTTAAATCCTGGGTCTTTAAATATAAACCCTTGTATTAAGCTATTTAAGTTTAACTGGGATTTTTTCCAAAAGTTATTTAGAATTAAAGGCATGATAATACAATTCCGGATACTTCAATATTCTGTTATTTACATCTTGGTATTCATCAAATTATATATTTGTTATAAACTTCTAACTTTTGCTTTATCATATGGATTTGTAAATTTGTGTACTTTTCATAAAATTCCATTTTTTTCCCATATCATTTTTGCAATTATAGATTATTTTTTATAGATGTGCTTTTGTGCCAATATCTTAATAATTTTTATTTATCGAACAAAATGTTCTCTGAATGAGGAAGGGAGGCTTCCTTTATAAATTTTTGTCATAACTTTTGATTGACAAAATTGAAAAACTGAAATCATTTTTGATTGATCAGAAAATATATGCTGAAAAGTTTATAACTTGGCTATTACTTATTATATAATCTTCTTTATTCAAGTAAGTTTCCTTACTTATAGCATATCATAATTATTCATATTATTTTTTGGAAAATATGGAATGCTCGGGAAAGTACAACTTAAGATTGGGGGGACTTCATATTTTTGATTATAAGTGTAAAAGTATTTGCTACTTAAGATCTGTATTAAATTACCAATCAGGTAACATTTTAATTTAGTCTTGAACTTGATCTTAATGATGCCCCCGAGAAAATATTTTTATCTTCAGATTTTGTTACATGTATTTGCTGTATTTCTCTAATTTTTTGTTATTTCATCAAAAATTTGAATTTTAAATCAAACATAATAACATGCTTATTGAATCAAAGCATACTTATAAAAAATATTAGAATAGAAAGAAAAAATATTTAGTATTTTTAACCTTTGTGTATATTTCAGAAAATATTTGTTTAATTTATCAGAAGATAATTTAATAAAAATTACTTTGATAAGTCTGTACCTAAGAAAGCTAGGCATGAATATATAAAGCTATTTACCAGTATTATATACAGCTATTTACAAACATGCAAACTTTATGAAGTTTGCATTATTATTTACTTTAAAATTTAATGTTATCTTATTGAAACAAATTGATATTTTTTAATTTAAAACATACTCAAAGCAGAAATTTTAATAAGGAAAAATAAACAATCTTTTTGTCCTGATCAAAAACAATAGGTGATGAGAAAAACCTAGATAAAAATATTATTACCAACAATGAAAATTTGTGTAGCACTTACATATTTGCAGTTATTTAATAATGTTTTAAAATATATGAAAATACCTTTTTAAAAGTAAATCAGATCTTGACAAGAAAAATTAAAGCAACTTAATTAATATTATTAATAAAATATTTATAAATATTAAAATGTGAAAAACATCTTGTTATAGTTATATTTTTGGTTTTCACTGAAAAACACAAAATTCTCCCATAATTATCATTTGTTTTTTTTTTTTTTTTTTTTTTCTTCTGTACACATAATCCACTCTATAGTATATATATGTTGAATTTAGGAATTATAAAAATGATCTGCTATGTAAAGTGTAAACACACACATGCATGTTCTTTTCTTATAATTGGTGGAGAAAAATCCAGCATGAAAAATAAAAGGCTGTTGAAAATGCATTCACTGATTATATATCTTCAACTTTATTTGTTAAAAAAATCTTTATTGTGTAATTTTTGTGCATGCTTTTATTTGTAAAAAGTGTTGTCAATTTATTTTGTAAATTAATTCAATTTATTATTTGTAATTTTTTGAATTATTTGTAAATAGTGTTTTGTCTTCTAATGCAGATACAGATTGTGCATATTATAAATTTTATTAATTATTCTTGTTTATTTTCAGAGTTCTCGAGAACAATTAGCTATTGCTGAATATGCCAAGAGCCTCTTAGTTATACCTAAAACCTTAGCTGTTAATGCAGCACAGGATGCTAGTGATCTTGTATCTAAACTTAGAGCATACCACAACAGCTCTCAAACAAAACCTGAGCATGCCGATTTAAAATGGTAAATGTCTTTTCTTAGTTAAATAAAACTTTAGTGTAATGTAATTATCTAAATTTAATTGCCTTCTTTAGATGTCGTTGTCAATTGTAATTTTTATTTAAATGATTAGTGTCAATTTGAATTCACATTATGTTTTGCGTGTTTTTGAAGAAATTGGTTCTTGTGTTAAGATTCTTGTAAATATTATTGTCTATTGCAGTGATCAGAAATTAATACTTTAGTGTCTTTCATTTTCTATGCTGGATAGATTTTGTTTATGAATCATATCAATATTATTTAATGTTGATTGTAATAATTTTTATTTCCTACTGAAGGCTTAATAGTAGTTATTATTGTTGTGTGTGAATTCTAAAAACACTTTAACATTATTTTTTTGTGTATTTTGAAATCTTTTTAACTTAATATTCTATTTTTTCAAAAATAATAATATCTTGATTTTATATATTTTTTCAGGGTTGGACTTGATTTATATGAAGGCACTGTTAGAAATAATAAAAAGGCTGGTGTCCTTGAACCTGCTATTTCTAAGATCAAATCATTGAAGTTCGCAACTGAAGCTGCTATTACCATTCTTAGAATTGACGATCTTATTAAACTTGCACCTGAAGAAAAAGATCCTAGACATGATGACTAAGAAATATAACATTCATTCATTGACTAATTGGAATATAACTTGCCACTCAACTTCAACACATTTTCTTCTTTAACACTTAAAACAAATGCTGTGCATTGCCTAATTTCATATAACATTGGAGGTTTCTGTTTTTTTTACTTTATTTCCATGCTGTATCATACTTACGACTTAATGAAAGACGTGTGATATAAAATGATCAATAAATATTTCTCTTTAACATTTGATGTTTGTGTGTACTTCTTTCGAACATTCTGGAACTTTAAAACAATAAATTTAGGAAATTTTTTAACTAATAAATCTTTTTAAAGAAACTGTTTAACAAAAGGAATAATATCTTAATGTTTATTCTATATCCTAAAACTGTTTAGTAATAAAATTAACACATTACATTTCCTATGTTGTAATTTTAATGTATAATTAAGATGACCAAAATCCTTTATCAAGGAAAAACAGTTTTATGTATTATTGTTTATTTTTTTATGTGTTAACATGTTATTTTTGATAAAATAATAAAAACACCAGAAAAAATTTTAAGGATAATTTGAAATTGAAAATATTTGCATTCTTAAATATTTAAAAAAAAATCTCATTGTTCTTTGTTTTTGACTAATGTAATTTCATGGTTTTTAAAAAGTCGGATTTTTTTTAAATCTACTTTAGGAAGTACTTCAATATTAAACCTAAGAAAATACAAGCTATGTATTTTCTTTCATTGGGTCTAGTTTGACATTATTAGCTTAATTATAAAACTAATGTGACAATTACATTAATTTTGTTAATTTTTATTTTGAATAATAAAATTAACCACAAAAGTGTTAGCTTATTTACTATTTCGAATTATTAAGTTTTGATTTTTGTTAATTTTAAGTTCTACTGATATATCAATTTATCCAACTTTCGGAAAGAAAATTCTTATTACATTTTGTGTCATCAAATTTTTACTATAGATATATATAACAAAAAAAGCAAAGATAATAGATAAATAATGAATTTTACTAATAGAATATTTTATGGAAATGTGGCATTTCAGTTTATTCTTCATTACTCTTAATAGTATATAGCTCTTTATGGTTTACATGTTATTATAAATCTACTTTATATTAATAATGAATTATAAATGTATTTAATACATGATTAATATGTCTATCTTAAGGTGGCAGTCAAACCATTTTGGTGTTTTTCATTAACTGTGCACTGCCTCAATTTTGTCTATGAAATGATGATTTGATGAGATTATGTTCCATCATTTATAGATATCGACCATTTCTCATCTCTATTACTAATTTCCAGTTTGTGCAGTTGATTTGATAGATTTGGCTGAACTACATCACTTGCATGTTATCAGTAAAACTTTACAATAAAAAAAGTTATAAAAATACTCCACAGAACTTGAACATAGTTAATATAAAGGATTATATTCTGAAACTATAAATTATAGAATGTAATCATTTGTATTTGATAGCATGGATTATAACTTTTCAGTTCTGCTTGTTTCAGCTAAATTATTTCTTAATGAGACAATGCAAAAGACTTTTATTTGAATCAGAAGTAGTTCATTGTTTGAATTTCCCCTCAACTTTCAAAAATACTTGAATTCTTTAAATTAATCAAACTGTATTTCGTTTTGTGCATATTTTTATCCTTTATCATGTTGAAAATGTAATTTGATCTTTAATTTTTCAATATGTAATTCATGAATAGAAGCATCATCAAAATTTATTCATGAGTTGAATTTGCTTTTAATGTTTCAAATAAGCTTATAACTTTTGAATTTGGGACCTTTACATTTATACAAAATAAGATCATAATTTTATAAATACCTTTTTCAAATTAATATGATAAGAAATATATTCGCTATTAAAAACTATTTAAGTATTATCTAGAAAATGTCAAATTTATTTTAATAGAACTTTTATTTAGTTTTATTTTTATAGTTATATTTTAACCCAGCATATTGAAATGAAATATTACTTTTATTAGGAATTTCTTTCTTTGTCATTTGATTGAAGAAATAAAAATGATTCTTTTGTTCAGAAAATAGTTCATCTTGTTACATTTGATTAGGAATTTAAATTTTCGTATTCAATCCGAACTCTAGGATACTAAAAATTTAACAAAAAATCATAGGGGAAAAAATGGAAAATTTAATTATTCCTTTCTTTTTCAAAATAACTTTAAAGCAACAAAAATGTGTGTGTGTTTTAATTTCTAATAATTAAAAATTTTAGCAGTTCTAATAATAGACAACTTATTAAAACTGATAAAAAAATCCAAAAGGATATAAATCTTTTACAGAATATGCTTGAAAGTGAATTATAAAATAAGTTAACCTGAACATAATATTTGTCCTAAATATTTTTAGAACTAATATAATTCAATTCAATTCATGTTGATACTTTTCTTTTCATGTTACACATTATTCTTATTTGCCTTCTACAAATACTTTTTTCTAAATAATGTACTTTGTAAACATCTCTTTCACATTGTGTGTATTGTGAAAAACAGTTTAAAGATGTAATATGGTGTATAATAACATTATGTAATAAGATGTAATGTTAATTTATCATTTATTTTCATTTGCCTTTAAGAACTGCTATCAATCGGATATTAAAATGTTGCGGTTGCAAATTATAAATTAATGAATTTATTAACTTGTACATTAAAAAGTTGTCTTAAATTTGAAATATCTGTTAGAGAAATGAATAAGTTATTCACAAACATTGAGTAAATATCCTATTTTATATTTAAATATTACATTTATGTTTTGTATATTTTCTTTTACTTTGTTTCAAATTTTTCAGTTTGGGTGAATTCCTATCTTTAGGAGGGATATTCATTTAATTTAAATCAATTTTTCAAATGTAAGTGGGGGAAAAAATGATAGTACTTCTTTCCAGTTCTCTGCTCCCTTTCGTTATCCACATTCAAGCAATAAAAAAATGACTTGAATTATAAAAGCAAAGAAAGTTAATTACTGACGCTATACATTAGAAAATTAAATAATAAAATAGGTCGTTAAACAATGTTTATTTTTAAAAAAAGCAAACAAAGTAAAGATTCCTCCCCTCGGAAGTCATGAGAGAAATGGAACCCTAATATTCATATTGGAAGTGTATAAACAAGAATAAAGGATATATAGCATTGCATTATATTAAAAAATGATTAATGGACAAATAAACAAAAGAAACCTGTAGTGAGAAATGTAAAGAAATTTGTATATCTTTTTTAATGAGTACTAAGCCACATTGTTTTAATAGTGTGTTTTCCTGTTAATTATTCAACTAATAACCTTTGATTTACAATATTCTGCAGTTAAATCTTTTCTTATTTTTTCCTCCACTTGCATTTATATATTTGAAGGTGGTGATTTTTTGCTAACAGTTTAGTTAAGTACTGATATAGATTGAAAGCATACTAATTTCCTCTCTAGTATTAATACTTTTTGTATTCATTGTACAAAACAATTGCTAAAAAAATTTTCAACACAAAATATTAGTTTTTTACTTGCTCATACAATTCCAAAGATGATACATTTTTCTATTATCAAACATTTTTTAAATGCTGATGACTATAACAAAGCTGGAATTTTTCTTTTCTTAATTAAACTGAAAACTTAATGTTGAATCATTGTTTTTCATAATTATGCAGACTTAAATTTAAAAATACTTGTTAAATATTTGCATATTTGAATGTATAAATAAAATATATTTAAACTCTTGAGTAAAGATATTAGTTTTATGAAATAGTCAATTTAAAAAAAGTTCATATATTATATGAAAAATACATACAAATTATTATTATGACAAAACAGATTGTTTTAAAGATATGAATGTTTTTAAATAAATTCGTAACATTCCAAGTGAGCGAAAGCGAGCATTCGAAATTTTCCTCGCATGGTATGTATCTTTGCCGTGAAAGTAGATTTACAGAAAACGGCAGGCTTCTAATTCCAAATAGCACTATAAAAAGCACTCTTTTTCCGTCCAAATTTTTAATTGATGTTAGTAAAGCGCTGGGATTTCAGTATTTTTACTGGAAAGATAAAATAGTGACAATGCTAATGGCTATTTCCAATATTTTTTCTTCGTGATGTGTTAAACTTTTTCTTAAAATTCCATTAAAAGCAAAAAAATATTTCGAAAAAGAAATTACGGTGTCTTCCAATTTTAATAAGCTATTTCTCAACATGATAACATATGAAGAAAGTAATGAAGTAGAAAAATTATAAATTCTCATATCTATAAAAATTAAAAGGAATAACTATATCAATTCATTTACTGATATAACAGTTGCTATATCCAACTGCACGTTTCATGATTTCACTTCATATGACTCAATGTCATTTATATTTATACATTTCATTTTGATTCAAAAAAAATTTTAATGCATTGACTGTAGTTTACGCAAATAAGCAAAATATAACTTATTTATGTGAATAAATATAATCAACTTTTCTTTAACAAAATCTTAAAGATTCTTAAATATAATACTATTAGAAAATTTTGTTATACTAGAGAAGTGGCTTTTTAGTATTAATATTCCCTTATTTTAATGGAACACGAAATCTTCCTTTATTCAAAAAATACATCATTCTTTGAAAATATTTTTACTCTGAAATATGAAAAAAAATGCATTTCTTTTCTTTCTTTTTAAATATTTTCATGGGAGACAAAGGAAGAAAAATTGAGATAATTAAAAAAGGGAGGATTAATATTCGAATAGTTTAAAATTTTAAAAAATAGAATATTTTAATGTGAATCAGAAATAATTTAAAATGAAATTATTTTTTAATAATATTTGAATTACAATTTCGAAATATTGTTAGAAAAAATTGTAATTAATATTATTATAAATTGTAATTAAATAATATTTGAATTACAATTTCGAAATAATATGTTGGCAACTACAATAATGAAACAAATATTTTTTACTAATTTCAACACTGTGTGGCGCTAGCAATCCGCTCTATAGCATTTATAGGTTGTTTGGTAAAGCCAGTACTATCTAACAAGAACGAATGGTTCATGCATCAGTCTTTCAGCAACGGAAATTAGAAGCAATATAAGCTACTTTGATTGAAAGTATTTCCATTTATTTAGAATAAGTTTGAATAAATCAATATGTTTCAAAGAACAGCCTGTTATTGCCAGTGGAACATTTTTATGTTATTTCTAGCAGTTCATTGTAAGTAAATTCACTATATATATATTTGATTGGCATGAATGTGAATAGTTTACTTCTTTTTAAGCTTAAAAAAAGCCAAAAAAGTTATTAGTTTATTTAGCATGAAAACATTAGTGAATATTTTTTTCAGGTGTTTGGAGTACGGAAGAACAGCCAGTTCTTTATCCTCTTATGGTTCCTCAAAATCCATCATTGGGTGACAGCATTGAAATCGTTTGCACTATCAAAAGAGGAACTTTACCCGTTTCATTTTCATGGTTGCACAATGGACAAATTATATCTGTAGAAAAACAGAAAAAAATTACCGTTAATGAGCGAAACTCATTTTTTTCCGTTAGTAATATCCAGCCTGAGGACATCGGTAATTACACATGTGTTGTGAGTAACAGATATGGAAAAGATACCAAAACTGCAAGCGTTATAATCGAAGGTAATTTTTTTTTACTTCTTGTTCTAATATCGCGTTCTTTTTGTGATGAAAGCTCATTTATAAATATGTATCCCCTAAAAACTGAGCAAAATATGATGAAAATTTTTGCATACTTTTCTGTAATTTTTTTTAGTCAACTGTTTTTTTTTATATAAGAGAAGACGCACTAAATTCAGTTGACAATGTAAATATGGGACATATCATTTTTTATTTTGATTTTTGAACAAATGTGCTTGTTGTGACTTTATTTATATATATTTGTGGTTATTGTCTTGACAAGTTTACTGTCTGGAAAGAAAATTTTAGAATTAATTTTATAGTTCATCTATCATGTTTATACTTAGCGGAAAACAGTAACGTACTAAAAACAAAAACTAAAAAAAAATGTATTTCGAAGCTGTAAATCGCTCTTATTCAATTTTCGACTGAACTGAAAATAATTATTTTCGGTAATATTTCTTGTATAAAAAAAAGAAATGTTCTTTGAAAACAGAATCATTGATCTAAATAATCTCTTATTTGTATACTAATGTTTATAAATCATTACTCTTTTTGTAAAATGTTTTATTTTTTACAAAAAAAAAAAAGGTTACGGAAAAGTAAGTTATTTCTGTGCTATGAATATCTTAATGAAATTTTGTTTCCAATAAACATTCATTCTGAAGAAAATTACTTCAGTTCATCATGCTTAGGGTGGTCATAATCCATTGTCATATATTTTTATGCCATAAATTAGTCATGTTTATAAAATACAAATTAAATATTCTTGAAATTGCTTTAAACTTTTTGTCTGCTTAATTGTTTGAAATCACTTCAAGTACAAAATTCTTGAAATATATTTAAAATACTTTTACCGATGAGATTAAATTCATTTGAGTTTACTGTCCAAAACATTATGAAGAAGTTGTTTTTATAATAGAAAAATATTTCACTAATATTTATTTATCTTTCTAACTTTAAATCGTGTATTAATACGTGATTAGAAATAATAATTCTAAAATCATTCATAAGTTTTGCTCTTCTAAATATGAACGAGAGAAGTTCATAATTTTATTATATTTGTAAAGCCTTTATTTTCATGGCATGTTTCTTGAAAAAGAAAAAAAAATCTAATTCTACTTTGATATTCTTTATAATTCTTTTTATTCACGTGATGCGGCGCTACAATCAGTCGTGAACGCTATTGTTTGGATAATTTCATACACAAAGCGTACTTTCCAGGAACTCTGCAACTGCAAGGTATGTTATTTTTTCCAATCTTTGGTCAATTGAATAGAATATTTGTTTATGTATTGTATTTTAGAATATTCTAAAACTCAATTTAAATCATTTCAGGCGAATAATTTCATGACTCTTGAATTTAAATTAATATGAAGATCAGCTATCATTTTTTCATCCATATTTGTGGTGTATTCTCCCTAATTCATTTTGGTAAGTTTCTATACGTTTAACTTTGTCACTTTAGTCATGATTATTGAGTATATAAGCTTCCAGAAATCATAATTTAATTAAAATAAGGCCTTTATATATTAAACATTGTTTCATAATAACTAAACAAAGATGTAAGCTTATAAATAAAAGCCATATAACATGATGTGACATTTTATGCTTTCATTGTGTTCTAGAACCACAAATTTGTTCTTTAAATGAATGAAGCTCTATTTGTTTAACATTATTAATTCTAAAAATATTTTCAATACCAATAAAAATAAGACATGTTATTTATATTTTCTCTTAAAATAAAGTGTAATTTGTGATGCAATACAATATCAGTTCTTAAACATTGCCAATGTAAATAACAGAAAATTTGTTGTGAGTAATAATAGGCAACTAGTATGATTTTAATTATTTAAGCAAAGAAAAATTGAAAAATCTTGTCAAAAAACTCATGAATAATTAAGATAATAATGCTTGAAAATTTATTTTCTTAGTAGATATCTCAAACTGAGCTTTTTTTCCTAACATCAACTGAGATAAAAGCTAAAATTCTTTAAAATTTATTTGCTTAAATTTAAGGTATCATATACCTAATATCGATATATTTTGCAAACTTTAAGAAATACGCTGAATATGAAAAATGATTAGTATATAAACAACAACTAGAAATATTTGTTAATTATCATTATATGTATCGAACTTTTATTTTATTATTTAAAAATCTAAATCATATAATTTTTATATGATTTAGATTTTTAAAAATGCTGATGGATTTAATTTACTTAATGTTACGTAATCAAAATCTTATATAAATCAGAAAACTATAATCAGAAAAGTTTGAGTTACTTTGTTTTTTACTACATAATTTATATTAAATATCTTATTTATTTCAAGATCTTCGGCAAAATAATATTATTTTTTTATTTCAGGACTCTCTGACGAAAGACCTGTTTTAAATCCAATGTTTGTACCTCCCAATCTTGCAATAGGTGATAATATTCAACTACTATGTACTGTTAAACGAGGAAGTAACCCTGTTGAAATAGAATGGCTACACAATGGTAAAAAAATTACTTCTATCCAGAAACATAAAATAATTAACTATGAAGATAGTTCCCATCTCTCTATTGGGAAAATACAGTCTGAAGATATTGGCAATTACACTTGCGTTGCCAAAAACAGGAAAGGGCAAGATAGTAGTACTGTTACCCTTATTATTGAAGGTAAATATGGAATTGAAACCCAAAGTAATAATTTTTAAATATTGTGACTTTTCACAAGACTAAGAAGATATTATATTGTGTAATGCATTTGTAATGTATTATTAACTGGTATCATGTTTCTGTTAGCTTATTTTGATTTATTAATAATCAAACATGAAAAATTGCATTTTCTTTTCTACAAATTTTAAGATATTTGATGGATAGTTTATAATATACTTTTATTTTCATTATTATGTGGATTAATATTTGTAAAATTTTTGAAAACTTCTTTGTATTCAAACAGCTAAAGATTTTTCTAATCACAAATATAAAATGTTAGAATGACATAAAAATTTTATTGTGATATTCAGAATAAAAATTCCTTATAGTTAATATTAAAAATTATACGAAAATGACGGCACATCGAACGGTTCAAGATTTAAATAACCTCGATACCAAAAGCTCCAACCGATTTTCATTTAGAACGTTGTTGACATAGTTACTTCATCTTCTCACGTCATTCCTCACAGCGTTCCTAAAAGTGAAAAGTATGTATTAATTTCGGTTTTTTTAATACAAAAAAATTAACATTTAAATATCATTGTTGTTTCATTGAAGCAGTTTTTGAATACTTGTTATAATTGTAGAAATAAACGATAAAGAAGATGACAGCCTTTGCCAAGTCGAACTATTTTCTATTATGGTGGTGCCTTTTGCAGGAAATCATATTAATATCTTCTAGTAAGTAAATGCATAATATTATTTTGCTATTTATGTTTCTTTATTAGTATATTTCGGAACAGTTGTGATTATTTTTTGTTTACTGTAAAAAAACAATTAGATAATTTTAATTTTTTAACAATGGATAATTTTAGTTACTACAATTATATTTAAATAGGCAGAATAACTATGATATTAGTTATTTTTAATTATATATCAATGATCTCATAAGTTGTTCAATATAAAAAAATCATATATTTAACTTTTTATGATAAAACTCTAATTATCATTGGAATTACTTTTAGAAATCAATTTTATTCTCTCACTCTCTTTCTTCATTATTTTGCGAAATAATTTGTCAAAAAGTATTTGCTAATTATACATTTTTTTATAAAAAAAAACTCTACAAACTATTGTTAAGATTTCGTTAGACTATTTGTCATCATGACTATTTTTACCCAAAAAAAATTCTGATCCATTAGAATATATTTCACTTTTATTAAATCTTAATAATCATAAAATTATCAATAAAAGTGACATCCTCTGCTTTTAATTTTTTTGGGATTTTTGTATTTATGTAATACAATTTTTTTCTATTTTCTTCTGTTACAATCTGTTACATGTTCTTACTAGGCTTAACATGAATATTTTTATTCTATTTTCTAGATGACTCTCAACCACCAATATTGACTCCCATGTTTGTTCCACCCAATCTTGCGATTGGGGATATTACAGAAATTTATTGCAATATTAAACGTGGTAGCTTCCCTGTGAATTTTGCATGGTTTCATGACAGTGAAGAATTGACAAATAAACAAAAATATAAAATCACTAACAGTGAAACAAGCTCTCATTTATATATTGGAAAGATTAAAGCCTCCGACATCGGCAATTATACATGTGTAGCTACCAACAGATACGGTCAAGACAGTGGAATGGTCAGTGTTCTTATAGAAGGTAACCATCGTTCAAATTGTATATATTTGCTTTATATTATTTTTATTGTGTTTAAGTTTTTAATTCCAAAACGAAACGTTGAGGGGCGCTGTAAGCTTCATTATCTACAACCGCTGTTGTTTCCTTTACGTTTTTGGCGTTTGAACGTATTGTGAAAAATGAGGTAAATGTAATATTTTTTCCATTAATCTCTTTATAATTTTGGCTATGTGCGGCTTTTTAAAATGGTATTTTGTTTCAGAAAGATGGCACTTCTTACCAAAAGTGAAGGAATCAGGCGTTTAATGTATATGATGTTTATTTATCTTTTTCTGAATATACACAGTAAGTATATGAAATGCTATTATTATTGTTTAGACAATGTGTATTATTTTTCATATTTTAATCATTAAATGATTTTAAATTCAAAGCAAAATTTATAATTTTCAGAATTTTCTTTTCAATATCAAATATAGTGTCATTGTTGTGTTGTATTTAAACGATCTGCAAGTTGGTTTTATGTTTGATGCGGAATGTTGTTTCGCCTGTAATAATATCCTTCATGTAAAAAAAATTAATTGTGAGTGCTCTATAATTTTCGTAAGATTATATAGGCTTATCACACATGTGTATTTCGATTATAGATCTAATGAGTTAAAATGAATTAAATAAATTTTTTTTATTTAAATCTCCCAAATGAAAGTTTTTGATTAGAATTAAGAATTAGTGAGTGAGTTGTAGACCTATTTTTAATGATATTTTTTGTATGATAAAATAAAAAATTTCCCTCCATACATATTGTTTATAT
>JAOUZG010005735.1:5688876-5717997 GCA_026289955.1 Argiope argentata | reverse complement strand
ATATCAATATTCAGTGGATTGTTCACTATATATGATTAAATTTCTTTTTTTTTCTAATTTAATTAAAATAGAAATTTCTTCTAATTAATTTTTCTATTTTAAAACAAAAAATATATAATTATTTAAAATAGGACAATTATCAGAACGATGAGAAATGGTATTTCAATTTCCATTCTAAAATCCTAAAATATAAGGTGTTTATTACATACAGCAAAAATCTTGATAAATACTTTTATTTATTTTAAAATAAGAAATATTTATTATTGCATGAATTTTTTATCTTAATACCCTATCTTTTCATATTATAAAAATTTTAATTTATTAATATCCGTCTGTATGTATTTTCTTCAAATTGTGATATTCAGAATTTACAATGAATTCTGATTTCATAAACGAAAATTTTCAAAAACTGTTAAACGTTGTCTATAGTTTTTTTTTAAAAAAAAACATTTCTAGTTATACATTGAGAATATAGTAAATTATAGTAAATAAGTCGATTACCTTGTAATCAAAAGATTCATGCTTTGTACTGTGTGAATTACACTAAGGAATAAAAATAATCATACGAAAATTTTAAAACATTTTCCAAAACCTATTTTTGCGTGAAATGATTATTTTATTGAATTTCATTATAAATTTAAATTTCTAATAAATAAATTGTAATTGTTTTAATAATAAATCTTTATTTTATTTTAGCTGTAAAAGCGGAAGAACCATTTTTAAACCCTTTGATCATTCCTCCAAACCTTTCTCTTGGTGATAATACAGAACTGCTGTGCACATTAAAAAGAGGAAGTCCGCCTCTTACTTTTAAATGGCTCCATAATGGAATGGATGTCACTGAATCGAAAAAGAGTAATATAGTCATGAGTAAAATGAGTACACTTTTGTCAATAGGTAAAATTCAAGCCTCAGACATCGGTAACTACACATGCGTTGTCTCAAACAGAATGGGCGAGGACAGAAAAAGTATCCAAGTTCTTATTGAAGGTCAGTTCAAATTGCAGTTTAATCTAAAATGTTTCAAATTTTTAATTATTTTGGCCATTAAAAAGTTTTAAATTTCTTTTGGGCTATGTTGAATACCGTAATAAAGTTTCCAAACGGAAAAAAATCCGTTAATAAAGTTTCCAAAACGGAAAAAAAATTACTTAGTATCTGACTGTACAAAAAAGACATTCAGTAATATGTATGCCTTTTTGGTCATAAATGTATGCCCATTAATAAATATTTTTTATTTGATCTTCAAGTACTCATAATTTTGTATAACTTGACGTCATATAGTTTTATTTTTGCTGTAATGTGTTTTTACTATATATTTACTAACATATTTGTAAAGAATTCCTTACTACTCGTAAATGTATGTTGATCACGTGTTACTGTATTAATTCCTCACTGTAAGGCTTATTTTATGCTTTCGAAGATGTATTAAATAATTTAACCATATTGATATAATTAAAAAGTAATTAATTAATTAAATGAATTTATGTTCTTGAAAATTGTGTGACTTTATTTTATTTACAAATACATTTATGTGATATGTATTTTAATGAATTTTATTTATCGCCTAAAATTATTATTAATAATAATAATATCACACAAAAAGTGAAAAAGCTGTCTTATCTTTTAAAAAGATCTCGGTTTTAAAGGAATTTTGTCAAGATAATAAATATCGAACTTTCTTTTTCAAATAAATCCTTGGCTTGACTCAGACAAAAAATTTACAATATTTATTTTTGTCCAAATGTTTTTCTTGAATGAATGTGTGAAATGTCTTACATCCTTACGAGCATAAAACATATCTTCAAAAAAATCTATCTTATGCTTTTCATACACAGTTATTAATTATTTGTTAAACTATTTTCATTATAAGATTTATATTCCATCACATATGATTTTTGCTAACAATAAAACTTTGTTGTTTTATACCACATTTAATAAACTTTACCTAATTATAAATGATATTGTTGCACACACATAAAAATTATTAAAATGAAATCTGTTTATAAATTATTGTCAACCTATTAGTACTTCATAATTTTCTGTTTAGAATGAATTTACACAAAATAGATTTCTTTCCAATTATCAACGATATGTGGCGCTGCTATCCAAAAAAGTAGTCCACGCTTTGATTACATCAATTTGTATTGACTACAGACAAGCTTAAATGTTCCTGATACTAGGAATTTCAATATATTTAATAAGGAAATATAATAACGATGTTTCTGTATTAAATTTTAATTCATAGTATAACAAGTACAGACAAAAAAATGGAGCATGATAAAAGTGATTCGGTTTTTGCCTTCAATCATCTGAAATGGTGGGGATTCAACGCCTTTTTCTTCATAGTCATGATTCAGAAAGGTAAGTCGTTAACATTACTTAAAAATCTACTAATCTTAAGTTTTGTTACTTTATATGTGCATATTTAATCTTAGTTATTTGCTGTATATCTTTACAATTCAGCTATATTTTAATGTTTAAAGTTCTCATTCAGGAAAACTTATTATTCTCCCCGCTATAGTCACTTTTTTATTTGCTTATTTTTTGAAATATTGTGTGCATGTGATTCAGGCATAAGATTTTATACGATAGGAGATTTACCTCAATAAAAGCTAATTTCTAGTAATTCATAATAATATTACTGGAAATTAGTTTATATGTATTATTTAAGAAGAATATTCTTAAGAAGAAAATTATCAGTTCAAATTGTATTAGATTAAAATCACTTGCTTATAGTAAACAGCTTATTTAACAATTAAATTCAGAATGCATATAATTGCTTTCTTCACTTTTTTAACATATTTTTTAATCAGTTAAGCCTTTTGTTGCTTTAAGAATCGAATGATATAAAAAGTATTTTAATAATACGTCATTTTTATTTCTGAAATCACACAGAATAATATAAAAATAACATTCAAAGAACTCAAATGTTATTATGATAATAAAATCGTTTTTAAAATTTCTGCTTAAATTTTTATGAAAAATCTTGAATATTACGCCATATTTTATTCAGGACATTTTTCGTCAGTTGTATTAAAGGTTTTTTTTCTGAAGCTAACCGAGTTTACAAATTATCATCTGAGCTAGCTATATAAAAATAAATTGCATTATATTTATCATATTCTATTATTATGAATATATGTTATATTTAATTAATTTTTTACTTTTAAATTTCATATTATTATTATTGTCCTATTTCTAATTTCAAATAAAGAAGTAAGAATTCCTGTCATTATATTATTCATTCCTAGTATTACTTATCATGTTAAGAGCTCTTTTCTTATTTATTCAGTGGTTCTTATATTTCGGTTATACATCAGGAAATGAAACATTTTATTAAATAAAGGAGTGGTAAAAGATGAGTATAAAGAATTAATTTTAATAAAATTTTAAAAAATAATTTTCGGTTTAGAATATTAAGAATGAATGTTATATTTTAGAAATGAAATACCTGTGTATGTAATTTCAAGTGCATATATAATTACGTATACAAATATTTTTTTCATTTATAAAATATAATATTCATTCTTAATGTTGACATAGATAAATATCTAATTAATAATTATTTATTAAGAAAATATATATAAAGAGAGAGAGAGAGAGAGATTTAGAAGCTTTTTCCCCAGAAAAAAAATCCGTTTAACGATAAATTGTGAAATTATTGACTTAATTGAAAGCTTAAGCTACTGTTAATCTTACGATCTAGAAAATATTTAGTGGATATTTTTAGAAATATATAAGCTATTTAAAAAGTCCAAATGATTGGAATGCATTTTTTGTGAATGCGATATTATCAAACTACTCAAAAAGTTAACAATTATGCTAATGGTATAGAAATTCCTATTAGGATTTGTGAAAAAATATTTTTTATCAAATTTCACATTTCCATAATAAGGATGATTTTTTCTCTTATCTTTCAGTATTCGGTAAAGAGGAGATTCCAGTTCTGAATCCGATGTTTATTCCTCCTAATTTGGCTTTAGGGGATATGACAGAACTGTCCTGTACGGTCAAAAGAGGAAGTCTTCCGATTTCCTTTGAGTGGTATCACAACGATAAGTTGATTGCAGACCAACAGAAATACAAAATCTCTAATACTCAAATAAGCTCTTTGTTTTTGATCGGACAAATAGCGGCTTCAGATATTGGAAATTATACTTGCAAAGCTACTAATTTGTACGGGGAAGACCGAAAAACTGCGAATGTGATTATTGAAGGTATACTTTTTTATGGCTGGTTTTTTGTAAAATTATATGAAAAACTGTCTATATTCCTAAATGGTTTATTATATCTTGTACGTTATTCACATTCAATTGTTCCGTCAGTATTAATACAGAACCTATTGGCATAATTTTTTTACTACATACTGATTTCTTCTCATTTTCTTATAATCTGCAATCATTTATTTGCGCTTATATTCATCTCATTTTAAACATTTGACTTAATGGTGCCATTCATAAAAAAATCCAGTTTAGAATTGCATTTCTATGTTAATGAGTTATAACAGTTTCTATTTTGTAATTAATTATGTGTCTGTTTTAAATAATTCTTTATATAATATTTATATTATTGGCGTTTGATGGGCTTAGGTTTAATATTTAATTTATTATAATTATAAAAATACGATGTTTTGGCTTTTTAAAATATTTTCAGATATACACTCATTCTTTACTTCTTATATATTGCTGCGAATAATCTTTTCCACGATTATTTTTTAAATTTCTTTTTTCTTTTAAACCATACATATTAATTTGAAATATGCAAGTTTTGTGTGAAGATATATATAGCGGATAATTTTTTACTACAGCACGTTGGCGACAGATGATAATCTTTTTTCTTGATCGGAATTATTTTATTATCAGTCGATGTGACGTTTAAACATATTAATGTAATAACAATGCTCTTGTATTTGCTGAATGTATTTTACCTTATATGTAAATTACTTACAAAAAGTGTAACAAATCTGTGTTATTTGTATCTTTTTTAGCCTATATGTATTTGTTTATTTTCAGGTAAATATATATAAATGTTAGAAAATTTCATATGCAATTATTTTTTTCGTTCAGTTAATGCTCGACATGTGGCGCTGTTATCCAATGTTCAAAGAAAACTCCTCTTTCCTCGTTTAGCGTCAACCTTTCAAGGCTTAATTATTTCCATATAGTAAATTATTCATTTTATGTTGGTGGAAAGCATATTTTCCTGTTACATAAAAACCGTTTCAATCGAATTCCTGTTCAAAATATTTTCGTATAATGAGAGAAATGAACATGCATATAAGCCAAAAACATTTCAACGCTTTTGCAATAACACTCGTTGCAATGGCTTCTTCCATGCCGTATTTACAATTAGGTAAGTTACTTCATAACATTATAGCTATAATTTTTATATAATAGTTTAGAATATTTCTCAATTTATGCAGTACAAAAAATGTAAACTTATACTGCTATCCAAACAAGTTCAAATATTATTTATGAGTACATAGTTTGTGTTATGAACTGCATTGTTTTTATTATGTTCAATATTTAATGCTGAAGCTTTCAATGAGATATCGATACAAAACGTATTGAAATATGAATGAGTTAAACTCAAAATTGATAATTTCATAGCATAAAATAAATTGCAGGAGTACTTTATGAGACAATTTTACCCATTTGAATTTATTTTTTTTCGTACATTTTTAGTTACACTTATTAATTACAGAATATCTTGAAGATTACATTATGAATTACAATACTATCAATATCCTTTTCAATTTTAGAAAAGCAAAAAATTGTTTAAATTGTTCTCAATTATTAAGTTTTTAATTTTTCCAAAAATTAAGTTTCTACTAAATTGTTTCTGTCTTCCGTTTTCTCTTAGATATGATTACATAAAACTATTTTGAAATTTCAAAAATCAATTTTTTTTGTCTGTATTCTAGTTCAATATTTTGATGAATTTTTATATATTATTCTTTTGTGCATTTCACTTACCTTCGTTCTTCTAATTCACTAACTTATTTATGGATCAAAAAATATTTAATTTCTTGAAAATAAATGTGAGATTTATAAGTCAGTTTAAACAAAACTCAAGCATTTTCAATGTTTTTTTTTTCATTGTTTTCTGTATGTAAAGTAATCATACAATCTTTTAACAAATCTATTTAGCACACTATTTCCATTTCTAAATTACATATTTCTTCATAAGAAACATTGAATTTATTTTTTATACATTTTGTGACAGATAATTCATTATTTTAATATTATAAGAGCCAATATTCTTTACAAATAGATAATGTTCTTTACATAAGAGATTTATGTTATTGTTTCCAATTCCTATTCCAAATCTAAAGTAAAACAAAATATTAAATGACTTTTTAATACTCTTAAGTTTTATTGAAAGTTACCTTTATAAATGTTATCATTAGTATAAACTTTATACTGATTATTTATTACAAATTAACTTGATTCCAAAAGACAAAATATATTTAATTTGAATTTTAAAAAAATCCGACAACACAATAACTATGTTCTTTGTAAATTCTTTTTTAAATGTTCTTTATACAGGAAAAAAAAGTTAATTATATATTTTGATTAATGGAGCAATGTATGTGCTTATAGTAACATCAAAAGTCGTAATTAGGTTTATATATTATAGCACATTTAAAAAATTCTTAGTTTTATAAATATTTAATGATTTCCAAAAACTTCAATTAATGTTATTAAAGAAATGAAATATTGCTGTTCATTTAAAAAGTTAAATTCGTCGTTGCCTTTTAATCAGTTTCATCTTGTTATAAGATTTGCATAAATTTAATTAATTACAGATTTAAAAAAAGATTAAGAATTTCATTTTTTATTTAATTTTAAGGCTTACTTACTATTTATATATAGAATTCAGAAACATATATCATTATTTTACTTGGTTTATATTTCATGTCAACGAAAGTGGTTGTCTGTTGTTGATCATGTTTTTGCATTTTCGTCGATAATTGTGTATTTTAAAATGTTTATACATTACTTTAAATATCTTTTTTCAATTAAGTTATAGTTTTGTTCTATAATATTTAGTTATCAAATATCTTTGGAAATTTCGTATTTCATAATGGAAATCTTTTCCAGCACTAATGTATAATTTCCCTTTCATTAGTTCAAGGAAATGGAGAAACTCCTGTTCTGAGTCCAATGTTTATTCCACCAAACTTGGCCATTGGAGACATGACAGAACTTTCTTGTACAGTTAAAAGAGGAAGCTTCCCAATTACTTTCGAATGGTATCATAATGATCGACTAATTAAAGATCATCAGAAATATAAAATTACCAATTCACAAATTAGTTCACATTTTCTTATTGGAAAAGTTTCAGGATCGGATATCGGTAATTATACTTGTAAAGCTTTCAATGCATTTGGAGATGACAGCAAAACGGAAAGTGTACTTATAGAAGGTATAAATTTATCTTAAATTTTCAATTTCTTCAAATAAACTTTTATGAATAAAAATATTTTATGTCTATTTTATGTAAATATCCTCATTTTATATCGTGTTTTGGACATCGATCGATATTAGTTTCATAGTACACAGGGAGTAAGGGTTTTTTTTACGCAACTGTGAAATTCTACTTGTTACCTACTCTACATGAAAACGATTGTATCATCTGATATCACTTCTCAGTTTTATAAAATACAATTTTACCGAATTTTTATTTTTTGTATTTAGGTACTAAGTGGATATAAAATATATAGGAAGATTAAATTACGAAAAATAATATTAATTCAAGTGACCAATAAGAGTTTTTAAAATATATCAAAGTATTTATTAAAAGATTTATTCGTTTCTATGTCAAAAAAGGTTTCCGTATTGACTTATTCGGTTGGTTTCTTTAGTTTTCTAAAAAAGACACTGTGTTCCTTTTCTTACATACAATTTATTCCATCTTACAAATTAGTATAATTGTCGTGATGCAAACTAGAATTGACACTAAACTTCAAAACATTTATGAAATAAAATGGATACTTTTGGATTTGATTTGCTATTAAATTTTTTTGTTTGACGACAAATGAGTATTGCTTAAAAATGCTATTTTTATACATGTTTACATTGTTCTATTTCACCATTTTTTACTTTTGTCTTTTTTCTTTTTATAAATACTACTTTTAACGTTGTGTGGCGCCACTGTCATAGTTTTCATTTGTACGCTGTGTTTCAATCGTAGGCGTCGCATTTTGTAATCAAGATACACATAAAATATTCAGCATTCATTTTTTGAGAAAATCCATCAGGAATTTCCAAACATGCTTATCATTTCTTCACATAATCTGCTATATGAAATATGTGAAATCACACTATCTACTTTCTTCTTCAAATTCATCATTTTGCTAATTTCTGCTGAAGCTCAAATGGGTAAGTCATGTTTATGTTCTTTGTACAAAACTTTCATCATGTTTTTAATATTCAAATGCTTTACATATATATTAATGCTAATGAAGTATGTGTTAAATATTATTAGTTAACATTTTTTACTTTGAAATGGCTTTTAAATGATGAGATTTTATAAATTATTTTGTTATTATTTTTATATGAATCGTACTTTGTTATTCTACATTTCTTAATCATAATTATTTAATACCTGAATTCTACATCAAAAGCCAGAAGAACAATTGATCGGAATTTATTATACTTCAATTTATTTTCTTTATAATGTAATATCTAATAATGTGTCATGAAATATCTCATCTTGAATAATTACGTTAATAGCTAAATTTATCACCAAGTTATATCTTCATTTATTTATTACTGGACAGAATTTATTTTCAAATATCAAAAAAATGATAAAATAAGTAAACACCACGTTCTAAAATTACTTAAATCGTCCATCTAAATCTTAATATTATAAATTGTTGTAGCAGCCTTTTGTATTAAACTCTCCATAATATCTTAATGATATAGATATAGAATTTCATAACAATTTAAGAAAAGTCAAAAATTGTACAAAATGAGTGAAATTAATAAAATGTTTTCATAAATAACTTAAATGGAAAAAGTTCCAAATCATTATGTTTTAATATGACAAGATTAATGTAATAATATCGGTTACTTAATGACATAAAATTTTTCGTGAGTTGTTTAATTTAAAATATATTGTCGTTTTAAATATATATATTTTATTTCTAGGTGAGGCCAGTGAAGATAAGCCAATATTAAATCCCTTAGTTATACCTCCTAACTTGGCATTAGGGGACATCACAGAGCTGTATTGTACTATGAAAAGAGGAAGTTTACCAATCACTTTTAAATGGTTTCACAATGACGCGGAAATTCGCTCCCACCATAAATACAAAATATTAAACATTAAAACGAGTTCTCACTTGTCGCTTGGAAAAATACAAGCTGCTGATATTGGTAACTATACTTGCAAGGCAATAAATACTTATGGATATGACAGTAAAACTGAAAGTGTGGTAATTGAAGGTAAGAAAATAGCGATATAAATTTAATACTTCTGCATTTTTCAATATTTTCTACTATTTTTATTGTGGTAATCCTATTGCAGTTATTTCATTTCTAACCTCAAATTCATATTCTATGAATTAATCCCTCCAATACCAGAGCTGAAATTTCATTTTCTAATTATTGTCATTATTTTTTTATATTTACCTCCTCTTAACGCAATTTTCATTGTGCTGTAATGTAGTAAACTTATACATTATAACAAACTCATAGTTAATTATTAAAATTATTTCATATTATTGTCATGCTCATATTCTGTGAATTGATCATCAAATAGCAATTAATAAATACGAAAATGATTATATGTCTATTATTTTCTTTTTGTAACAAAGCAGTATTTGTTTGTTTGGGTTGTTATTATTTTGATATACTTTAGTAAATTTTTAGAAGATTATTTAGTTTTTTTTTAATTGATATTGTAAGTACATTAAGATTCAACTTTCCTGTTAACAAGATCTAGTTTTAACATATTCATATTAATTTTCCTCATTATTGAAATCAAAATCCTTTGTCATTAATACTTTTATATGCTAAGCGTTTCTACCAAGAAGTAAATTAAGCGACATTTTCTAAAAAATGCAAAAAGTCCTCTGCATTGCAGAAGTCAATTTCGAAAAATATTGTTTTCATAGAAATAAATATGAAAAAGGATTTTTTCCATATTTATCTTTCATTAATACCTTGTGAATTATTCTGGTTGATTATTCTATTTTCACTTAAAACTACCTGTTTTATAATATTTCAGTGAAATATATTTTGGTTTGATAACTTATATGCTAATAATAAATTCAACGTACAAACGTGATTTAATATCATCTTAAATTATAAATATAAAATTTTGCCTTATAAAATAATAGAAGTTGCAATAATAAGAAAACCTTTTTTATATTAAATCCACTATTTCCCTTTCAGACAGTATTTTTTTTCATTGAAAATATTTATTTACTTTCTAACGCTGTAGAACAAGATGCCAAAAATTGACTGTATTTTTTTGTTGACCAAAAAATGCGTTGTCTTTTTTTTCGTTCAACTATTCTACACATCTTGTAATAAAAAGGCATTTACACATCTTGTAAAATAATATTTAATTATATATAGATATTATTTTGGTGTTTCAATGCGACCCTTTTAAAAATGATATAATTATCTTTTTGTCAAGTGAAAAAAATAACAGTTTTAATATCTTAGTTAAATATAAAGTAGTTATTGTATAATATTGCAATATCATAATAATATACTTTAAAAAAAAATTTTCTTAAAATTACAAATTTTGATCTACTAAATAAGTAGTTCAATTAAATACATATTAATAACGATAAATTTAAAAGGATTTTAATATTAAAAAATGTATGCTTCATATTTTTTATTTAAAGTTTATTTTACTTTTATTATGTAGAACTGGTTAAATTTTTTAGTTTCAAGTTCATACGCTGTGGGGCGCTATAGTCTTTATAACCTAAAACCGATGTTTATAGTTCAGCAATCGCTTTGCACATTTTGAGAGTTCGTTTTTAGAACAATGAGGTAAGTTTATTTTTTTTTGTTTATGGTTGACTATCATTAGCAGAACATAATTAAATAGCACATGTTAATTTTTTTATATTTTTCAGGGAAGTCCGTATTAATTGCAAGAAAACGAAGAATAGCGTCTCGTTCATATTCATCTTTCTTTATCTGTGCTTGAGAGGTATGTAAATTTTATTGTGACTTTTTACTTAATTCTTCTCACATTTTTTAACATTTCAAAACAAAATAATCAGCTTACAACAAAATTCTTGCTTATTATGTCGAATAATTTTCTTTAATATCATAGTAAATACATTCTTAATATGTTTTTTTTTGTATTTTCCCGATAATGAAAATGGATGTTATTACTACTTATCTTATTATGAATGCTACTTTTAGAAAGAATTCTGTAAATGTTGTTTCACTGCTTGAGTACTATTGATGCATTAAAAAAAACTCTATTTTACTAGATAAACTTTTAGCCTGTTTTTGTTACGTTCGTTTAAATATTGCTTTCCTATGTTAATAGGAATGATAAGGACATTCTATTGATTTTCCAGACAGTTTTAGAATTGTGAAAAAATCAATAGATTTTGAAACTATTATAAAATTTAAAATGCATTTCATAGAATCCTCTTGAATACATTCAATAGTTAGAAATCGCATTCTTTCTCCTAATACATTTTTCTTTCCTTTATAATTTTATAAAACAAATAGTTAAATAATTTTGAACTTAAAGAAATTAAAAAAAATATTTTCAGTTGATGAATTTTGTTCTTAGATTTATCGAAAGTATAAGTGAATAATTATGTTAACAACAAGAAGTGTTCAATTTTAAAATTTAATAATATAAATTAATATTATTTGAAAAAATTATTTATTTATTTTTCATAATCCTGAATATATATTTCATAAAAATGTTTTGTTTTGAGGTTATTTAATTAACATGATTAGGAATGCGTCTTTAAAATACTTTATTAAAACTTGCAAAAATATTATGACTTTTAAATTGATGTCTATTTAAATCTATTCAATTAAAATCTCATATGCTTATTTAAGCTTCAAAATAAGATATTTTTTTTTAAAAATGTCTGAAAATCAATAATGAACTTTAAGAACAATGGCGTATTGTTTACACCTTTTTTTTATCTGATAATATAGTTTTCTTTCAATTTATTAATTCGTTATTAACATTTCATGTATAATAATAAAAGAAAATGTTTTTTTCCTTGATACAACTTTAAATTTAAAAAAATTTAACTGTACAACCGTTATTTTAAAAATTATTCCATTTTTATTAATATTTCTTTCTAATATCCCATGTCATTTCTTTTCATTATCATCCCTGGTGAAGGTAAATTTCATTTATCCAAATTACTTAACCATCATTTCTTCGGAAATAACTGGTTTACTGAAAAGAATGATATGAATATAAAATATTTGTTGGATTTAAAATTATTCCATCATCAAGAAACTAAAAAAAATTTGGATCGAAATTCTTTACAGATCTAAAAAAATATTGAAATATAGGAATGTAAAATTGTAAATAATCTAATTCACACACATTTTTGTTGTTGTTCTTTGAATTTTAAAAGTACATTCGAGATTATTTATCGTTCATCTTATTTTTATCTTATTTTGTTGATACTTTCTTTCTTTCTTTTCTAGGATCAGAAGCCGAAACCCCAATACTAAATCCTCTTCATATTCCTCCAAATCTTTTTCTTGGAGATAATGCTGAGTTGTTTTGTAGTTTAAAAAGAGGAAGTTTACCTCTCGTATTTAAATGGCTCCACAATGGGAAAGATATCACGGTAATAAATCAAAATAACATTATCGTGAGTAAAATGAGTACGAGTTTGTCTATTGGTAAAATAGAAGCTTCTGATATAGGGAACTATACATGCGTTGTTAATAACAGGATGGGTGAAGATACAGCCACTGTTCAGGTGCTTATAGAAGGTAAAAAAAAATTACTGTTCGTTAGAAATTTTCAAATATTATATGTATTCATTTATCTTATATTTGCACTTTAATATATTTTGAAATACCTATGATTTTCGAATTATATACTATAAGAACGAAATTACAAAATTTGTGTTATCAAACCTTAATATATATGCCGATTCAATTAGTTATGTAAAATAAATTTTTGTATCATTCAAAATTTCTTCAACATCTTTTTAAAAAGCATTTAGTTTTTAAATAGGATTAAAAATTAGAAAGAATTGTTATCAAAGCATATTTCTTCAAACTTATATAGCTCATAGCCTTTGTCATAAAATATTAAAATAGTTGTGGTATTCAGTGAAAAATACATAGCATATCCATGTTTTTATAATATTTTTTAATAATTATAAAATTGTGTGATAAAAACCAATATTAATTAACAATTCGTATAAGAACTCATTTTTAATCAGAAAATAACTACGTATTTAGAATTTTTACTTCTATTATTTCACGTGATGTGGCGCTACAATCAGCATTTAGGTTGTTTTCAAGCCACGATCATAAGAAAAGCACTCTCAGTGAATTCATAATATTCATGATAGGTATGTATATTTCCTATCTATCTCACTTCTAATTTAATATTTTATTTCTACAATTTATCTTATCTCATTTTTATGTACGTTATTTCAGGAACTTCTTTTTCATCCATTTAATTCATCAGAAGCATACATAATGCTTCAATGGCTCTTGTGCATCATCTTTTGGGAACTCTCTCTTCATATACATATGGGTAATATTTGATAAACTTTGTTGATTTACGTTAAAATTGATGTTGTGGTTTTAATAATAATTTTTTGAGTTATTTTCTATAATTAATAGTTTAAAGAAATTCATAATGATTAGAAGAAAATACTTTTAGGTATTTTTAATTGAAGAGCGTAATAATACAGCATTAAAAGTAACACGTTATTTATGATATGAAATAGCCATGTTTTTTCATGATGTGCATACTTGTGTTTAGTTTAATTGGTCACTGTTAGTTTATAACATTTGAGATTTAGTTATTTTAAGTTTAATAAGAGACATTTACAAGTAAAAATTTGTTTACGTGTGTAATTTTGATTTCATAGCATTGCAGTTTTATTTATTTTTTCATTAAGTGTGTAACTATAAATTAAACTTAGTTTTAAGTTGTTTAAAGATAAACGAAGTCTTCTTAAGTGCATCTTCATAAGTGCATCATTACATAAATGATATAAATTGTTTAATGTAACTACACACTTATTCTCTTTAAAAATTATTATTCCCTTTCCTTAGAAAATAAAATTAAAAGTGCATTCTTTTATATTTTTCTTCGTTTGTGATTAATTTATTGAAATTACATCATTGTATTATATATCAATATGAATTCTTTTATTTAATTTAGAATTTCATGGAAAAAAATCCTGCGATTTGATAAGATTTATTTATTAAATGAAACAAATCAGTATTCAGTATAACAGTATTAAAGTACACCAGATTAAATAATTTAAGTATTCCTTTATTAATAATAAATGATAATTTGCTTTGAAGTAAATAATTATATTTCCTTAATTAATTTGTAACGGTTAACTAATTTTTAAAAGAAGAAATTTCTGTTTTTAATAATGTATCATTTAATTGGGTTTTTTTATTTAAAAACTTTAAAACAGTTTTCAAATATTTTTATGTTTTCATTTTTTGAAAATATTACGAAATACATATCCGTTATTAGAATCAGTAATCTTTTATTATTTTTAGGAGTTTCTGAGGAGCCACCAGTCTTGAATCCAATGTATGTACCACCCAATCTTGCAATAGGAGATAATATTGAATTATCTTGTATAGTCAAGCGAGGTAGCTACCCAGTGCAACTTGAGTGGCTGCATAATGATCAAAAAGTAACATCGCTTCGTAAATACAAAATTATTAATTCGGAAAGTAGTTCTCATCTTTCCATTGGAAAAATACAACCTGATGATATTGGTAATTATACATGTGTTGCTAAGAATCGATATGGGCATGACAGCAATACAGTTATTCTCATAATTGAAGGTGAGTACAGATTTTTAAAAAATGTAACATTGTCTTCGTAAATCGGGTTGCTTTATACGATGCTTATTTATATCTCTTTATAGTTCGAAAACGATATATTTTGCTCAGAATTTTATACTTATTGTTCACAGATAATATTGCTGACCATTAAAAATCTTCTTTCTTCTTTAATGAATGGTTTATTTTTTGTGTATTAATTTTGAACATCCTTAATTAATCACATTTTTAGACATAATTGTGCAAATAATTATCGTCATTTTAGTATTTGTAATAAAAAAATTATGTATCGCTGTTTTGCTTTTTGATATTCACGAGTAACTTATTTTTCAACCAAATAATTCAATTGTTGTAGTTTTTTATTATTATCTCGAATTTACCAATACTATAATACAAATAGAATCTACTATTTGTATTATAGTATTGGTAAATATTATAATACAAATAATAGTATTGTATTATAATATTGAAATTTTCATACTATAATACAAATAGAATATTCTATTTGTATTATAGTATGTAAATTTCGGTACTTATATGATAATGTCAGTAAAATCATCTTGCTTAGCTGTCATCATTGAAATGATGTTTTTATTTATTTACTTATCATTTACTATTAAAACGTTTTGGAATTATTTATTACATTAAATTGTCAACAAGGACAATTTATTATTGGTTAATTTGTAAATAATACATTTTCAAAGCCATGGTTTAGAATATACTATTTGACAAAAGCTTCATTTTACAAAATTTCACTATAATTATTTAAATTTGTCTTTAAAAGTCATTGAGAGCTTTTTATTTCTTCATATTGATGGCTTTTAATCATTCAACGTGATCAAGATTTTGTAAAACATCATAAATTGCATTTGTTTTGAATTTATATACATATTCTGTTGTTCATCGTTTGAAATTTTTTAATAATCTCGCTAGAGATAAAATTGCAATTTTTGTTTCCAAAAGAAGCCGTTGTGTGGCGGTATAGTCTTCATAATCCTATTTTTAGCGTTTCATAAAATGGAAAAGCGTATTTGTACTTCTGCTCCACAATGAAGTGAGTTGAATATAATTGTATCCTCATTTTAAATTTAAGTTCTATTGTATTAAGCCTTAAATAAGTATCATGTCTTTTCTTTATTATAGGTGTTTTTTAATTCCTGAGAAAACACATAACAACCACTGCTTTGCTATTTTAATCATTGTTATTCTAACTGCGATTGCTAGAGGTATGTTATTATTACTTCTTTAGATGTTATTCCATTTTTTCTTGACAATTTGTGTGAAATTATAACTTATTTATTTCCATTTTATTTTTATTTCTTATTTTGAAATACTTAGTTAATTATTGTACGTAAAAAATGAATTGTTATTTATGTGTAAGATAGAACTAGCTGCTGATATAGTTAAACATTCTAGCTGTAAGTATAGCAAATAGTTTGAATCATTTATGGGGGGATTAAATTTTTAATGTAATATTCTGATTGTCCTTAATCTGCATATCTTTACTGTAAATGCTGTTTCTCTGCTAATGTAAAATTATCTCAGAAAACCCGAGATATCAACATGATGTGATTTTATGACAGTTTTCACTTTCCCTGTAATCAAACCGTACATAATCCCAATATGATAAATGAATGCTCATATATTTGTATAAAATTATCAAAAAAATATTGATGTTATTTTTGAAAAAAATTGAATAAAGTTTAGATTATTTTTTAAACTGAGAGTAAACTACATGGTGATGAGAAAGCATTGAACCAATTATATAAAATTTTGTACTGAAATTTATGGTTATTTGTATACATTTTCAATGAAACATATCTCGATCCTTTTTATGGAAGGACTGCCATATTTTATTTTTATATGCTAATTACTCTGTAGCTTTATGTTTTAGTATAGCATATAGGTTTAAACCAATTTATTATCATTTATTTATTTAACCTTTTTTTCCATATAAAATATTAGCAATTTTAGTTTTGGACCGGCAAAACTCTAAATTTATCTATATATTTTCTATTTATTTGTATATTTTTACTGTTTTAACTTGAAAATAATTTTTGATAATTGCAGACCTACAAAATGGCAAAATATTTAAATGTAAAAATTTTTAGAGAAATGCTGCTTGCATTTTCCTTTTAAATGTATAAATTTATATTACACGTTACCTGATTTTCTCATTATTATTAAAACTTTGACCTTTTTATTTTAAATATTATTTATCCTTAGTTTTCTAATTTATAATTTCTTTGTAACTAGGTATTTGTTACATATAAAATATACATTGTTATCCCGAGCATTTAATAGTGTAATAGATATGAAAGGTTATATATTTTTCTCTTTAATCATTTATCTATAAAGAAATTGAATATTAAACAGATAATTCGATTGTCATGAAAATGAAATGAAATGAAATTGAATGAGCATGTAGTTAGTTTTGAATTTCAACTTATTTATTATTATTATAAAGCATTAAATAAGTATTTAAATAAGTACATATTTTTTTAGAAATGTATTCAGAATAATTCTGAACACATTTCTGACTCGACTTTCGAAAAAAAAAAGTACTGGTGCTTTAATTAACTTTTTTTATCGTGTCAGAACATGATGTTTTTGGGGGGATGAAGTTTTTGACTTCAACAAAAATCCGTAGGCGAAAAATAAAAATTTTATTATCTGCATGAACATCTCAAAAAATTAGCTTTTAATAACGCTTCACCCTAGCATTTACAAAAGCTCTGATTAAAAAAATAAGTTAAAGACTACGACAATTAAAACCTAGAAAAATGTCATTTTGAGCTCGCGATTATATGAAATGAAATAAATAGGAAATGGGATATTTTTTTTAACAATCAATGCGAGACAAAGTGTTTTGGATCATTTGCAATACTAAAGTGACTCATTCAAAGAAACAATTAGAATGAATAAAAATATAATTTAACTTGCACGAGCACGTGGGGCTTGCCCTTTCAAAAAATTGTGTTCTGACATGATACATTGAAATATGGGTAACAGATATCGTTTAAATCTTTTTTTCCCTTTCAGACTGTGTAGCTGAAGAACCAGTTCTGAATCCTCTACTGATACCCCCAAATCTTTCACTTGGTGATAATATCGAGTTAATGTGTACTTTGAAAAGGGGCAACTTGCCTTTAAAATTTAAGTGGCTTCATAATGGAGTTGATGTTACAGAAAAATTGAAAAAGAAAATTGGCTTGAATCAGATGAGTACATATCTATCTATCGGAAAGCTCCAAGCTTCTGATATTGGTAACTATACATGTGTAGTCAATAACAGAATGGGGGAAGATAGAGTGAATGTTCAAGTAATTATTGATGGTAAGCAACATTTATCACACCAAAAAAACATGCAACATTTCTTTTCTCTTTGGTCATCAATGTTCAATGTTATGAGGAAATGTTAATTGTGAATTAAATAACAAATGACTTTTTTTATTTTATGAAGAAATAAGAAGTATTAAAGAAATACAATGTAATACATTGTAAATAACACAGAAAATTTAATTTTTTCAGTGGCTTTAATTCATTACCAAAATACTTCATTACCAGACATCACAGTTTTTATGATTATAAATAACAAATTCTGATGACAATTATTTATTTAGTTTTGTCTTTTCTGTACTTATAATGTCGATTTAATGTTAATTTAATAAATTCTTTATTCCGATATTATCTTTAAATCACTTTAAAATTTCATTTACCAAATTCTGTATATTTCAGTATTTGTTTCAGTAAAATCATGATATCATTCTTCAAATTAAATATTTATATTTCTTTTCAAAATTCAACAATATGTGGCGCTGCTAGCTAGCAATCTAGCAACGCTTGCACTGTGTTATGTTGCTTAAGCTTCTATACGTCACTTATAGAAGCTTTGAAAGCTCATGTTAAATATTTGAAACCTGTGAAATAAAGTCTAAAGTTGTTTGTGTTTTTTTTATTCACTCTTTTTTTAATGATATTGTAGAGTACTTTTCTTTAAAAAATTTTAACAAGAAATACTGATATTTCATTAATCACAGTCATCGAAATGATCTTCAAACGATACGAGGAATTTTCCATCGTGCTTATTTTCATGGCAGTATACTTGCGAAAAGGTAAGTTATTTTTTCTTTAATTGATTTAAATATTTGTATTGAACATGTAATCTAATTTTTTTATTTGTATATTTCCCATATGTTATAAGATTAATAATACATGTTATGAGAGTAATGTACAACTGTAATAAGAGTAATATTGCCGAATACATCATGGACTTTCTTGCGTTTGTTAATGCATCTCATGCAAAATAAATTGTCAAGACAGTTAATAATTTTTACCGATTACAAATCAAATCTTTTAAAACAATATTTTTAAACTCACTAAAAAGCAGAAAATCATGCTCTAAGAATTTATCAAACATTTTGTTTTATATTTTAATAAAGATTTCAGTTTTTCATTCAGTTTCTATATCCTATAGATAAACTTTCTCTACAATTTATAATTATTTATAAACTAATTATCTGCATAAAAATATTTCTCTAAATATAATATATATGCTGAAATTCTTGTCAACACGAAACATGCTAAAACGTTTTCTCCCTAACACTAATTTTATCAATTGTTTATTATTAAATTCTTCATAAATCTTCTTGAAGAATTTGAGCATTGGAATTATTGCATTTTGCACTCATAATATTTATGAAATGTTATAAGCAGATTTAAATGTTTTCAAACAAAAAATATATAATTCAGAATTTAGTTCATAGCAGTTAGCTCATATATGGAGGAAAAATTACTCATCTACTTAAAAAAAATTGCAAATTTTAGAAAACCTGGTTAATTAATAAACCGTTTTCAAAACTGAATCGTTGAAAAATATCTAAATTTTTTATATCATATTATTATCTTAGCATTTTAGCATCTTAATTTATCATAATAATGTCTGATATTTTAATGTTAAACTATAGCACCTGTAATATTTTTAGTTAAATCCAAAAATAAATTGCTTTTTAATAACTTTTATTATGTCAGAACATGATGTTTTTGGGATTAGGTTTTTGGCGTCAGCAAAAAACCATAGGCGAAAAATAAAAATTTTATTATATGCCCGAGCATCTCAAAAATTCAGTTTTTAATAACGTGTTGCCATTGCATTTACAAAAGCTCTGATAAAAACAATAACTTAATGACTACAACATATAAAACCAAGAAAAATGTCATTTTGAGTATGTAATTATATGAAATGAAATATATAGGAAATGGGATATTTTTTTAAACAATAAATGCATGACAAATTTTTTATGATCGTTTGCAATACTAAAGTGACTCATTAAAATGAATAAAAATGTAATTTAACTTGCACGAGCGCGTGGTGCTTGGCCGTTCAAGAAATTATGTTCTGATATGATACATTGAAATGTGCATTGCCGATTTTATTTTAATCTTTTTGTTTTTATTTTTAGGTCAAGCAAGTGAGGATAAACCGGTATTAAATCCGTTAGTCATCCCTCCTAACTTGGCATTAGGGGATATTACAGAGCTTTCTTGCAATATGAAAAGAGGGAGTTTGCCCATTACTTTTCAGTGGTTTCACGACGGGGTGGAAATACGTTCCCACCATAAATACAAAATACTGAACATCAAAACAAGTTCTCACTTGTCGCTTGGAAAAATAGAAGCCATTGATATCGGTAATTACACTTGTAAAGCGATAAACGCTTATGGATATGACAGTAAAACTGAAAGTGTGGTTATTGAAGGTAATTGAAATTTATCATTATTATTTTGTACATTTCGTCATTATTATTTTTTTAATTTCTTGAAATTACATGCTGTGTCAAATTGGAGCTATTAATGTATTCAAATATTTTCATTTTCCCGAAATTGTGTATCATTTTGTATTATATCGCTGTTGTTGATCATAATATTGAATTCATTTTACAAATAATTATGGCATTCAAAAGTTTGATGCTAAAAGGCAAATAAAATGAATAAGTGGGTTTGTTTCTACAAATACATAAATCATATGGATTTATGAGAATAAAGTTTGGAAAGAATATTGAAATCACTTTTGTTGTTGCTGTTTAGGGAGGGTGTCTTTAAATTAATGAGTACAAAAAAAAATCTTTTTGTATTCCCTATGTTACTATTTAATTATCAAATTATCATTATTTTGATTTTTTTTTTCAGTTGGATTTTCCTACTTTTATTATTTTATACAATAAACCGAATAAAATGCTCTTTCGTTCGTTTTACAAATAAAAAAACTACTTATATTTACGTAAATAATATTGAAGCATTGCGTAATATTTCCTCGAAATTTCTTTAATATTACAATTATTTATATGTGAGTACGTGATTTAATTTCAAAACAGAAACTTGTCGTTTAGCATTGTGTCTTGCATTGAAAGTTTGTAAACTTCTATATAATAAAAAAAACTCTTGAATGTTTGACATTATAAATAATTTATTATTTGTATTTGAATTGATCATACGCATTGGAAATATTTACTCGCTTATTATGTAATTGTATACTACGTTCAAGACTGATAATATTTAGTGTAGCTAATGCATAAAATGCATCAGAAAATTCTTCTGCTTTTAAAATTGTACAATGGATTTATAAAATAATTAAATTGAGGAAAATTGCTATCATTTCGCTAAAATGGTAATAAATTCATTCGGGAGATTTAAAAATAGTATTTAGATCATTGTATTTTATAATAATGCAATTGAAAAAAATGAACTATTATTTTCTGAACGACAGATGATTCTTAGTATTCCATTTTTATCTGACTTTGTATTGTATAAAAAAAACCATGTTTCGTAGAAATTATGATGAAACGAGATGCGTTTTATCAATTATAAAAACTGGAATCCTCAACTGGGACCCTTACAAATCATGTCCCCCCTTATATTATATATATATTACCACTTTTGCACTAAGGATCCTAATGTATATATTTAATTTAAAAAGTCATTAAATGACTTATTTATTTGTATTTGACAAATTATTTATATTTTTAATCATGCAATGGCAGGATGATTGTTAATATGGGGATTATTTTCTTATTAAAACTGTTGCTATTTTTAGTATCGAATGGCTACTTTTTGTCTACATGAGCATGATTATTTCTGATTCTTTAAATAAAGAAGGGGCTCTTTTAATAATTTTAGTCAACTAAGTTGAAAGTTGCATTTTTTGAGAACTGGATAGAAAAGTTTTCCTGGTGATTATCAATGTTGATTACACAAATTCTAATATTACTTTACATTAATCGCCTCTTGTGTATTTTTCTTAAATAAATATCCATACTTTTAAACGCTACATTTAAAATAGCACAACCATTTTTAGTTAGAGGTATTTCTATCTTTATGCCATTATTCTAATTGATACATTTGTTATAAATATTTCTTATAACTCTTAGTTGAAACTCTGTAATACCAAATATTTTGTCTTCTTTTTTAAACATAAATTTATTTCTTTAACATGTGAATTTCCTTGAAAAAATTTACATTTTTATTTACTTGCGAATAATAATAATTGAAAATTTAATTATAAGTTTTTTAGAATTTCTTCTGAATGTTATTTTATTGATATTTAAACAATGTCAGTAATAATTCATTATAGAATTGTTATTAATATGACCTGATTCAAGGAAAAGGTATAAATGTTTGCGTTCCAAGTAAAATAGAATTAATACCCTAATTATGTATAAAGTATTTACAGCATAATGTTGAATAGAAAATAAAACAAATATGATTGCATATGCTACCAGCAATTTGTTTTTATCATTTCTAAAAGCATAAAATTTCGACATGCGATCATAGAAGAATTATATATTGACTATATCGATATAAAAAAAATATCCAAAGAACATTTTAATGACTAGAGATAAATTTAAATTATTTTAATTCTTCTCTTTAAATTCATTTTTATCTGTATCCTATAAAAGTGATTAGAATTTTTAGTTCCAAGTTGAAACACTGAGGGGCGCTATAGTCTTTATAATTTGAAACCAGTGTTTATAACTCAAAATCTGCTCTCCACGCTTCGTGTTCATCACTTTTGTAACGATGTGGTAAGTTCGATTCCTTTATTTATTCATAATTTTATTTCATGTGTTATAACAATATTTTTAATTTTTGATATGTTTTTTTTCAGGAAAATTACTATTCATGACAAAAAGACAAGAAATAATATTCTTTCATATGTAGTTTTCATCTGCCTTTCTCTGAAAGTATTAGGTATGTGGAGTTTATTCATCATTTTTAAATCATTTTTCTTGAAACTAGAAATATTCTGGAAAAAAATCAATTAATATAAGACAAAAACCTTGCTCAAAACGTTAAGCAACTTGTACTGTAAATATTTATAAAGAGATTAAAAACATTCATTGTATGTATACGTTTCGTTTCTCGAGTCAACGAGTATGGATGACTAATTGTTTACCGATATGTTTCTAGTGCTCTCCTCCTATTTAAGAACTCTGGAAATGCTGTTTCACTGTTTGAGTATAACAAATACACACGATTCATTGTTTTATGAAACAGATTTTTTTGTGGGCGATTAATTTTATTTCACTTATAAAAATCTATTGATTTTCTGTGCTATAACAAAAATTGAGATATACTGTATCCCTCTCATGGCGCATAATAGCAGTGATTATAATTGATAGTTTGTTGCCTTTTAGAGATACTTCCCATATATAAATATTGCTAAGAACTTTGTAAATGTTGTTTCACTGCTTAAATACAATGTATGCACGAAAATACTTTTAAGAAACTTTAGGCAAATTTGATATTCCGTTTACTGTTTCATAATTTAGTTTTAATTTTGCTTAATACTATATATAAATTTCACAGTAAAATTTTCCTTTTTATATTCTTTGATTAACATAATTTTGATTGTTTCTTTAAATGCTTTTGTTAATATTTTAAAATTACACATGCTTTTAAAATTATAATTTGAGTTGAAACAAATTAATGAAATAAATTCTATAAATTGAAACCTTAACATGAAAAAAATTTATATTCAAAAAATACACCTATTAAATGTTAGAACAGTGAACTGATTCTCCAATTTTTATAGTATCTAATAATGCCAATCTTTTTATTATTTCTCCTTTGTAGTAAACTAAATTAGTATTAAAAACATTTAGCATATAAATTGGAAAATAACTAAAAGCTTATAATTATCATTGATTCTTTAGTCCAATTTCACCTCTTTTAATGATGTTTTAATAAAATACTGACTTCGTTTATTCAACTTTTATATTTATCATCATTTTAGAAATTATTAATTAAATGGAATAAATAGATATGGCTATAAGAGATTTTATTGATTAACATTTTCGTATCAACAAAAATTAAATAATTATGTGTTGTGCTGTGACTTACAAGACTGCTGATAGTTATCTCCTACTAAAGAATTATTTTAAATGTATATTTTTAAAAATATCTGAGCCATTTCTCAATATAAAAGTCACATTATCCGAATAAATAAGTTTATATAATTTTCATTTTTATTATTCTTCCCTTTTAAAATACTTCTATAATCATTGTAAACTTGCATTCTTCTAATAATATCTTTTTATTCCAGAATCAAAAGCAGAAAAACCAGTTCTAAATCCCCTTCATATTCCACCTAATCTTTCTCTCGGGGACAATGCGGAGTTATTTTGCAGTTTAAAAAGAGGAAGTTTACCTCTTACTTTTAAATGGCTCCACAATGGAAAAGACATCACGACAGTAAATCAGAACAACATTATCGTGAGTAAAATGAGTACAAATCTGTTTATTGGTAAAATTGAAGCTTCAGATATTGGCAACTATACATGTGTTGTTAGTAACACAATGGGTGGAGATACTGCTACTGTTCAAGTACTCATTGAAGGTAACGACTATCACCACTTGCTTTAATAGTTTCTAATATCTTATTTATTACACTTCTTTTCTTTTTCTTTAATATATTAGGCGATACTTATATTCATAAAATTAAGTAATTTAATTAAAATTAAATTGTGAGAAACAACAGTCGAAATCTGGATGTGGTGTACTTCTTTGTATAATACAGAAGCCAGCATGATTTATTTTATTGAATAATGTTTTTTATATCTTCATAGGCATACTATCATTCAGCAAAATGTTATCAATTGTAAGTTTTGTAAAAAAAATATTTATATTTTGAAACTGTTGTATGGAAGAATTTTTTTTAATTTAGCAATTTAAATACAATTTACCTAAATAGCAATTCAATACAAAAATTATGTTTCTTTAAAAAATAATGTTTAAATTATTTTTAAATAATATTTTGTTTGTATGTATGTATTTCATTACAAACATATGAAAATGTTCTTCATTTTTGATCAACAAAAATGGCATCGTATTGGGAATTTTACTTCTACAATTTCACGTAATGTGGCGCTACAATCAGGTTATGAGTTATTTTCAAGCAACTGCTTTACGAGATAGCGTTTCATTGAATCCTTATATGCATGAAAGGTATGTACTCTTTATTGTCATGCCTCATTTCTGACCACATATTTTGTTTTCTCAATTTATTTCATTTCATTCTTACCTATTATATTTCAGGAACTGGTTTTACATCTGTTTAATTCAACACAAACATATAAAATGTTTCAACATCTCTTGTTCATCCTTTTTTGCGAGCTCTCTCTTCATATCCATATAGGTAATATTTAATATACTTTGTACATTTGCGTTGAAAGGAATATAATATTATTAAGAATAAATATTTTTCATTCTAATGGTTTGAAAAACATTAACAGTAACTTGAAATAAATATATTTCCGCATTTTTATATAAATAGTTTATATCAATGCAATATTGAATGTATGGTTTTTTTCTTGTTATTTTGTATTTTTAAAAATAACATTTGGTAACAAATAGTTTGTAATGCATGAGACTTTGCTTCTCTATCTATTATTGTAAACACTAATATTTTTATTATATATGCTGTTTTAGCCCAAATTTCATTTTAAGCTGATTAAAGACAGATGAACGTATTACCGTGAATATTATATAGATATATATCATGTGAAAGTTAGCTATTTCTCCCAAAAGAATTACAATTTTTGTGCTATGCATTCTTGATTAAATACATATATGTGTATTTTTTCTCAGTTCTGTTGCAAAAATTGAAAAATATCGATACCACGATACTAACTGCAAATCGCATGATTAAAAATAGCACTGCTACATAAATGGCATTTAGTATTGCGCATCAAAGCATAATTGTCATTTAGTAAGAATTATTTGTTGAATAAGATGTATACTTAATTCAATTAAAAAAAATTAAATCCTTATTTTAAATTATATTAAAAGAAATGTCTTAAAGTAGAGTTTCAGATATCATCTAATAGAAGATTAATATTACATCATTTAGCGGTATAAAGCTTCAAATAATTTTAGCTTGATTTTTTTCACTTTTTAAAAGTTGAGATTTGTTTCAAAAACAATAAGAATTATAATTTCTTAAATTTTATTTCATTATAGTTTATCAGAAACTATATTTTGTTAAAAATTCTAGGAATTTCTGAGGAACCACCAGTTTTGAATCCAATGTATGTACCTCCTAATCTTGCAATCGGGGATAATATCGAACTGTTTTGTATTATCAAACGGGGAAGTTATCCTGTCCAAATGGAATGGCTACACAATGAGCAGAAAGTAACATCGCTTCAGAAATATAAAATAACTCATTCTGAAAGCAGTTCTCACCTTTCCATTGGAAAAATACAGCCTGAAGATATTGGTAATTATACGTGTGTCGCCAAAAATAAATATGGACATGACACCAATACTGTTATTCTTATAATCGAAGGTGAGTACAAATTATAGAAAGACGGACATAACACCTTCCTCATAATTTTAATTTCTTATATTAGAAAATTTGCTGCCTTTTATTACAATGTAATGAATATATTTTGACAAATTTTGATTTTCATAATATGCAAATGCCGATGCTGGACATCATTTTTTATAATTGTGATCGCTCTTATTTTATTATTATTGTTGTTATTGTTTATTATTGTATTATGATGGATATTTCTTTGCTTTTATGTGCAATTTTAAGCAAACTTCTTGATATTACTTTTACATTTACAGAAATGTAAATATCTGGGATATTTTTTATTACTTTATGTTTATATACAGGTTTTATAATTTATCTTTTATCCCTTCATTGAAATATATGCCTTCATTTTCTGTAAAGGATTGATGAACATTTGTGCATTATTTTACTTTTAAAACTAAATCATTTAATTACTTTTACTCCTTTTATGTCGTTATTACTTTATAAATTTAGCGTTAAAGCGAAATGTTGTTAACAATATTTCAACAATTATTGGAATGAAATGTGTTTTTACTTGCTACAATAAACTTTTCAAGAAAAATAAGATTTGCGCTTTAGGGGAATTCAAAATAGATTTTTTTTATTTCAGTCATTTAATGTATTTCAGTATAGTCTAAAAAATGCAACTTATTACATTTTTGTGACATCAAAATGACATATTTTTGTATTCAAATGAAAAATAAAGTATTTGATATTGATTTCATTTGACTAATTTTTTCAAGAATTCGCCTTGTTTTGCATTTCAGGGACATTATGTACTTCATTTCTTTAATATTGATCATTTTTAAGCACTTGGTAATACCGTATTTTTGTAAAAAATCTGTAATTTTACTTATCTTGAATTTGTCCACAAACCTTCATGTTCATCGTTTACAAACTTTTAAAAGTACTACTTTTATTTTTGCTTCCAAAATTAGTCGTTGTATGGCGCTACTGTCTTCATAATCTTAATCTCAACGTTTGATAACATGAAAAGATATTTTTGTATTTCTGCTCTACAATGAAGTAAGTTGAAAAGAATTTATTATATGAACCTATTTAAGCTGTTATTATATTATATTTAATTAATTAATAAGCTGTAAAAATTTATTACTTTTTAATTTTAGGACATTTTTAAATATCCAGAGCAAACAGTTTATTCATGGCGTTACTACTTTCATTGTTACTGCACTAGCTATAATTACTAAAGGTATGCCGCTTTTATGTATTTTGTGCTGAAATTCCACTGTATTTTCTAGCATATTATATGAAATTTTTGCTGGATTTTTTATTTGGTAATACTTAACTTATGTTAATACTTATGTTATTTATTTAGTAATACTTAACAAATAATTGCAAAGTAAAAAATATGCAACTATTTAAAAATATGTACATAGAGTAACTATATTCTTCTTTGATTTTAAATTTAATTAGCAGACATGTTCTAGAATTTGTGGGAAATAACTGAATTTTTAATGTGTTCAGGTTCAAAGCGTTCAGTGAAACCTTTTCGCTTTTCAGTAAATGTTGTTTCTCTGCTAATGCTATGTTATTTCCGTAAAAGCATAATGAGATCAGAATACTATAATTTAAAATATTAATTTTAGCATAATAAACAAGAATCTATACCGAGTAATTGGGTTGTTATTTAGCTTTATTTAGTCATAGAAAAGTTTTAAATTTTGGTACAAAGATAAGAGAATAATATATTGATTAATTAGAAACAAATTTTTATTCTTTTGCAATAAAAAAATATGTGCAAAAATGTATGCTGTTTTTTCTATAAATTCATATCCAAGTATTTTATGAAGATAAAGGCAAATTTTGATATTTATTGCTACTTGCTTTGCATTTATATATTTTTAAATAATATATTATTTTAATATTATTAATCTATTATGATTTATTTTTCTTTAAACCTTAATAATTTTCAGATTGACAAACATTCCCATTTTGAAATTTATTCGATTTTCTATTGTTTTAAGATGAAAAAAATTCTCAAAAATGCAAATACTTGTTATGTATTCACATATGTACATATATTGTTTAGATTATTATGGATTTTATTTACCTTATTTTTTGCGATGATATCCAAAGGAATGAATTCTTTAAATGTTTGTGTATCTTTTTTCTTCTTCCATGAAACTTTGATTTTTTTCTAAAAAAACATTTTAATTTTTTTATATTTTTTGTATAACTAATAATATTTGTACCTTCTAAGCACGTTACTACACTCTCTATTTGAGG
>JAOUZG010005735.1:5652232-5688476 GCA_026289955.1 Argiope argentata | reverse complement strand
ACAAATTAATTATTTATTACATAAAATATTTAACTTTTCTAATGTAGAATTTTAAATGAACATCAATATGAAATTATTTTTTAATTGATTTATCTTTTATGAATGTAAAGCTTTATAGAATAATTGTGTATTTATCAAAATATAAATTTTACCAAATTCATTGCAAAAAAATAGATTAATTGATTAATCTAAATGAAGACAAAAATCTTCTGAAGTAATGAAAATCCTTTCTTTTTAGATTGCGTAGCTGAGGAACCAGTTTTGAATCCACTTCTGATACCCCCAAATCTTTCACTTGGTGATAACATCGAGTTAATGTGTACTTTAAAAAGAGGTAGTTTGCCATTAACATTTAAGTGGCTTCACAATGGAATAGATGTCACAGAGAAAATGAAAAAGAAAATAGTGATGAATCAGATGAGTACATACTTGTCGATCGGTAAACTTCAAGCTTCTGATATTGGTAATTACACATGCGTTGCCAGCAACAGAAATGGTGAAGATAGAGTAAATCTTCAAGTACTCATCGATGGTGAGAAAAACTTCTAGCGACTTGAAATCGGTTTTCATTTTAATGTAATTTTATAAATGTTCTGTGCTTTTTTTATAAAATTCTATACAACATTTTTTACTTAAACAATGAATTGAGTGAAACTGTTATGTTTCAGAAAAAAATAATTTTAAAAAATGTGTTTTTTCAAGTTTTTTTATTCAAGTTTTCTATTGACTTTAACTCCATTATCAATCGTTGAAATCTTACATTTCTTTTTTTACTTTTATTAACATGCATAATATTTCATTGGCGATTATTTTATTAACATATCACGAGAATTTTCTACTAAAGAAGAAAATTTAGTTTAATTGTGTCTGTTTACTTCCGATAACTGTCATTTTTTTATATTTATTCATAATCTTAACTACCCGTAAATTTTCTGATAATAATTTATATATTTCTTTTATCTTGTTCTACGTTTTTTAATATTTATTACAACAAATTCATGACATTCTTCGTTTATATTTTTATATTTCTTTTCAAAATTCAACAATATGTGGCGCTGCTATCCACTAGTCTAGCAACGCTTCTATATAAGAATCTGTTGTTTAGTTATTGGGTATCATTTTGTGAAGTTAGAAGCCTATGTTAAGCCTTTGGAATTATTTTAATCAATGTTTTAAAATATTTGGGAAACTCCGCTTAGATAAACATTGTACTAAAGTATTTTTCCTCAAACAACTGGAACAAGAGGTGCATAATATTCATAAAAGTCATCGAAATGATCTTCAAGCGACATGTAGAAGTTTTCGTCGCACTTTTTTTCATAGAAACACAGTTATCAAAAGGTGAGTCTTTATTTAATATTTCATTAATTGATCAAAATATTATTATTACTGAACTTATTTTAATCCTTTGCATGTTTTCTATTTTTATAAATGTAACAATGCACGAAATATTGATAATTTTTCCTGATTGCATTCTTTATGTTTGTGTATTTATCTATTTGAAATATATTGTTATGATAGGTATAATATTCAAATCAGTTTAGTGCAAGCTTAAATTCCCCAAAAAAGCCATTACAACTGCATTTAAATTTTCATGAAGAGTGTTTTTTCAAATTGATTTTTTTTTGAAAAACCAAATTATATACTGATTAACAGCTTTATTTTAGGCTTTCTTTTATAATTTTTTCTGATAGTTACGATAGCCTTTAACTTCTTAAAACTCTTACCGAATACGCACTTTTCAATAAGATGAGTATAGCAAAGATATTCAATCAGTCTTACATAAAATATACCTTTGCATATTTCAAAATAAAATATAAAATATGTATTTGTTATTTATATCATAAAATATAAAAAAGTATAGATATTAAATATGTATTTACATGCAATGATTAAAAAATGAAAATGCTTCATATATAAAATTAAATGTAACACAAATAAAACATGTTGTCGTAATGAATAAAGAGTAATGTAATCATAAATTAACTAAATAAATTTAATTTGTTATTTTATATATTTTAACTAATATTGCTTTTTATACAAAAAATGCACTTATGCTCATTAATATGCTAAAAATATTTTTTTAATGTTTTCATCTGAAATAGAAAATAATATTGAATATAATTGTCCTAATACAATCATATTTTTAAAAGGCTTTTCGAAAACTTCAGTAATTTATTCTTCGTATATTAATTCTATTTTCCTGTATCTTATAAATTGATATTTATTTTAAAAATTAATATTTCTTAAATTTAAAACTAAGTTATCAAGTATTGATTTCTAAAATTAATTCTTGAATAAAAGAGGAATGAAATGACATTACTGTTAAGATTATTAGATTACAAAATTAAATATTTATTTTTCGAGATTTAATCATTCTAAACATAAAATTATGAAATAAGCATACTGGTCATAAACATAGATGAAATCAAAAGCAAAAGCAAAATAAGATATCAAAATAATTTATATGCATATCTTGACACTTTTTTGAGAATTATTAACTTCAAATTGCTTCTTTCCTGCTAGAAAGGAGAATGCTATTTTTTTTCTAAATAATCGTTTTGTCTATTCACAAAGCATAAACTTTTTAGAGAACAAATTCTATATATAAATTTAGAAATCTACATATAAAAATCTATATATTAAGTATATAGAAATAGGTAACATAATTCAAAAACCCTGAACTCAAAAAATAAATATATATATGCCTTTATTAAAAAAATGCTAATCATCTATTACTGTTTTATCATTATATTGTATTTTCTGATATTGTATGTTGCTGATTTAATTTTTTTAACCATACAACATATTTTTTTCCTTTCAGTTTGTTGCGAAGGAGAAAAACCTGTTCTCAATCCTATGTTTATACCACCAAACTTAGCTGTTGGTGACATGACAGAACTCACCTGTACTGTAAAGAGAGGAAGTTTACCTATGACATTCATTTGGTATCACAACAATCAAGAGGTTTCCGATTATCAAAAATACAAAATATCTAATTCTAAAATAAGCTCCCAATTTTTAATTGGGAAAGTTACGGCCGCTGACATTGGTAATTACACATGTAAAGCATCTAACTTATATGGAGAAGATTCAAAGACTGAAAGTGTTATCATTGAAGGTATAACTATATATTTTTTTTCTTTCTTCCAAATCTATATGTTTATCAATAGATGCCGATTTTATCTTTGCATTTTTACTGTTACTTACCTGGTGAGATACATTTATTGTAGCTTAAAATCATATATCCTTATCTTTTATTTCGGACGTGTCTTATTTTAAATTAAATATTTTAATGCGTGCCATTATTAATAAAATATGGAACGCGTGCTAACAATTTTTTTAAGTAAAAATTGGGTATTTATATTTAGCTGTTGACACTGATTTATATTTCATTGGAATTGTTTTAATGTTGCTTATCTTGCGGAATTGGTTTATCGCCGATTTAAATCATATACTTTTATTTAGTGTCGTGCATATCGTTTGTTTTTGTTTTTATTAATGTTTCTTGCCATGGACAAGCACACTGACGGCTGTCAGCGATTTTAAGCCAAATGAGCGTCTCTTGTATTTGAAGTGGCGTCAACTAGGACCAAGAGTACTACTTAGCAACACATTTTTCACATTCGCTTGCACAGCCCCATTTCATAGGGGAGCACAGTCACATACCTCACAGATAGCACACAGAAGAATGACAATGCCCTAACCGGCACTCGAACATAGGAAGCCCAGATCATGAGGGACATGCGCTACTTCTATGCCAGTACGCCGGCGTGCATATAGTTTGGTATTTACTATTGAATTGAGCTTTTCATTCAAAAACATTATTGACAAAATACAGTATTATGAAATAAGACATTTGATAAGTTTTAGTGGCGTATATGTATGATATTTTACTTGAAATATCGGCTATGATAATTTTTATGTGATCGTTATGAATACGACAAGTTTTTTCTAATAATGAATCAACTGCTGTTTAACCGGTGAATATTTAAAATAAAATTGTTTTTATATTCTTTTTAAACAAAAAATTAGGATGATGAACACATTTTTGAAATTTAATTTGTATAGAAGGTAATTTAAAAAAATGTTTTACCTACTTTTTCTTCTCACAATAGCATTTGTGTGTTATACTAATGATGTTTCAGTATTTCTTTGCTCATTATATGCATTCATAATACAACAGTTCTAATATACGGTTTGGGGAAGATGGTTATTTTATTTTATTCACAGTTGATCTTTTATATATGTCGTGGCAAAGTTCATTTTGTTTATCCGATTATCTATTATGGTCTTTTTTATTTCTTGTACAGCATATTCTTTATCAGTTTTTATTCACACAAACTAACTTTCTTGATTTCTTGAAACTTTAATTTCCAAGATAATGAATGATATGCTTAAAAATTTCATTTGCTTGTAATATTATCGCTAAAAAATATAGTGAAATGAAAAATATTCGCATCTATTTCTTCTTTTTTTATTATGGATTGGATCCTAACAAGTTGAAGGTAATTAAATGTACGCTATTATTACTCTGTTGTGATATGAACTGTAACTATTATGTTGATTTCTAGCAACTTAATCAAGATACCTCGAATGATCATACAGAATCCAGTGTTTTTTCTTAGATCTTCTCCAAGATTGGATAATTCTCTTAGTTTGAATAATATTAGAATGGAAATAGCTCCGTTTACAAGGCATTTCCATTATCAGCATATGAAATTCGCATTGTTTTTTTTTCGATATTCTAGAACAAAAACAACTTACCGAAGGTTCATAAAAGTGAAAATGTGTATGAAAACCTCTTTTGAAACGTTTTCTCCCTAACACACTTTTTTCTAATTGTGGAGCGTTTTCTACATCCATATTTTTAATTTAGTGATTCAACAATTTAAATTCTTATATTTTTATGCAATATTCTGCGTACAATACGTCGTATGTAATAAATAAATTATTATACTCTTAAATTTCTAAAAATATTTAGATCTTTTTTATTCTATAAAATATCTATTTTCTGTGTTCCTTGCAATATTGAATTTCTTAAACACATGTTTATAAGCTTGGATGCGTAAAGATTTTTCAAAGCCTCATCTTTTTCTTTGTTGATCTTTTTTTAGTTTAAAAAATTGTTGTATTTTATATACAATATTTTATATACTGAATGCATTTGTACACAGAAACCACAAAAAAATCGAAATAATATATATATTGACAATAAATAATAATACTGACATAATACTGATAAGAATGCTCCACTATTTTTCTTAATTGTTAAATTTAATGATTTTATAATAATAAAACTTCCTTTTTGAAAACAACTTCATATTATTATTTGTTTTAATTCATCTTTTTACGATATAAAGATTTTTCAAATATTACTGGAAGTATGTGTTTTGCTATTATTTTTGAAACATTTTATTCTTAATTGAATTTTGATTGAATTCAAAATAATTCATTAACATCCAGAATTATTAAAATATTTAAAGTATTTTATTGTTTCAAAATGACAAAAGATCTCATTATGTTTTGAAATTTTTCATATAATAAAATTATGTAACATAATTTTTTAAATGGTTTTAGATATTCTTTAAGGAAAATTATTGCTAAATATTTTAGTTTCATTATAAATATTATTTGCCAAATATTTTATTACGTGTTATCTCGTGTTCTGCTTAGGTCACATCTTTCATTTGCGGTATACGAATTTCCAATGTGACAAATCATTTATGAAAAAAATTGTATCATTTCAGTACTATAAGATGTAATTTTCTTTATATTATTTGTCATTTTTAGTTAATTATTTGAAACTGTGATTTTTTTCTTTATAATTATCTATATTTAATTATAAAGGTTTTATTCTTTCAAAGGTGTTTTTTCAATATGAGAGAAACATAAATGCAATTTACCTTTCGTTTTTAATTGTGTGATATATTTTTTTGTAAATTCTTGTTTCCACGTTATGTGGCGCCACTGTCATTATTCTTATAAAAATTGAATGTGCGTCTTTTCTCCAAACGCTGCATTATAAAGAAGCTTCGACCTCTCTGCCTTTAACAACAAGATATTCACAAAAAGAAGAATTCGTTTTTTCTTATATTCATTATGTTCTATTGTGTTTCTCAAGATTGTGGATTAAAGAAAATATTCCTGCATCTAATTATCTTCTTTGGAAGCAAAATTGGTAAGTTATTTCATTTCAAGCTCTTAAGTAAGATGACATTAACAATCCTTATCGTCATTAACTTACCTAGTCTTAGTTTATCGTGAGATTAATTTTTTTCTAAAAAGAAAGTGTACTATCTATACTGTCATCACTTATCTTACAACGATTTTTCTTTCAATATTTTGTTTTTAAAATGGATATACTCATATCAATCTAGTACATAATATGTACTAGAACAACGTTTATGAAATAACACAACATATTCTTAAAATTTTAAAAGTTATTGTACAATGTGATTCATATTTTTCTGAACATAATTTCTGCATTCAAAATACTCTGCCTGTATTATAAAAAAGCTATTGACATTTTTTTAACAACTTTTAATGAAAATAGCTAGAAACTAGTCAATTTAAATTATTCCAACATGACACTGAATTCAATAATAAACAATGAATATAAATATATGAAATATGAATTCAAATTGAAAAGAGTATCTATTAAAAAAGATTTATAGTTTAACATATATTGGCAAAATGTGAATTTACCTGACTTTAAATAAATTCATTGAATGAAGGTATTCAATTTTTTTCATGAATCTTTAAAAGCTTCCATTTATTTTCTTACAAATTTTAGATGTCTTAGTATTTATTCTCTATACATTTTCATACGATGTACTTTTAAAGATTTTTTTAGTTGAAACAGTATTAGGAAGCAATTTAAATGAACTCAAGGAATATAATTAAATAATGTGATCGAATTTTTAAAATCATCATCTTTTTTCCTCTCTTTTTTTCGTTAATTTTTTTTTGGGGGGGAGGAGGTGGAATATGTGATTTAAACTTCTTAACAATATCATTATGTTGATTAGTCTATTAAACTATTTGTTTAAAAATGAAAAAGCATTAGCCAATAAATATAATTGATATAGTATATTGTTGATATACTTTTATAATATTCAAATACCATTATGCATATTTTACTATTTTTTAAAGGCATTTCAATTCTAAATACATTTCGAAGATTGGAAAGAAGTTTCATTCATATATGTCATAAATACATAAAAATTATTTTATATCCAGTTTTTCGAAAAGCTCAAAAATAGCTTAAACTAACTTTTCTCACTATTCTTATAAGGAAAAATAATTAAATCAATTTTGGAAATAACGATTTAAAAAATCACAATATTGAGTGTAAAAAGAAATATATTGTGTTTAATTTTAAAGCCCAATAAATTTCTTAAATACTCAATAAATTTTAAAATATTCTTAATTTAGCATACGTTTAAGGTCACGGGCTGAATTTTAAATACATTATTTATTCGTTTTAATATTTTTATAGAATTTATAACGAAAATAGTTGCACACTTGGTAATGAAATTATAAAATAAAATTCTCTCTTAGTATTTAACTCAATATTTTTAACACAATTAAATCATGAACAGTTTGGTATTTGATCGATTGAGGATTTTACATGTTTTTTCTTATTTTCTCATCTTCTAAAAAATATTTTCTTAAATATATAAAAACATAAATAAGAAATAAATTTGAAATTAAAACTCTATATAACTATTAGAAATGTAATATCTTTTTCATTTAAATAACAATATTTTTGAATAAGAAAGGAGTGAAATTCATTGATTTACTAAATTTCTGTATTATTATATTATTAGCTATTTGTGATTTTTTAATGCAGTTTAGTTACAATTTTTTAATCAATAATTGGATTTGTATGAAAAAACTCCTTTCCATTTATAACTTTTTATCTAATATTTATTTTTCTGAATATTTTAATTCAGTTCAACATTATGAACAATATTATGTTTCTTTTACCTGAATATCATGTTCTAAATTCTAATTGATTATTTCGAAAATATGGATTGTACAATTTTTTAAAATAATTTATGATCTGAAATTTACAATAGCAATTTAAATCATTTTAATCTATGATTTATATTACATCTCTATTTAATTTCTGTTTATCTGTTAATTTTTTTTATTTCCCATTCGAATATAAATTCTCTGTTCATAAGTCAAAATTATCATGTCTGTAATACTTTTCTTTTTTTTTTTCAATTTCAAATAAAATAATGAAAAGTTAGTTGTTTTTTAGAAAATTTAAGTTCGTTATGTTAACACTTTAACGGGCACAAGCTGTTTTCTTTCAAAGTTTTCATTTTGCGTTATATTTGGAAAAAAGAAGCTCATTTATGACCAAAAAAAAGTATGTTTGTTAAAATTTTGTTGTTGTGTTTGTAGTTTATTACAGGGGTGAAAACTACATATTTTCTACCATCCCAAACTAGCAATGATATTTTACTAACTTATTCAATAGAAATATATGAAATATAAATAATTTCACAAGTAAATATGATTTTTGTAAAAATATTTATTATTAGTTATTTCATAATTTAAAATTTATTAATTACACATGAATTAAGTGGTAGAAAAACCAGATACAATGTAAATTACCAAATGCATCATTTCAAATTATTCTGGTGAAACAACATAACAAGGAACTGAACACAAAGTAGCACTGACGTTGAACATGACACTTTTGTCCGTTTCTAGTTAATTTTGGAGCTACAATATTTTCAAAATATTTTAAGGTGGTGGTAAGATAATTACCACAGCCTTAAAAAGGGTTAAAGTGTATATAGTATCATTAATTTGCCAGCATAACGGTAATTTAATAAACTTTCTTATGTTACATGGTCTTGTTTTGAATCACTTTTTATATATATTTTTTGTTTTGTAATTCATTTATAATCACTAATGTTTATTATTTATTCCATAGGTGTGTCAGCAAATGAGCCTCCAGTTCTCAATCCACTCGTGATTCCGCCTAATTTGTCGATTGGTGATATAGCTGAAATTTTTTGCAGTGTGAAAAGAGGAAGTTTTCCGGTGACTTTTAAATGGTATCACAATGGCGTTGAAGTAAAATCTCACTACAAATATAAGACTTTGAACAGTAAAAGTAGTTCGCAGTTTTCTATTGGCGAAATCGAAGCCGGTGATATCGGAAATTATACCTGCGAAACATTAAATCAATATGGAGAAGATAGCAAAACACAAAATCTTTTAATTGAAGGTTTGTGAAATAATAATTTCTTGTTATTAAAATTTAATTTTTAATTTTTTGTTTTAAATTCATCAATAAAAAACCATATATATTTTATAATATTTAAATATTATTACTTATTCAATAAAATATACACTGATTTTATGCTTTAGAGAAAAAATATTGTTATTATTAAAACAGAATGCAGAAATTCTACGCTGTTTAATGAACAGAATTCTAGAATTCTCTTCATTAAACAGCGCCTCTAGAATTATCCGAAAAAATTTATTTCTCATAATGGTCATCCTATGAATTTATAGTCAGCTACATTTTGTAACCTTCAAAATTAAATTTAGCCCATCACATTCCGGAATATATTTTACTAAACAAATGGGACCTGCATTTTATCCAGGTAAATTCTTTTAATATTTAATTCTCTCTTAATTTCATTAAGTTATCATTATCAGAATTAACATCAAATCTCTTTCATTCTGTTTTAGGAATTTTTCTTCCAAATCCTTTTTCACATTTTCAGTCAGCATGAGAACTATATATTTAGTTTCTGGCAGCTTCAACATGGAAAATTGTCCTTGAATATTTAATTTTCTCTTCATAGTCTTTATAGAACTTGATAAAAGTAAGTAAAGAACTTTTGCATTAGCAAACTTTTAGAACTGTTTATTAAGAAAATGTATTCTGAATTATTTTATTAGTACATTTTGGTCCAAATGCTTATCTAACATACTTTTCTGTTATTCAATTTATCCAGTTTTCAAATTATATTTTGAAACATTGATTATTATATCAAATTATATTTTGTAACATGAATTCTCAAAACATACACATTATAATGATATGCTAATATATTTCATGGCATTCACACCGAAATGATCAGCGCTACCTATATTTATTCATACATTAAATTCTAGCCATACGTATTTCTAAATCTTTCTTTAATATCTTTAAAATATTTTAAAATATTTCTTTCATTATGTATATTCATTTCGACTGTAAGACAATTTAATGCCTCAGATTCTAAAATATTAAATTTGACCAATTTTTTTCGATACTATTTTAAAAATATTGAAAATAATTACTGTATAAATCAAATTATTTCCTTAAAATTCATTTTTATAAAAAAAACTTTGTTTTTTGTTTTAATAAGATTGTTTTTTATGTTATCTTACTGTTAAATAATAATAATGCATTTCAAAAAATATCAAGTAATGTAATTTTATCACTTTTACATGTTACCGATTTTATTTCTCAACTTAATTTTTTGAAAAGAGATATTTAACGTTAAATTTAATATTAAGATTATTTTAAAGTAAATTATTGTAAATACAAAAATGAAGCTTTCAATTTCGATTATTTCAATTGTATTCAGAAAGTTACAAAGCACAACGTTATGTGGCGCTACTGGTCCTAAACAAGAATATCACAAAAGCTGGCAATAAATGCTCTCAGATATGCTGCCGATGCAAACAGCTTTCATGCAACCGTTTTTTAACGAGTAATATTTAAAATATTTGCTTTTAAATACTTAATTATTAATACTATTATAGAATCAAGAGAAATGCTATTTGTGTATTTTATTTTGTGTCATCTGTGCGTGCATCTACTGGAATGGCGAGAAGGTAAACAAACTTCCAATGATCTAGCGTTATAATAGCCTTCGAAAATTAAAATTTCATGTTTAAGTGTTATTTATTTATCTCTTTTGATTGTCTGGAAATATTAAAGCAATTGCCTTTAAAAATCATAAATCATTCCATACAGATAAGTATTTCCTTTAATTTTAAAGTGGCCATTTTTATTTTTTTCTGAATAATTGGAATAAGCGTATCTCTCATTATAAGAAATTTTTAGGCTTCTGGTTATAGATTTTTAATCTTAGTTATATACATAACAATATAAAATTATATTGATACGGTAATAAATTTACTGTTCGCACATTATTGTTCTTAGTTTTTATTGCCTGCCCCCCCCCAAAAAAATATCAGTAATTTAAAAAAAATATCATGCAATGTATTATCTTTTAGTTTTGTCAAAGAATTTATTGAAATAATTACGATAAATGAAACACTTCACATACGGTAATTCACACGTAATTATTATCGTATTTATTTCCAGATCAAAATCTATGTTTATTGGCTTTCATATCTAAAGAAATTGAATAATAATTTTATGCAAATGTCTGTAAAGCTGAAAATAGTTTCCATACTTTCATACTAAGCAAATATTTTTTTTCCATTTCTAATTAAATTTTAGTTGGAGCAAGTGACGCACCTGTTCTAAATCCGCTATTAATTCCTCCTAATCTGGCATTGGGCGATATTACAGAAATTTCCTGTTCTATAAAACGTGGGAGTACTCCAATTACTTTCAAATGGCTTCAGAATAACGTAGATGTGTCCAATCACCCTAAATACAAGATTTCAAACACTGGCAGTAGCTCACGCTTTATTATTGGTCAGATACATGCGACAGATATAGGGAATTATACTTGCATTGGAAAAAATGCATTTGGTCAAGATGAAAAAACTATCAATTTAATAATTGAAGGTAAGGCGTTGTAAAATATTTTATCTAAAAAGTATTTGTATGAAACAATTACATTTGTAGTACTTATAACAATACCTTTAAAATTGTTAAATTTTTTGTGTGATTAATGTTTGCATGAAACCATTATCAAATGTAGTATTTATAATGGAACATTTAATGTTGTTCACATTTTATATAAAATTATTGTATAAAGGTTTTAAGAAATGAACGGTACTTCGTATGTCATATACATTAATTTTTCAAACTGTCATAATAAAACTTTTCATTGAATTTTTTTATTAGTAATGTTTTAAGAAAGTTTTCCAAATGTTACCGATTTGAATATTTCAGCAATGATGTTTCAGAATACTGTTTTATGTATACTTATACACGAATAAACATTTTGATTTTAATGTAAAAGATGCTATTAATGTTATTCAGTAAGAAAAAATTTTTAATCTCAGTTCAAAATTAATAAGAGTGTGCGTTATCAGATTAATACTAAAACTCTTTACTAATTGTTCCCGTTTATACTGAAACTAGTAGACATATCGACACATGTAAGTAAATAAATTTCAAATGCGATTACAATCACAAGATTTATTATATTATTATTATTATTTCTCATGTAATGTCCTCTTGGATTAAAAGACACAGAAAACATATAAAAATATACTTTCATAATATTATTATTTTATTACGTATAGTTATTTATTAATATTTTTCTTTTAATCTCAATAGCTATATTTGTAACAAAAATTTATTGTATGTTTATTTTTCCTACTATGTTTTACATATCGAAATAAGTGAATATCTTTTTGTAATTGAATATATTGATTTTTAAAATAATTTGACAACCATTTATACGCATTTTCTCTGATGTTATGTGCTTTCTTAAAGTATTTCATTTTTCTTTAAAAGGGACATGCTCTGCTGAAGTGAGAAATTATCCTTTCGAAATGATATTTGTATGCTTAAGTCTTGTTTCATATTAATTCGGACTTTTGCGTTGTCTTAATTCTGTCTTTTATTAGCGTTTGCGGGAAAGTTATCCAATACGACTAGTTTATAATTTACATTGGAATATGTATATAAGTTTGAAAAATCATTAATTCTTTTATATTATTGATATTTTTTCATTTTTCCTTTGATTTCCCTTAAATTATACGTAGCCAAAAATGAAATTTCAAATTCACAAAGCAATAAGGAGATAGCTTTCAAACTAGGGGCATGAATCCTTCTATTTAATTTATGTAATGAGTACGGATATTCAAACTTTAACATCATTATTATGTCAGAACATGATGCTGTTTTTGAGATGAGGTTTTTGACGTCAACAAAAATCCGTACGCGAAAAATAAAAAAAATTATTATCTGCACGATCATTTACAAAAATCAGCTTTTAATAACGCGTCACCATTGTATTTACGAAAGCTCTGATTTTTTAAAAAAATAAGTTAATGACTATAGCAAATAAATAGCTCGAAGGATGTCATTTTGAGAGCATGATTATATGGAATGAAATAAAAAGAAAATGTTACATTTTTTTAAAAAACAATAAATGCTAGAGAAATTTTTTGGATCGTTTTCAATACTAAAGTGACTCATTCAATGAAACGTTTAAAATGAATAAAAATATAATTTAACTTGCTCGAGCACGTGGTGCTTGGCCGTTCAAGAAATGATGTTCTGACATGATACATTGAAATATGCATAGCAGATTTCATTTTAATCTTTATATTTTCAAAGTTTATTTCAATTGAAGAAATATAACAAATATATTCTATTAATTTTTTATACAAATAATAATGCCTTTATTTTTAAATTTCACATAAACTATTTTTAATATATCTGAGTTTAAAAATACGTCATTTTAAAGAAAGCGTTTTATATATCTGAGTTTAAAAATAATATGCCAGTTTAAAGAAAGTGTACAAATCTTTTGTTAATTTAATAACAATATGTTTTCAATAATTATTCACGCAATTTTTTAGCAAATGATTTTTTTTCATATTATTTATTATTTATATAACAAATGTAAATATATTAGAAGTATGATTAACCTGCACTGTTTTCAATTAGTGTGCAACATTTTTTTTCTCTTAATCAAACTATTTGATCATCGTTGATATTTTTATCGGTATGTGGCGCTACCATACTGCTTTCAACCGAATTTGGAAAACACTAGATTGTATCTCTACGCATCCATAGTTGTTTACATTGGCTTTTTCTGTGTTTCTATATATTTGTGCTATCTTACAAAGACTTTTTTGCAAATTTATCAAAGGAATTATACGAACTATTCGGCGAATACGAAAAAAATCAAATTTTCAGAAGATGTATTCAGACGCAAGATGCTGCTTCATTATATTTTGGATGCTTATAACAACTATGATAATGCGAACAGGTAAGTTGATTTTACTCTTGAATTTGTTGTTTTTATATCCTCAGACAATCACATGTAATAGTTTTAACATTAAAAGAATGCATAAATCTAAATATAATTATTATGACCGATTTGGTGCTGTTTTATAAAATGAATACCTTAAAAGTCGTAACAAAATTAGAAAAACATTTACAAGATAAATAGTAATTATTGTTTCGCTTTAATGTCTTAAATATTACAAGTTTTTAAGTCAGTTGTCTAAAATCTTTATTTTTGCTGATTTTATTGTTTTATTTTCCATCAGCACATCCGGTACGTTTGTTTGCATTAATGTGAGTAAATAGTTACTTCAATGTTTATATATTACCTATTAAAAATTTTATCGTAGAGTTAAATAAACTGATATACTTTATATAAATATTTTTTCTTGTGTTAAAATTTTTCGAAAATAAATTTTTAAATCATTTATTATATGAATATATGGATTATCGAATTTAGAATTCTTTATTTTCCTATAAGCCTAGAAACTATAAAATCTACAACAAAATTCTTAATATACTACACAAATTTATAATTTCATCAGAAATAAAGCAGATAAACGCATAGAAAAACATATATATAATATCGACCTTTGGAAACCTCCTATACTAACAATAAAAAGAGTGCAGACTCTAATATATAAAAATTAAGGAAATTTACTTCTCTAATAAAAATAAAATGCATTAAAAGTTTTTCTAATAACTATAGAACGAACTTTTTTGTTAAGTGACGTTTTATTAATGCTATATTTATAGAGCAGATCTTTCAGAAAGATATACAAATTATTTATTTTATTAATAATTCAAAAAATTATATCTTCATATGGAAACTTAATGCATTTTACAAATCCTTCGAGTATATTTAAAATAAAAATAATAATAATTTCTCATTGTGTAAAGTTTTTAAATTTTTACTTGTCATTGTTATTGTATAATTGGCATTTTTATTTATTTTCGATTTGTTTTTCTATTTTTACACTATTTTAAACACAATTTTTAACGAAAATGTAAAGTTTTATATTTTTCTCTTAGGTTTGGCATCTGAAAATGCTCCAGTTTTGAATCCTTTGTTGATTCCACCAAATTTATCTTTGGGTGATATAACAGACATATTTTGTACAGTGAAAAAAGGGAAATTTCCATTGATATACAGGTGGCTCCACAATGGCCAAGAAATCACTTCACGTATAAAATATAAGGTCACCACGGTAGGAACTGGCTCACACTTATCCATTGGTGAGATAGATGCATCTGACATTGGTAATTATACTTGCGTTGTGAGCAATCCATTTGGAGAAGACAAAGGCACTGTGGAAGTTGTGTTGGAAGGTAAAAATAAACATCTACTTTGCTTCAATACAGAATTATAAGATCATAAAAAATATATAAATTTATATTTCACCATAATGAATAAATGTAGAATATGTATAAATTATTTTGTTACCATTTAAGCATAGTTCATATCCCCACATACTATACACTTGATAATTCACTATTTTAAGTTTTATATGAAAATTTGTATGTATTATTCCATCATTGATCTCCTGTTCATCAAACCATATTTTTGAAGAAAAAAAATTGTTCCATTCAATTTCATAAATATTTCGTATCATCTTTTGATTTAAACTGTATTTTTATGTATGTGTTTTGACATTTATTTTTAGTTTTGGAATTAAGATATAAATAATATGTTATTCCTTTTTTAAGCGTTTTTGTTTTTGAAAAATTGTTTTCTAAATGCTGGCATAATAACTTTAATTTATTGCAAATGTTGCCTTAATAATACTCATAAATTATTTGATACTGAAGCATATTAGCGAAAATTTTCAGAAAGAATTTTTACTACTTTTTATAACAAACAAGTGTTGTTCTCAATGTGTTATTTCGAATATTTTGTATGTCATACTGCGCATGGTTTAATTTCTTATATTTCATGTATAAAAAATAAGTAAAATTTTACATTCTTTGTAAGTTAGATTTTGGTTGTGTTTTGCTTAATGCATTCTAGAAGGAACATTTTGTCAAACGCCTGTATAAATGTATCGCAACAAAACCTGATGCTCTTAAACAAATCGGACTATATGAGTTGAGCATTGAAATCTGATACTCTATTATTAATCGGAGAATTTTGCTTTGATGGACGTAAATATACTCTAATGTTGGATTCTTTATGCAATTTTTTTTCATTATAAAATTTATTATATTCAATAAATATACCGAATTCGTAACCTACATTGTCGTGCTATTAATATTATGTTTTGGTTTACATGCAGTAATTACTAAAACGAATTTGTGAATCCACTGTTTCTTATTTTATTTTTCGCATTGTTTTTTAAAGTATTTTTCTAATTCTTGTTTGTTCGTCAAGAGATAGCAGTTTACAATCATTCGAATATTTTGCATTTTTTAATTAAATTATTTTACAAATTTTATGGTTTTAATATTGAAAGAATTTCTATTAGAATATTTTAAATCAGTTTTTGGGAATTCATTTATATTATTTGTTTAGGTCATCTGGGTGATTTAAATCGTTCTTATTTAAAAATAACTCAGCGTATTAAAATATAAGTGCATTCCCGTAATTATCATAAGCTAAAATTTGAAATTGCATTATTTTTAGTTGGTCAGAAAACAAACCTTTCAAAAGAATATAAGTAATTTGATCATTTTTATTGATTTTTATACCTGTAAAATTATTAGGGTGTTTAATGTGAACGATAAATTTATATTTTTGAAGAAACATGAACTTTAGTATGGATGGAAAAGAAAAGATCATCGACATGATTATTCTGACTTTTCAATATAAACATTTGACTTTATTTATTTTATTTTATTTTATTTACTTGATAAAATAATAGGAACTTTAAGTAAGTTAAGTGCCCGATTTGACGGAAAAAACTTTATAAACTTTAAGCATTAAGTCCTAGTTTTTAAAAATTTATTTCATATCTTTAGCCTTGTTTTATTGGGAGTTATTTTTGTGATGTCCTGTTATAGAAAATAGGCTTAAGGTAGAAGAGAAATGAACAGAAATGAATTCAAAAATTTAAAAACATAAAGTATATGTATGTTTCTGCTTAGTGGCGACATCTTTTAATTTATATTAGATTTAACACCAGATAAAATCATGTTACTTTTGATTCTATTTTCAATTCCAAGTTAAAATTAGAAATTGTATATCTAACAGGATTCTCAAACAATTCTAACAAAAAAAATTGAAAAATTGGAAGCTTAAATGTTGTTTTATAATATTATAAAAACACATTCTTTTAACATATCTAAACACTTTAAAAACATGTTTCTATTCTATATGGTTCATGTATTTCATAAAAATCTCGATAAAATTATTTTGTCTTTATAAAATTTGCATCCTTTTTATCATATAATTTGAACTTTTGGAAGATCTTATTAAATTTTTATAGATAATTTACTGCTTTATTTTAAACAATATTTTATTTTGAAAAAGTAGATGCTCTTTTCTTTGTTATATTTGAAAATTTTTGTTATTGTTTCAAAAATTAAAAAAATGCGGATTTTCATGTTTATCTTATATAATTTTTGAAAAGTTGAATATAAGATATCTTGTTAAAGATGCTTTCAAAATTAACTGCAATTTTTGATAATATTCAAAGTTGTATACCTATATCACGTGATTTATTTTGTTGCTTGTTGAGCGAATTCATTCTCTTGGGGCGCTGCGGATACTCCTGTAAAGACGCTTTCTCTACAGATGTAAACACAATATTTCCGTCTACAATTTGAACATTTTACAATTTGAAGACTAAAAAAAGTGTTTCTTCCACACAAAATATTTTTGAATACAAGATATTATATTATACGAATTCCGGTTCTTCTAAAAGTGATGAAACCAATGAAAAGGAGAAAGAGTATAATAGAAATCATTATATTTCTGATGACCGTGTTTGCCAATTGTAAAGGTAAGTCTAAAATTTTTCAAAATATTTTATAAAATATAATTAGCAGCATGTGAATTTTAGATTTTTTTATCTATGTGTTGGACAACTTTAAAATTAAATGTTCAACTTTAAAATTAAATTGTACGATCACATTGTTTTTTACTTTATTTGCAAAGAGTTAATGATTTGTTTATTCATTAAAATTTATCCATATATTTATACATATTCTACATGCATTATATAAAAAAGACAATCCCTTTAATATCATCCCCTTTTAAAATAAATTGTTTATTAATAAACTTTCTTTATTTTTGAATTTATTTTACTTATATACAAAAATTTCAAAATAAAAGGTAGCTTTATCCTAACTACAAAATTAAAATGTAAATCTATCTTCTCCGCAAATTCCAAAATAAGCATGAACTACTATAATATACTTGTAAATAATTAGGATTATTTTACTCCCCTATTTCCAATACTTAAAAATAGTTTTTATATTTTATTTATAACTAAAAATGACTTAGTATGTAGTTGATAATATATATATTTAAATACCTCAAAAATCTAGAAAAACCTCTATTTAAGTGTTTTTTAGAACAAAATGTATCTCAATGTTTCATTCGATTGTAAATTGTCCCATTAAATTTTAAGAGGTAAATTAGTGTGCTTATTGAGTCATAATTTTTAATACCGTAATTCAATTAAATACTTTTTTAATACTTTTAACAATATTCACATTTAATTAATTTTTTGTTTTCAGCAAACAGATCCGAAGATCCTCCAATTCTTTATCCTTTAATGGTCCCAAGTAATCCCTCCATTGGAGATAACGCCGAAATGCTCTGTTCTCTTAAAAGAGGAAGCCTTCCAATAACCTTCAAGTGGCTGTATAATAATCAGGATGTGACCTTAACTTCAAAGTATAAAATTTCCAGCACCGATAAAAGCTCTCACTTTTCAATAGGAAACATTCAACCGAATGACATAGGAAACTATACATGCGTCGCGTCTAACAACGCCGGCGTTGATCGTAAGGTTACTAGCATTGTTATAGAAGGTGAGATGCAGTTTCAAATAAACAAAATCCCAAAAATATCACTTGTCACGTGTGATTAAATTTTCTTAAACTAATTTGAGTTTCAAAGAAGCCTTGATTTCGAATACAATTATAGAAATCTATATACATTTATATGACACATTTCCAGCTTTTTATGTTATGATTTTTTTAATAATTAGCATTTTAGAATTCTAATATTAATTTTAGTGCTAAAAATTATTTTTAATAGTATTATATATTATTTGATTACTTATATGCATTTTGTATTATCTAAATATCAATGTATACAAAAAAAATTTCAAAAAATACTGATATTAATTTTAAATTAGTTGGTTATTCCAGAAATTGTTTGAAATATTTTTAATATTATTAACATTTTTAGGGTTCTCGTAAGTTACTGTTTGTATTTATCATCGATATGTGGCGCTACAGTCATTTCTCTTCAAAAATCAAATTGTATCACAACACAACTAGCGAATTCGCAATCTGAAGACGATCGCCAAAACTAAAGATGCACACCATCATTTAACTTCTTCCGAAGCTTTGATACCGATTCAAGACGAAATTAAAATGCTCCAAAATATTTTGTTCATTGTAATATACTTAGAAATTTGCGCAGGTAAGATATATCTTTTTTCATATATACTTATTGTAAAATGCATATCTCTATAGTTATTTTTGTGAAACAGAATTTAAAAGTTTTTTAATGTTATTTCTTCATTATCTACTTTAATACATTTTCTAAAACTTGTATTGCAAGTTATAATTTTGCCTTTTTAGTTAAAATAGCAATTTTCCTTTTTGAAATATTTTCGTAACTGTCATATCTCAGTTATTAGTTAAAACGCACGATTATTACATATCATAGCACATAAATAAAATAGTGCATAATTTTGATTATTCTTAGTTTGGAATCAATTCCTAATTATTATTCTTTCTATTTAAAATAGCTTCTGAAGGAATATCAGAACCACCTGTTCTTTATCCTTTGATGGTACCGTCGAATCCAACTCTTGGTGATGATACCGATATATTATGCAAACTAAGAAGAGGCAGTAAACCTGTGAAATTTGAGTGGTTCCACAACGGCAATGTAATAGATATTGGCGATAAACGAAAAATCACAACAACAGACAGAAGGTCGGTATTTTCAATGGGAAATATACAAGTTACAGACATCGGAAATTACACTTGCGTTGCATCAAATGCTTTTGGACGGGATTCAAAAACAGAAAGTGTGTTGATTGAAGGTAGATATGTTATTCTATCTTTATGGAGTTTGGAATAAAGTCAAATATTTAAAGCAAATTTAAACAAATTAATATTATTCACCAGGTATTTGAAACAATAATCCATCAAAAAAATTTCTTTTTTGAATTTTTATAGCACATCCGTGAAAAATAAAGGAATAATTGTTTATTTTAGGTATTTGTCTATAAAAAGGTCTTTTTTTAAAAAAATTCGTAAATGCAAATGAAATGAATTTATAATTTGAAGAATAATATGTTATTCTTCAAGAATTAGCATGTCCAAATCATGAGATAAAAAGGCTGTTAAATGCTGATTTTTTTAAACACATTATCTGCGTTTTTATATATACATTGTTTTTATATATTATTTATAATTTAATAATTTTAATTATAATTATTTATAATTTATAATTTAATGCTATATACTTTTATACACGTACTTTTAAAGTATGTGTGCCCAAAACAATCTTGAATTATATTAATTTTTTTATCACATAATACTTGCATCACACCAACTTATATGAAAAAAAGTTGTAATAATAAAATATTTACTTCCTGACACCTTTTATTAAATTATATTTTTTTACATTTTTTACATTTTTTTACATTTTTTACATTCATTGTAAAATTACTGACGTTTATTTAATTAGTGGTGATATATTAAAAATCTTTATTCGGCAAGAATTACTTTTATCAAGTGTTATTTTTGTGGATTTAGACATTATTCTGATAATCAAAATTTTTAAATAATTTCTAAATGTAAAACCCTTTGTGATTAGATACTGTAGGAAAATCTAAGTTAGAATTTTACAGTTTTTTGAACCACAGAAATTTCTTCTATTTATCAATTTTATAAGATCTTACTTTCATGAATAATAATACATTTTATTGAATAAAATGCAGGATTATCTTACATTATATTATATGTTTGCATGAAATATTTGAAAGTGCCATTTGCAAACTTTTGAATTTAATTTTCCGGCTTTAGATCCTTTAGATACACATTTGACGTAATATTATTAGAGTAATACGTCTTTTTTTTTTATTTTGTCTCTCCTTATATTGAAATTTAAATATACATCACACTCATGATTAATTGAAACTATCACAATATTGGTTTAAATATTTTTTGTACATTTAGAAGATTCTCTATATCTATTTACGTAAAATCTTGCTTGGATATCTTTATAAAAAATAATACTTGACTTCACCTCAACCTCAAGAAATACCTCACCTCAAGAAAATACCTCAAGAAAAATAATGATCTTTGAGTAGATTTTGTTGCGAGTTACAACTTTTGAATAAATATTTCTTCCTAAAAGAGTATGCATATCAAAACATGTTTATACGTTTACTAAATAAAATGTTCAATATAGAAATATGATATCCTATGCTTGTAATTTTAATCAGCCTGCGACAGAATAAGAAGGAATCTGCTAATCAGATTCTTCAAAATTTTTATTTCCTAGTGTTGTTGCATGAATCTATATTTTAGAAACATTGAAATTGCTTTTGCGTTCCATGATGATTGTCATAGCAAATGACTGAAATGGTTTTCATAAAGAATCGATTGCGGTTTTGATTAATCTAGGGATAAAAGGATTTTCTAAATCCATGATATTATTCTTATTTTAATACCCTTCACTGATATGTACCATTTTATTAACAGTTCTTTATATCCCTTTCCTAGTAAATTTGTAATTAGTATTTTTTTAAATATATTTTAACTTAGTTAAAGCCTTTTTATTGCACATCAACATAAAAGATTGGGTTAAACAAAACTTACAACTACGATTAAATTATCATTAGTTAAAAAATGATGATAGGTAAGTGAAAAAAATATATAATATTTCAACTACCATTCTGAATTTATGTATCTAAACATTCACTTCTGATACTGACGTACCTGTTACTTTTATTCACACAGATATTTTATTTGTGATATTAGACTTTCTCTTTTTTTATTCCATAAGTTTGATACATTTTGAATGTATTGATAATTTTCTTACATTTTTATTATAGTATCAAAGCACTTTAATAAAGAAAATTTAATTTTTTTTTGTAGTATTTGCAAAGCTGAATTCTACTGAACGAGTTTCTATTTTCAAAATGCAGAAAGTTTATTAAATATTTAAATTTGTCTGCTTAGAACTTCGTTTTTCTGCGATTTATTTTTTGAATGGGATAAAATTACTTTTATTTCTCACATAAATACTTTCTACTTTTTTTATTTTTCAATGGTGTATTTATTTTATCGAAAAATTATTATTATTTAAAATAATTTGATAGTAGTTTTTTTACATGAATTTTCAAAATTCATTAAGCATGAATTTAAAATAAAACGAATATGTATTGATAAGTAAGTATAAGTCATTATTATTTTTCATAATAAAATATATTTGTTATTTTTATTTTTATCAGTTTCTTGGTATTTTCTCTATTTAATTAAATAAAACTAAAAACTGCAACCACGAGAAAATTTGACTGGAGTGTGGCGCCCCCCTTGTCGAAATAAATACTCATCCAGTCTCTCTTGTAGTTTTGCATCCTTTATCAGCACTTTAAAGCAGGTAAGTAAACAAATGTCTTTATTTTTTATATTCCTTTCAATTAAATTATTTTTCATGTATTTTTCATATGCAGTATTATTATTTTTCAAAGCATATATCTTTAAACATTTTATTTAATTTAAACATTTAATTCATGTTTAACGGAGTATACATCTTATTTATTAGTAAACATTTTGGAAATCATTCTTTTATCATTATAATGAAATATTTAAAAATATTTTACAGGACTTTATAATACTAAGGAATACTGAAGCTTATCTGAAATGTATTACAAACGAAGGCTTATCATTAGAATTGAATTCCTGTTATTGTATCTTATACATGAGAGTAAGTAGACCTATGTGTTCATTTTCCAATTCTTTCAACAACTTTATCAAAAAAAACTATCATTACATTTTAGAGTTTGTCATCTGTATTAACATTTTTAGATACTCCGGTGAAAATAAATTTGTCTTTTCTCTTGAATTTTAAATTATTGAAACTGATTCTAAAAGCACAATTCTATTTAAATTTCTGATTTCAAGTACTTTGTTAATTTGTATTTCTATATATCTTTCCTTTATTATTTATTTTTACTTCTTTTTATTAACAGGTTGTCAAAATGAAATTCCTGTTTTACATCCACTTTCTATTCCTCCCGATCTTAATATTGGAGACAGTCTTGACATTCAGTGTAGTTTGAAAAGAGGAAGTCTTCCTGTTGCGTTTGAATGGAAAATAAATGGTGCAACACCCATGAAACGAATAGGAATTCAAATTAATACATCTCCTAAGCGAAGTATTTATGTTATTGACAACATTTCAGCGTCAGATGTTGGAAATTATACGTGCGTCGCATCAAATGCAAACGGTTCAGATAGAGTTCATGCAACTCTAGACGTTGAAGGTATACACTACAATAGAATTCAATAATAACTAGCATATTAATTTAAACAGCCAGATTAAATATGTTGTTTAACCTGTATATGTTTGATCTCCTTTCTATATACGATTTCTCCATACGATTCTATTTCCACATATGATTTGGTTATATCTGTAGTTATTTATGTGGGTTTTTTTCATGTATTTCATCTTTATATTTTTCTAATTAATTGTAATTTTTTATATTTTTAATTATTTTTATATACAAAATATACACACACAATTATGAAATTCTTCTCTGTTGCTTTGTATCTTATTTATCACGAGGTTTCATATAGAGATTCAATATTTAAGAGATCCACCGAAAGAATTGATTCCTCTTTGTAACGAAGTGTGGCGCTTCCAACCCATCGGAAGCATTTATTTCAGCTTCGACAACTTTATTTCGATTCGAAAACAAGCTGAAGGTACGTTCGCTTTTTAACAAATGTTCATTAATGTTTGACACTTTGTGTTCATCGTGAATATGATTTAAAATGTTTATAACATTCATTCCTGTTATTTCTATCCAGGATTAATTTTAAAAGATATGAATTATGGAGAATCACTGTGTGCAACTATGATTAGAGTTATTTTCACTGCGGAACTCATTTTGATTACATATACAAAAATAGGTACGTAAAATTTATCTTTACTATATTTTTCCCTGCAGTAAAATGCTATATATTTTATATATGCATTGTACACTTAAATCTCTAAATTAAATATTGTATGTTACAACATTTTATTATGTTACAGTTTTCTGAAATATTACCCATCGAATATAAATTACAAATTAAGACTAAATCTCTTCATTACTTATTTTACATACAAGCATTATTTTTTCGATATTTAAAGCGGCCTTTTCTTTTATTTGAAAGGATTTTGTATTTTTCCACAAAATATTTGCTTCTTAAGAGTTTTTAAAGCCAGCACGTTAATATATATAAAGATCTTATCGTAACGATTAATCAAAACCAAATATGGGTTTATGATTCCTCCAGCCTCTGATTTGACAACTTTTTTCTATCAAAAAGTATATTCTATAATTATACCATTTAATGAGAAAAATATGCATATAAGATATTTATCATAATAACCTGTATACTTATAGCTAAATAAATAGAAGATAGAATTCTTAGGGAATAAAATAAATGAATTATGATAATATTTTTTTTGCTTTACATAACCTTTCATTTAATATAAAAATAATTCAACTCAATAATTTTGTTTCTTAATTTCAGTATTCAGTGCCGGCATACCCATTCTACATCCACTGCTCATGCCTCCTGATCTTAATCTTGGAGACAGCTTAGATATTCAATGCAGTTTGAAGAGAGGAAATCTTCCCATAACTTTCGAATGGAAGTTAAATGGAAAAGAAATCAAAGGTTCTCCGGGAATTCGGATAAACATTTCCGAAAGGCGATCCGTTTGCGTCATTCAAAACATTAATCACGAACATATTGGGAATTATACCTGTAGGGCTTCCAATAACGAAGGGTTTGATGAAGTTCATACTGAATTAAAAGTTGAAGGTATTGGAGAAAAGTTTACCCTATTTTTAATGGTTCTGATTTTTAGTATAATTTAATCTGATTATATTATGACATATTTCTCATTTATTGTTATTATTTTGTTCTTCAATAACTTTCCGTTATTATAGTGATGTTATATTTAAATCACGTTATATTGATTTTACATCGAAACCGTCTTCTAAAATAATCGATGTCTAATCTATGTAAAATTGATTTTATATTGATAATGTCTTTTAAATAATATCTTCTAAAATATGTATTTAATCCAAATATCCTGCTATTTTCTGAAGTGATTCTTGTATGTTGGCGTTCTACGTGTTTTATCAACTATTGCAATTTTTAATTGCAAGTTCCATTTCGAAATATATATTTTAATTAAAATTATGTAAATGAAACATTGATTATTGAAAATTGTGCATATAAAGAGCGTCTCTATAACGAAGGATAAGACGTTTACACGGCATTAAAAATTGAAAGTATTGGGGAAAAGGTCACAATAGGACTCTAATTATAATTGTAATTCATTCTGTTATGACGTCATTTCTCATTTATACTAAACATTCTATTTGTTATTCAGTAGTATATATGCATTATTTAATATCCTGTATTACTGAATAAATTTCAATACCATAATTTTTTTAAAAATTAGATAACATATGATTATAAGGCTTTTTACTGATTACAGTGATATAATATTTTAATTTTCTCATATTTTTTATATATTGATAACGTTTTCTGTAATATGCATTTACGCCGAGTATTCTAATTCTTACAACAGTTATTTTTTCTTGAATGTTGGTTTACCATGTATTTTTAATATCTTTTAAAGCCTATAACTTCATATTCTGTCTCGAAACATGTATTTCAAATAAAATTATATAAAGAAAACATATATTATGAACATACTGAGAACTATGCATGTAGTGATCTTCCAGTAATTTTGGATAGGGCGTTTAAATAGAATTAAAAATTGAAAGTATTTGGGAAAAGGAAGAAGTACTTTGCTTATAAGGACTCCGATTCTAATTATCATTTTAATTCATTTTATTATGATGTTATTTCTCATTTATATTGTGTTTGTATATTCTGGACTTTATTATATCACTTAATAGTACATTAAAGTAAATAATTTTAAATAGAATATCAATATAATTCATCTCATTCAACATGGTGATATGCTATTTTAAATTTGACGCTACATTGATTTTACAATAACGATGGGAGGGGGGGTTGTAATATTTAATATAGAACATTCAAATATTCTATTATTTCCTATAAAATTTATTCAATTTTGACTGTTGGTGTTTAAAGTGTTTTTAACATTTTTGGTACACAAAAATTTCTTGTGCCGTCTTGAAAAATACATGTAAAAGAAATAAAATGTCTTATGTCGTGATTGTGTTAAAGAAATAAAACACAAAAAAATTTTGTTGATTGAAACGCGTTTCAAAATGGTCAATATCAAGAAAGAGCTTGATTTTTATGATGTTTCAGCTTATATAGTGTGAATTATATTAATGTAATCATTATTTTTCTACAATTTTTCATTTGCGTTTGTGTCTTAAAATTTCATAATATTAATTGTTTTAAATTAAATATAGATTTATATCAAGTTTTGTATCAAATACTTTTAACTCTATAATTTCACGATATGTGGCGCCATGTCTCGGTTTCGAATTTTATAGCTCCGAAAGAAACCGTGATTAACTGACTGTGCTCCCTTCAAGAATTGTAATGTTTGCTTCTCCTACTCTCTTCAACGTCTTTGCTAACATTTTCCCAGCCCGTAAATCAGCAGAATGAAGATTTATATTTCCAAAGTGTTATTCCTAAGCTTGTTTGCCATCTCTTTGACAGGTGAGTTATTCATTAATTTTTTTTTTTTTGAAATTCTCATTTACACTATATAAAGTGACGCTTTTATTTCATCATTCATGCATAGCTAATATGATGATGCTTTTCTAAATAAATAGCTTAAAAGATAATTTAAAAGCAATTTATAATCATTACTGACCCCACTATTTGAAAGAAGAGCAAATATTTTCCTTTGTTGTAAAGATTTAAACTAAAATTTTACCAATTGCAGACAGTATTCTTAAGCAATAAATTTCAAAATTATAGAACTATATATTTTTATTTAAAATTTTCTTCGAGTTTTCGTTAAAAAAAATCTCTAAAAGATAAAATAAATTTGCTAATAATTTCAGTGGAAAAAAATATATCCTTTATTTTTAATATTAAATGCATCGTCTAGCATAAACCATGTTTCACATCTTTAAAAAATATAGTATATTCTAAGAAATTGGATTTTTTTTTTTTTTACTTTAAAGAAAATTTTCACTTTTCTTTCAAATCTGTGAATCTGTTTATATGTTTATGCATTTATAGTAGAATATCAACAAATAAACTTTTATATTTTACAAATATTACTAAAATGTTGATCTATTAAAATAATGCCTGTATTTTTACTAAAACTCATTTAATGTCTCAACCATGAAAAAAATCAAGAAAATTCTGAATTTTAAAAAATATATTAAGAAATGATCTTAATTAACAGATCCGGCTGTTTTTTGCATTTTATTTTAAAGCAGAAACAAAGATAGATATTTTAATATGGATATTTTCTTGAAAAAGTATTATTTAATTTATTATCCTATGTCATTTAACACAAAATTTCATATTTTAAAGTTATAACTAAGCATTTTTCTTTCTCTTTTTTTACTTTTGATTTTATTTTATAACATTACTGCTTATATAACAATACTGCTAATAATAATAATATTAAGAGAGAGAGAGAAACATCCAGCTCAATTTGCTGTGAAGCGTGTTTTCTTTTTACAAAATATATTAATTTATTTAGATTAAAATGCAGAAATAAGAGATATAAAACTGTATCTTTTTTTACATGTAATTATATCCTAATTATTCACAATTCTCTTTTAATGAAACGGAGAAAAAAGCATAATGATTTTAGTATAAATGTTTAGTTATCATGATTAACTTCTCAAAAAAATATAAATATATAATTATTCATAAATATTAAATGCATAAAAGTTCAGAGCTAGTAGCAAAACTTATATTCATCTATAAAAAAATCACTCTGAGAAAAAAGTAAAAAAAGAACAATCGATGTAAAAAGATTTTTTAATTCAGAAATTTAATCAGAAAAATAAGATTCAAAAATTAAATATAAAATGAATGAAAATATAAATCAAACACTTATCTAAATTTTGAAATTATCGTTAATTTTTTAAAAACTTATCATACAAATCTAAGCTTTCATTCAGTTTGAAATGCCAAATTGGATGGTTAAGCTATATATGTATATATGTTGATACTGTTTTCGTAATTCATAATTCCTCATTATTTCTGATGTTAGCTACCATACTTTCAAAAACATCGTTAAATTGAAAAACGCTGGTGGGATAATACTCAATCTCAGCTTTTATTCCAATTTCACTGCAAAACTTAAAAAAACGCAATAAATACATTAAAAAAATAAATTTGTATGCTTTTTTATCTTTATTTATTTCTAACTAAAACAATAATATGCAAGAGAAATTGATCTCAAAATGTTTTCTATAATTAATTTTATTCATAGCAAATAATTTTCTGCAATAATCGTTTCATTCATAAAAGAACATTTAAAAGAACATGTAAAACTAATGAAAAACATATCAGAATTTATCCATTATTTATGAAATGAGTATAAAAGATTTAAAAATAAGATTCAAAAATTAAATTTAAAATGAATTAAATTGTTCTGTAAAAAATATTCAAAAAGAAAGAAAATAAATTGTCTGAGTAAGACGTTGACTTACTTACTTACTAGGGGGGGGGGGGAAGCTTGCTTCTATTAGCAAGATTTCTACGATAAGTATAGCTGAAGGCGATCTGAAGCGTAATTTCTTGCTGATGATCCAGTTTTATTAAAAGAATCGTTGTAATCTATTTTATGACAAGAAGTCTTACTTTTTATAAGATTCTCCACATTATGAGCCGGATCCTACTTTAATTTAAGTCAGGGATGCACAACCTATGGCCCGCGGGCCAAAATTAGCCTTTGAAGTTGGCCCGCGAATGTTGTTAACAAAATAAGACTAATTTAAAATGAAATGAGAGTTTTTGAAATACGAAATCTGATACGAAAACGATTCTAAATCGGAATAAATAATTTACAGTTGTTCATTAAGTTTATTTATTTTTTATTTCGTGGCTTTTCAGTTTGTTCCCTTAATGGCTACCTACGAAAACAAGTTTTCGTATAGGAGAAGCTCGCGGACGTGAAAAATTTCCACTCATGAAAATGTAGTATGATCAAATTAAAATCTTGCGTATGGCATTTGGTGAATGATTTTCCGATTTTGAAAAGTTTAACAAAAATTGATATATTTTCACCTCCATTTTCTGTTGATGTAAATCTAGAGACTGAGAGTATGTAGTTTGCCTTAATTGATTTACAGAATTCGGATTTTTTTTTTCAAAAATCAGTTTAAAGGAAGGATATTAGAATTTTATAAAGACGAGAAATTTTCATGCTTAAAGCAAAATGCAACAGCATGTGCAACTTTCTTTGGCAATACTTACATTTGTGAGCAAACATTCTCACGAATGAATTTAAACAAAACAAAAATAAGAAATAGAATAGCAGGTGGAAACCTTTCTTCTGTTCTACGTATTGCCACAACCAATCGTAAGCTCAACATAAAATCAATAACTTCAAATATTCAGTCCCAGCCATCTCATAAATTCTTACTAATTTTGATTATTAATTTTTTTCAACATTTTAATTGTGTTCTCTGTATAATTACTAAAAAGTCTTCTACTGTTATTCTATTTCGTTTGCCACCTTTTTTAGTAGGAATCTTTTTTTTTGTGATAAAGTATTTTAATCATATCTATAATGTTTGTCTTTCATTCATTTATTTATTGCATAATGTGTGCATGAGTAAAATAAGTAAAGTAATTATTGTAATTCATGAGTATTGCTATAAAAAATAGTGTTTTCACGTTTATAGCCTGTTTTAACTTTCACGTGCTGTTTTGGCCCTCAACATTATTCTTTTTCAGATTTTGACCCCTCATCTTGAAAAGGTTGTGCATCCTTGATTTACGTCATAAAAAATAATCCTCTTATTCATTTATAATATAAGATTTTTAACTATGTATAATTCGATTTTATTTTATTTTTGCTAAAATTTATTTTTCAATTTCTTTTTATCTATAATGACAATTAGAAAATTCGGTTTTCAAATTTATAAAATTCTTTCCATAGCATAAATAATTTTAAAATGTTTTGTAAAAATTATAAATTAATATGATGCTACAAAAATTAATATAAATATATCAAAAATAATGTATAAATCAAATAATGTTATACATCAAAAATAATGTTTTAATACATTAATGCATTAATCATACAAATTTAAATAATAAATGGACTAAACTGCTTTTTAATAAGTGACTTTTGATTAATATTTCAGCTTCATATTACAAAAATTAGAATTTAGTTTATTGTTTTTCAAATAAATGTTAGATTTCGAAATTTTAACATTTTTAAATTCATTTTTAGTTCGGAAAAAACTTAAAAAATAGCGGAATATTAAGAGTTAAGGATATTAGAAAACTATGTGCTTATATTTAAAACATTATATAATAAATTATTTTAATCATATAAATAACCCCAAATAGGATATTAGTTTTTTAAAAAAATTTGTTTTCTTGTCATTTCCTCTAATTATATGATGCTTTTCAAATGTATTAATATTTACTATCTTCTTAGAAAAGAATTTGTATTTTATTAATCTGAATATTTCATTTTATTGCAGTTTCTTTATCTGAAAAAGTGGAACTGTATCCCATGTTTGTACCACCAAACATCGGTCTAGGAGATCCCGTGGATTTGATTTGCAGTTTGAGAAAAGGAAGTTCTTCTGTAACATTCACTTGGTATCAAAACGGAAAAGCTATATCTGATTCTTTAAAGAAAAATTTTAAAATAATGAATACGCCGAGGAGATCAGTTCTTAATATAGAAACATTAAGTTCAGAATCGATCGGAAATTACACTTGTCAAGCTGTAAGTGATGTCGGAACTGACGACGAAAGCATCCTCGTGTATGCTGAAGGTGATAAATATGTTTTTTTCCGATTTTCTTATACTATATTTTTGGAATATTCTTGATATTATCCCTATTTTAAACATAACATTTTGAATTTGATTTAGAAAATAAAATGTTTCAAAATGATTCGTTTGGGTGATCAATTAATTTTCGGTTAACAAAATAATTTGGTTCGTGTTTATTCTTGTACCATATTTCTAATCCTTTCTGTCAAATATTTTTACATCCTAAATAAAATAAAGTATTATCTTCGTAATTCTGAATCCGTTGTTGATTTACCAAATTAAATTTGGTTTTTCATTTATGGCTTCTAATTTTGGTTTTAAAAAAGGATATCGTGTCTGTAAGCGATATATTTGTTTCTTGTTTCAGCTACATTGATAGTTTTCGAGTATTGCGACACAAATTTAATTCAAATTTTGAATTTCTTCCTCACAATATTTTTTTCCTTTAATGCTTAAAAAGAGTTCAAATAATATCTTCGATATATTGAGACCTAATTATGTGAGACATTAGTGTTGTGTTTATTACTTACAATATATTTTTAACATATCTTGATGTGTGATTTTTTATTCCTTTCCCATGTCGTTTAGTCACTAATCAACTATATTTTTTTGTATTATTTTCTTATTGATATGAATAAATAAATTTTATAAAAATATTTCTGTATTATTTTGTTGCAATTTTTTTATTGGCCATTTTGATTTGATAAATGTTAGAACAGTTGCACTTCTTTCTTACTCTTGTAGTTGATATATAAAAGAATTGTTATAGTATTTTTATTCTATATACATTTTTTCTGTGATTTTTTTTTCGTATAAGATTTAAGTAATACTGATTATATCAACATTTTTTAATAATTTTAACTTTTTTTTGTAATTGCTTTCTTGTGTTCCTTTATTGAATTTATTGTTATTTTGTATTTTAGATAAATAAATTTAAGTATTTTATAATCATAATGTATTCTATTTTTTAAAGATATCTCTATTTCGATACCTAAAATCATATTCTGCTGAATTAAGTCTTCAAGAGTCAATGAATTTAAAATTTTCAAAACATACTGATATAAATTTATTTCAATGCGCTTTGATATGGAGTAATATTCATATATTTCTTTAACTTAGAAATCTATTTATGCTAATTAGGTTGTTTTTCTAACTAGACCCATTTTTCTTTTAGTTCCACCTCACTGGACCAAGGAACCGATGGACACTACTGCAGCAAAGGGGTCCGGATTGGTTGTAGATTGCACAGCAACAGGTCACCCTGTTCCAAGAGTATCATGGAATAGGCAGAAAGGTTAGATTATTGAAAGCAATTTTAAAATTTCAAATTCATATGATTTATTAACAACTTTTAATTAAAATATCGATTACTATATGATAAATAAAATATAATATGTAAGTAAGTCGTTTCAATTGATCAAATGATATTCCTCCTGTAACTAACGTATTATCAAATTTATTTTATTTCGTCATAATACAAAACGTTTATGAGAAAAAAATAAGTGAAACAATCTTTTTTTCAGCTTTTATAAAGTGTTATCATAATGATATAATTGATCTTTTATTCATTAAAATATGCAGCTGTCTTATAAAATTTTATATTCATATTTTACAAACTTTGATTTTATCTTTTTTTACTATTGTTATTTTAGATTATTATTAATAGGATAAAATATATATTGAGATGAACTTGTAAAATCAATCATACAGAAATTTTCAACCTTAAAAGTGATGTTAACATTAATGTCAAAATATTTTTGTTTATTTAATTGATGGTAACTTTAAAAATAAAAATATTAATCCATGAAATAGAAATAAATGCTTAAGGAGAGGGAGAGCAACTCAATAGCTACGTTTTAAAAATAATACGAAAATGTAAAATCCTTATATTATGTTGTTTTCAATGGCGGTTAAGGAATTTTTAGTTAATGATTTTCCATATATTAGTAATTTTAATTGGTGTACAATACTTCCTACTGTTGTTTTTGCTATTATTTATTTCACTTTTGTTTTCAGAAAACGTCAAATTCGATAATTCTTCAGGTTATTAAATGATATAAACCAGTGTTTCCCAACCTGAGGCTTACGCCCCACAAGGGGGGGGAGGGTCGGGCGTCTCGCATGGGGGCAATTTGAAAATGGTCTTAATACAACTTGAACCTTTTTACTCCTAACATAAAATCTCTGTGCAGCAAGCACAAGGATCTCACTAAAGTAAGAACACAAATTAATATTAAAAAATCAGTATTAAAATCATTTGGAATTTGAATTTCAGTTTTTCTTTATATGTTTTGAAATTTTACTTACTGTGTTTAGTTAGCAATTTCATAGTGATTTATTCCTAGTATCCATCATTTATATTTCTTAAATGGACAAATCAATTTTTTAATGTTAAATATTATGTATGTTACATAGAGGGGGGCGTGGAAACTTTAGAAAGGTTAAAGTGGGGCATGTCACAAAAAAAGTTGGGAAACACTGGTATAAACACTATGTATAGTGTAATGCCTTTTCTAAGCTTTTGAATTTAAAACTAACTCATATCAAGTCTAGGCAAATTTGAATTTACATAATCCATTATATTTAATTTAAGAATAATTTTATGCCGTATACCATAAGATTCATACCTGTTCATTTCGTTAAGTTCTTGCTTGTGCAATTTATTGATTCCGCTAGTAACAGCATATCCTTTTTGTAGGCACAGAACACCGAGAGACGATACGTAATGAAGGACAGTGGACCACGGCGTCCAATGGCTCTCTCGTATTCTCCAGAATTGATGAGTCGGATGCTGGAGTTTATGTGTGTGAGGCTCATAATGGCATCGGACCAGGGATTTCGAAAAGCATTCAAATCAGTGTTCATAGTGAGTTATTATCTCTTTTGAATTCAATATGTATTCCCCTGCTAACGCTTCAGGTAAAATAATGATGGAGCTTATTGGCGCCCTCTCTATTGACGGGATATACCTCCCACTAGAGAATTTATTGAAGCATCTATGAAGTTATTATGTAATAGATTATATTAGTCGTATTCTTACCTTTGGCTACTCCGTCAATCAAAGTATATAGATTATTAATTGCAATGGGATTACTTAAATACAAATGGAGTAAGTTATAATTTACACTTCGAAATTAACATGATCTTCATAAACAAAAGCAACCTGATGGGAAACACTTATTTTAAATAAAATAATTTTACAAAATAGAAATTAATTTTCATTTAATATTTAATATTATAAAAAAATTGTATTTTTGACAGTTAATTCTTTTAAATTATTCTTGAGATTATCTATATCGAAAATAGTATAATAATAATAATACATATAATCTTTTTATCCCATTTACTAAGCATCATTTAAAGGATTATTAGTGTTGATATAAATTTCATGAAAATGATGTAGAAATTTTATTTTACTTTTTTTAAAATTTTGAACTAATTGAAACATTTATAAAACAAATTCTGCACTTTAGAAAGGTGGTCTTTCAATACAAAAAAAGAATATCTTAGTTCAACATAAGTTGTTTCAAAAATTATAAAAATATCTTACCCCATTCAAAAAAATATTTAACCTTTTACCGCATATAGGTCCATATATGGTATTGCAGTTTTGATTAAATTTTATTTCCAAATTAAGTATTATAAAATAATTCAAACTGCTTTAATACATCAAATACTTGTTTAGCAATAATAAAACGCAAAAAAGATGTCTATGATTTTATGACATTTCGAAATAACCTCACTTTTGTGTAAGATGGTGAAAAAGCAGAATTGAAGTATATATACTTTATATATGAAGTATATAACTTTTGAAGAACTGACCCACTTTGTACTATAATTTTGGAAAATCTGAAGAATAACCTGTAAAATAGTTCGAATTAACGGCTATAATTCCGATTAATTATATTTAGTTTGCTATTGCTCAAATAACTTTAAATTAGAACATGATTAGTTTCGGATTTATTTCTGGTACTTCCAGACAAAAAAAATTTCTCTTGTGATTAACATGTCTCACTGTTGCCTGAAACTGCGCCTCAATGCCTTTTTCATTTTTTTTTTCAAAAAAGTCTTAAGAATAAGGTGAAATGGTTTTACACACTCTAACACTTTTTTCAATAACAAGAGGACATACCGTCGGTGAACCAAAACAAGAGGCTATAACTCATAATGTATTTGCTTTATGACAGTTGAATTAATTCTAAACCAAAATAAAGTTTTTAAAAGTATTCCTGAACGACTAAGCAGGTTTGAACAAAACTTTGCGTGCTTGTTCTTTAAAACAAGAGAAAGAAAATAGTCAAGTCTTCAAAAAGCAAAAGTTAATTACATGTCCAATTATTTTATAAATTACCTGAAATTCTGTCATTTTTTATGTAAATTTTGGAACAAACTATTTTACTGGATATATTTTCTTACCCCATTATAATATATTTAATGCCATCGCATTATAAATCTCTCAACAATTTACCTAACATCAATGACAATCAAATATAGCATAAACACTTATTTTCTCTAATTGAATCACTAACTTGAAAAGGGGAACAAATTTCAACAAATTGAAATGTACAAAACGTGCAGATGCTCATAATGATCCTCAAAAATTCAACGGAGATCACTAAGTAAGCCACTGATGAAAATACAATAAGATAACATTTTGTAATCAGTTAAAAGTAAAAAAATTCATAAAAATAAGG
>JAOUZG010005735.1:5602932-5648059 GCA_026289955.1 Argiope argentata | reverse complement strand
TAAAATAATTATCATTAGAGAGAGAGAGAGAGAGAGAGAGAGAGAGAGATGTCTCGTGATTGTTTCAAACCGGTTTAAATGGATTAACAACTTAAATTAATTACAATAAATAATAATTTTCTCACTTGATAACTTGAAATTATCAATCAAAGATTTCATTCTATTTCTTTTTATTTCCAATATTTTCTGTTGTATGTAATGTGTTTTATAATGTTGAGAGATATGTGACTCCTCACATTCTTTGTGCAGAGCCTCCTTCCCCTCCAACGGGCATTCGTACTTCGGAGGTGCAAACCAAATCGATCCGATTGTCCTGGCAACCGTCCTCGTCGGACGAAGGGCTGGTCGAGAACTACGTCGTCCGATACTGGAGGAACGACGGTGAGTGGATTCTGGCGGCGGAGCAAAATTGATCTTTTTTGTATGAAATTTAAAATACAGACGTATAGCATTTGTTTTAGATTCTTATTTTTAAAAATATTATTCTAAAATTAAGGAGATTAGATTACAATATAGTTAGCACATTCATAATGTCACATATATACAAATACTTATAATAAATACTGGTACTACAAGCACTTGTATTTAATACAAATGCATACAAGTATAATATATTGCCCTAATAATAAATAATTATTATCTATTATTAGTACAGTCTAATGAATAAGAAGGGAAATAGTAAAATGCTCGTTCTAAAATAAGATTTTAGAACGAACAAATTGAAAAAGAAAGATTTGATAACTAGCAGAGAAGCAGAAGCTTTTGAACACTTATTTTTTAAGTGAATTTATTTTCAATCTCTGTTTTTATGATGTCTTAACATGATGTTGTTCTTGGAATGAGGTTTTTGAACTCAACAAAAATCCGTTGGCAAAAAATTGAAATTTTATTATATCAATCAATCAAAATTTAGCCTCTCAAAAATCAACTTTTAATAACGCGTTACTATTGCATTTACAAAAGCTCTGATTAAAAAAATAAGCTAAAGACTACAGCAAATAAAACCTTAAAAAATGTCATTTTGAGCACTTGATTATATGAAATGAAATAAATAGGAAATGCGATTTTTTTAAACAATAAATGCGAGACAAAGTTTTTTGGTCGTTTGCAATACTAAAGTGACTCATTCAACGGAACAATTAAAATGTATAAAAATATAATTTAACTTGCAGGAGCAGGTGGTGCTTGGCCGTTCAAGAAATGATGTTCTGATATGATGCATTGAAATATGCATTGCAGATTTCATTTTAATCTTTTTAAATTTAACCAGAGTAAAATTTTGAAAATTTCTTCTGCAATTCTCAAAAGTTATATTAAATTTGTGAGAGTTTCTTTATTGACAAATAAAATTAATTAGCGCATCTTTGACTGAGGAAGAGTCAGATAAATAATATGGATTAATAATTTCACAAATAACCGTTGGCAATCATTAGTACGAAATATTGTTTTAATACTTGAATTCAAAAATTTTACTGAATATATCGTGTATCTCTTGCCAACTATTCTTGGCCATGCAGTTTATAGTCAATAATTGCTATTAATAGTACCCAAAAATCGAATTTATATTTTAGAACCGGTTTTTTTTTTCATCTGATTGAAGACAAAACGTGAAGCAAAACTCACCAAATTTCATGCATTTAAGTCATTTATTTAAGTCCTTATATTTTTTAATTATTTCACTTGTATGCTATTTTAAAATACTAACTGAAAAAAAGTCAATCTCTTAACGTATTTTGATTCCAAACTTGATCGATATCTACCTTTTAGATTTTAAAATTATATACCAAATTTTATCTATCCAGATCTCTTTTTGCAGTTATTGTGTAAATTCAAATACCCGGATAGACAGACTTCTACTGATTGGATTTCTCTCAAAAGTTGACTGAAATCTATAAATTTTGCGTATAGACTATATACCAAATTCCATGTCTCTAACTCATAATGTTATCTCTTTAACAGATAAACAGACAGAATTTTATAAATGTAATTTTCGTACTGAAGGGAATCAGAAAAGTGGAGATGAGTCCAAATCTCGATTACGATTACGATTTTGACAATTACTCTTTATATACTTTTCAAACGAGAATGTAAAAAATCGAAAACTGTCCTTGAATAAGAGACATGAAATTTGGCCTTGAAAGCGCATGGCATAGAATAATAAGTAGTTTATATTATGTGATTTTATGTACACAACTCTCTTGATTAATGAAATGTACGTAAAAAAATTTAGAAAATATTAAATTATATATTCTATACGGATAACTACTCAATTTTTAAAATTCTTTATAAAAAATGGAACAATAAATTATCTGATATTTATTGAATTAATTTGCTCTGTATTCCAGAAAAGCGAGGCAAACTGCACCAGGTGACTTTGCCTGCCGTTCAGACATCGGTCACTATTCCGAATTTACATCCGGGAACGTCCTACAGTGTGCAGGTGTTCGCCCAGAATAATGTTGGTCAAGGAGACCCGTCTCAGCCGATCACTTTTAGAACAGTTGAAGCAGGTAAAGAAAAATGATAAACACATTTCTTTAATGTAATAAATTTATCTAGAATATAGAACAACTAAATTAGAATCTTGGTTTCATGGTCAAAAGTTTGTCAATAAGGGAGTGCATGTTCAAACTGTTCGTTATTCAAATTATTTGTATTTTTAACACTTTCTAAAAGGTAAGAACAGAATCAAGGTTGTTGTTGTTGTAGTTTCAGACAAGAGATTATATATATAACAAAGAAGAGCTTTAAATGAATGTTTTACTCTAGTTGCTAAACCTTATAATGAAGCATAAACTTGTAAGACAATATATTCCGAACCAAATCGCGATTTTCACCTTATAATGGATATTTTAGAACTTTTGATTTATCATTTCGGTAACATTTTTGTAACCATATTCCAAACAAAATCTGTTAAATGCAAAATCATAAGAAAAGTCACAAAATGTAAAAATTTCTGAATTAATCAGGTGAAATAGTAAAATTCTTAGACATTAAACACAAATGTAATTCCAAACAATTTAAACAGGAATCATCCTTATTATCTAAGTACATAAACTAATTGAATTAAATATACAAACCTATAGTTTATGAAGGTTCCTTTTATAAACTACAGGTTTTTATATTTAATTCAATAAATTGTTGTACTTATGTATGAACTATATGTAATAAATTACATATTAGTTAATTAATTGAAATGTCATTATCATTATGATATGGTTGTTGTTATCCATGGCACTTTACAAGCCCGCTGACAGATCTTTCAGTGATTTAAGCCCAGTGAGAGCCTCTTGGTTTTTCAGTACCGCCAACTAAGACCAAGAGTACGACTTAGCTATTTCATGCGTTACATTCGCTTGCACAGCCCCTTTTTATGGGGAGGATGGCACATTCGCACACCTCACAGATAATACAAAAGAACAACAATGCCTGAACCCGGGACTCGAACCCAGGAAGCCCAAATTAGGAGGAAGACGAGCTACTCTTATGCCAGAAGGTTGACATCAATATCATTATTGACTTCATATAATCTAGGATTTACAAAAACAATTTAAAATCTTGCAATAATTTATTCTTATGCTAAAAGAAACATGTTTAAATTTACAGAAGTAGAAAATATGTAAGTTATATACGTATTGATAGGTGAACCAAAATTTGATAATGTCATTTAAGATAAATATATTGTTTTTCTCGAAAAATTTTAAGATACCTTATATATAATAAAATATACATGAGAATTATTTTTTTTATTTAAGTACATACTATTTTCAAACCATGAAAGAGATATTTTAGGATGCAATTTTCAAGTGGAGTTGGATTACAAAATCGCCAACTGGACCAATATATCAGTTTCTCTTCTCTAAATGTTTATTTAACATCAGTGGTATAACTAGCTTTCACCAGGTCCATATACATTTCAGATTATCAATAAAATCGAAATCTCGAAACCAAAAAGTCAAGTCACGAGGCCAAAATTTTACTACGAAGCCATCGCATATTTATAAACCATATTTTGCTCATAAATAAACGACTCAATACAACCTAACATAAGAATTATTTTTAACTTATAATAAGCTGTTGTTTATGATATATACGTAATATTATGAGCCTGTAGTTATGAAACTGTGCTTATAAATAATATTCTCATAAAGACGGATAATATTGCTAAAATATCAGAAATTTTTTTTAAATATGTGGTTGATTATTTATGCCTTACATGTCACAACTAATTTATTTTTTGCAATAACAATGTATGTTTATGAGCAATCATATGTGGCTCTTAAAAAGAGGTTGTGTTGCTTCGTAATTCTTGACAAAGCAATCATTCATAAAAAGAATTTATGCTGCCTGTTATTTAAAAGTTATGATAGTTTTTAAAATTATTATTTTTATTTTCATCATTTACTGAAAAATATTTCAATATTAAAACCACCTTAAAAACTTGAAAATATTATTTTCATATCGTTTAAGGCCGAATAATGCAATATAATTTTTCTAGAAATAATGTTATTATAGTTTTAAAAAATATTACTATATCAGGTTAAAGGGAAAATATTAAAATAATATTATTTTTGTAATATCTTAAGCAACGATTCGATATTTTTTTTCGTTAGTACTATAAGTCTCTAATAAAAACTTTTATCCATATTTAAGTTCCGGATGGTGCACCACTAGATCTTCGAGTCGAACCTGTTAGCTCAAAATCCATAAGAGTGTCATGGAAAGTGAGTATACTTTTTTTAACCCTATTCATTAATTTTCGTCATTTTGTTTCACTTGAAATAACTGCTTTCCGAAACTTAAACATAACAAGGCTTGTGACTGTCGTATATTAGTGAAAATACATTTTAATATTTACTAATTTAAATAACAATGTTCATTTTTGAAACTCAAGTTATACAAAAGGCTCACTCTAACCGTGTTTCAATAATTATTTTTTACACTTTTAGAAATAGGCATATATTTCCTGTTTGAAAAAAAAATGCTTTAAATAACACAATAATATTTTATATTGCTTCATTCTATTCATGTATTTCGGAAAAATAAATAATCCTTAATTTTTACAGATAAATTCTTCGTCATAATAGATGTCTATAGTGAAACATTTTTGATACGCTGATTTTTTGAGTCAAAAAAGTCTCATTCTTCTATGGTTAAAATTGACCGAATGACGTAACTTTGAGTGCGATTATTTTAGACGATCTCAATGATCACTTCGAAGAAGTTCCACCGATTGCGCGATTCTTGCCAGAGACGATCGTTGTTGGTATAAAATAAATTCAAAATTTTATAATTCAGACAAAATAAAATATAGTTCTTTGCGTTATGTAAAGCCACTTTTCCAGTTTACGATTCCATACGTTTTGTAAATTTGCTGTTAGGACAAAATTAGAGAGAAAAACTAACGTCAGATATAAAGTTACTTTTTCCTTCTTTAACCATATACTATAAATATGGTTTGTATGTTATCTCAGATGGCTAAAATTTTAAAGTTCAGGTAGTTTTTAAATCCTATTTCTCGAACTTTTTTTTGTTGGTATGCAGCTGCATTATAATGATATTATTGCTCTCTGTTCCTATAACAATTTATTTTTCAGAACTCAGAATCTTTCCAAGCTTCAATAATTTATGAGTGTATATTTTAAGTATTTAATTATCTATGAATTCGATTTAATTATATCATTTCAAATAAAGAAGCTAAATAATTATACATAAAATATTTGCCTTAATTTTTTTTAAAATCTCCTTCTATTCAAAATTTTAACAAAGGGTGCCGTTACATATTGAATATAGAACTTTTGTATGAGTTGCAAGAAAACTCGTCTAATTATCCTCTTTCCTTTGTAATTAGTTGGAAAAAAATACTCGAATAAATAATCCAGTGATGAAAATTTTAAAAATAAACAAATAAAAAAAATCAACCTTATTTGACAGTTTATTCTAAATTCAAATGCTATAGACTCAAATAATAGTTAACGATATAAAATTACGATTTTAATTATCGTATTTCATGTTGTTATTTTTGACAAATAATAATATCCGCTTTCTCTTTAAACTTTTAAATTAACTATACGATTTCCTGCAATGTTTTTGCTGTTATTTCAGATATCCAAATCGTGCTTTTTCTGAATTTTCTCTTTCAATTTTCAGCCTCCTCAAAGACATCATTGGAACGGCCCCCTTCGTGGCTACTACGTTGGGAACAAAGCGGCCCACTCGAGCTCTCCATTCACCTACCAGACCGTGGAGACAACGGACCGCCGGGGCGGGTCACTGCTGATTCAGGGCCTCCTCAAGTCCACCACCTTCACGGTCATCGTGAAGGCTTTCAACGCCGCTGGCTCTGGACCAGCAACACATGAAGTGCAGGTGACCACGCTGGAAGAAGGTCAGAATTCATTCACCTCACCCATTCTGCACGATTGTGTCTGGATTGGGTTTTTGAAAATTTGTAGGAGCAAGTATTTCCTGTTCTTGGTGACTCGGCAACATTTCAAAAGCGATTTGATTTTAAAGAATTTTTTTTAATTCTCATGCAGATAGTCAAGTTTAATCTAATACCGATTTTGTTTTCCTTAGGTTTTTAATTTTTGTTTACATCAGAACTCAAAAATTCAAAAACTTGGAATTTATATTTTAAAAATAATTGAAAGAAAAAGGGTGGGGGAATGAATATAACTATTTATTTAAAAAAAAATAAGTGAGACGAAGTTTTGTAAGTCGCGTTATCTTTGATTACTTCAATTGTAAAAATATTTTAATGATGGCAAATCATAACATTTTTATTTTGGATGTAGATAAATACAAAATTTATTATCAAGTGAGAACATGATGTTGTTTTCGTTTGAGGATATTAACCCGTTCGCTTGCCAAGCCTAAATTGTAATTGATTTCCATTTCTGCTTTGAGAGTTGTTGTTTATCTAAGTTTTACTATTTCAAAATAAATACCCATATTTTGTCATAAATAATCATTTACATGTATAAAAATCAAACACGAGTATACTCGTGGTTGGCAATGGGAATAACCTCATATAATTTAGGCTTGGCAGCTAATGGGTTAAATAAGATAGAATTTTTATAAAATCAATTCATTTGTAGCTTTTTTTCAAGTTTTTATACTTGTATATTTATGTTTGTGGCCATAAAAAGTCTGAAAGTTTGACAAATTGTACGTTATATATATTGAAAGTAATAGGGGTATATATTCGTGCTAGCAATGATTAACACCCTACCAACCACGAGTATATTCGTAGTTGGCAGCGAATGGGTTAAGAAGTGAAAGCAATGAATAATTGAAGCTCGAAATCGCGTAGGCAATGTATAAAGCCTAAATGGCAATATCCGTCATCTTTTAATAGAATATATTGTTTACCTGCTTTTATCATTATGTATTATTATTATGTACGCTTCTTTGAAAGTACATCGTTTTTAAAAGATTGACCTGCTTTTACCAGTATTGCTTTTTCAAACTGGTTAAAACTACTTAATGACTTAAATTAATTAAGACTGATAATGACTTAAAAAATAATAATTTTCTCAGATGATAACTTGAAATTTGTGATCATAGATTTCATTTTTCTTTTTATATCATTTATTTATCGCTTTGTTTGGTAATTTATGCTAGAAAAGAAAAATATACCTAGACTTCATATTAAAGTCCGAAACAATCTCTTAATAACAAAATCTCCCTACATTTTACAAACAGAAATATTTATTTTCAAATTGAGTCAACAAATAACAAGTAAAAACGGAACAAGAGAGGAAAAGAATGCACATAAGAATTCTAGACAAACTTGTAAGGTTATGTTTAAAAATCGCTAATTTGGCAGACGATATTTTGACAAACCATCAGAAAGGGAAACCTTATGAATGAAAAACCTTGAAATCAGTCATTCAGCTCATATTTGAATTTTTTTTTATTCTCTGAGAGCATTAAATAACAAATAAATTACCATTAATACTTCTTCAACGAATTAAATTTCAAATTATATAAGCAAATTGATAGCTGTTTGGTTCGATCACTGCCAATTATTAGGAAAAGGGTTTTTTATTCTCTTTTTGGAATGCGTCACCTCTTTAGTGTGCTTCTTAAATTTCAAGAAAAATTATGTTGACGGGAAAAAAAGGCTCAAAGTAACGAATTAGTAAAAAGGATCACTACTTTTACATTATACCTTGAAAGTTTATTTCTTTTGTGTGCTATTTCTTATACTTGTGTAGTAAAAATCTACTAATTTTTCTGTCCATCGTAATATCATTGATTGTAGCATATATCGAAATGAGATAAGCAACTAATGCACAACTTATCTAAATCTAAGAATTAGCTGTTACTTCAAAATTACAATAATTAATAAAAATTTGAAATGTTATTATTTGAATATTAAATAATGAGGCTTTGTATATCATTACATAAATGTAGTTATTCTACTTATTACACTACTTTTGTCAAAAACGTTACTTTATATACAGAAACTTTTATAAAAAATTTTATGAAATTAAACCATTTAATTACTCTTTAAAGTCATCAAATCTAAAAATAACTAATCGGGCTATTTCATGAATATTGAGTTTTCAGCTAGTATTGCACAATTTGTATCAACATGGACGCCTCGCCAGTTTCAGTTTTAATGCTGGAGAATTATATATTTTGAATCTTAATTCCTCTGAAGATTTAAAAAATCATATTTGTGAGTCAGGCACCCTTCCATTTTACAGAAAGTTTGATTTCTTATTGTTGGTACAGTAGCGATTGAAGGTCGCGGTACGAACCTGCGACACATTTGGCCTGTAGCCGAATAACATATCGATCAAGCACAGGGGACCCTTCAACTCGAAGGATATTATCTGGCTTATAAGGCTAACGCTACAGTACGATCTTGAAATTAAAACTACAGAACACTGGATATGTGATGGTATTTTCCTTTATACCAATCCCTCTTGTGGAATTGGTATGGATATTAAAATGAATGAGAAGATTTTCAGAATGGTAGTTGGTTCCTTTCTTTTATTACAATCCCTCCAATGGGATCGATATGGGAATGAGAAGTTTCCAGTGTGGTGGTTGACTCCTTTCCTTTATTCTAGTCACTCCGATGGAATTGGTATTAATATGATATGACATTCAGAAGCCTCCAGAATGGTGGTTGGTTCTCACTGCCCTTTTGAGTTCAGAAATTATATGTATTTAAGCTACCTCCTACGAAAGACGAAACTTGTCTTCTAATGGTGAGGTTGTACCGTAGCCGGTGATAGCATTAGAATCCAACCACAGTTCCCACCTGTGCTACCGCCGTACTCCAAACATTCAAATTTTCCGTGTACCTTCAGGCTGCATGGAGTAGACAGTTTTTGTTTTCTTTATTCCAAATGAAATTTTGTACATTCATAGATTAATTTCCGAAATAAAGTTGAGTTTATTTTTATTTCATAATTTTTTTTCCATGCAAAAAAAAACAGAAATATTGATGCCTGAAATAATTTTATGTAGTCTAATACACTGGTACATAAACTAACTTAATATGTGTTTTTAAAAAACGTAACAAATTTGATAAAATATCATTTAAAATTTAAAAAATTTTAATATTATAAGATAGTAAATTTAGGAAAATAGTAATTTAATTAATTTCGAATAATTAAAGTATTTTCGGATTGATAGAATATAACGCAAATTCTAAATTGTATGCGTCTCTACGTGCACGTATCAGATAATCCGTTTTCTGTGCTTTTTAATTATTTTTTAAGAAAGGCTTATAGCATTTTTAATAATTTTTATTGATTCTTTTTTTACATCGCTTTTTAAATAAAATTCATAATAATATTTTTAATTACTTCAAACAAAGACAAATATATTAATCCATTCATTTGTTCATTTATATGGGTATTGCTTAACTGCAAATGTTTTATTTTAAAAAATCTATCACTTATATAAATATTTCATGGCTTTCTAAATATGAAATCATTTAAATTATTAAATATGAAAGTTTTAAATATGAAATTATTTTTCGTCTACATTATTGCAGCAATTCACTTTAAAATCCGCTTCTGAAATTTGCAACGTCACCTACTCTTTGCTTTCACATGAGCCTTCCCACAGCACCTTTCTGATCTTGATAGAGAAAACCAGTTGGCGATCCTCCTTTTCGTGTTCTCTACACCCCACGGTGTATCGATTGATATTAACGATCGCGCGGGCGGTTACCAAATGGGGGCATTACTCCTTTGATGCTAAGCTCTTTTAAACGGTTCGCCATTTTTGGTCACAATTTAAGGTAGTTGATTATTTTCGGGATGAATGAAATGCTATAAATAGTTTATATGAAATAATGTATCTTATAAGTAACTTTTAATATTAAAAAATGTTATAAATTACTTATATATTTGAGTTTTTTCACACATAGATTGAAAATAATTCCTTTAATGTCAAAATATATTAATTGAAAACCAATTTTTAAAAAAAATGGAGGATGAGTGAGTAAAAATGTGTATAAAGTAAAAACCATCTCTTCCAGATTTTTATAATAATCTGCTCAAAGTCTAACAGATAACTTAAGAAATGTATAACGTAAGTTTCTTGATCTAAAATAAATAAACTGCATTTCTATTCATTCTTTAAATATTATGACTAAATTATGACTTTTTTACCTTGCGGTATAGGATTAAAATAAGATTAAAATTTTTTTAATGATAAATTGAGAAATTATTACAAAATAATTTGAATGTTCGTTAAGGAGAATTTTTGTAGAAAGATGGTAATATTAGAAAAGGATTTAGAATTTGTATAGCATTAGCATTTAAAGATGTAAATGTCATGAACACTCAAATTATGCAAATATAAAAATCAATGTAAGTTCAAAAAAATAAGCCCAGAAGTAAACCTTGAGAGGTTTTATAAAGAATTATGCCCTGAGATCGAGAATGATTGAAAAATTAAATATTTTCGCAAAAAAAGCGATCTTAAACGATTTTCAAGCTAGAAATGTTTTAGAATGACATTAAAAATTTTCTTTTTTTTAATCAATTGTGCCTTTAAGGATTTAACCAAACTGTAATTATTTTTTGAAAACATCCTTTTGTGCTTATTCTATATTTAGTAGTATTAAAAATATTTAGGAATCAATTTTTGTCGACAAAATGTCAAAAATGGAGATAAAAAAAGTAATGTGAGCCATGTTTTAATTTTTTTAACATTTTTAAAAACTATTATTTTAACCATTCGCTACAATAAAAGGCTTTGAAATGACATCTTTTTTATGTCGAGTCTTGTGTCCAAACAAGGAAGATAAAAGATGTAGTTTGACATTTGATCTCCCCCCATCTGTTATGCATGACGTCATGAAGCCATACAGCTGCGCTTTTATTATAGCTGCTTTTGAGTGGGAAAGGGCCCTCTGTGAGCCTCATATAGGTTTAGTGGAAACAGAATCAATAAATATCTTGAATATTTCATTTATTATTTTATCATTCTGTCACTTGTTTTTAATTTTAATCATGTGAAATCTGTAATTCAAAAAAATATATATACTTAGGCCTTATTAATCTTGAATTTATTACCAAAAAAATCTAGATATGCAAACAATGGTCCAAAATTACTATAATTGCAATTTTCAAAACCTTTTTTTGTAAGCGAACTCAGCATTACTTGGATATCTAATATGCATATCGGGAATTTTTTTTCGAAATCCATATTTTATATAATTTGAAACTTATGATGTGCAAAAAAAATTAATTTTGCGCTAAAATCTTTTTAAATTTATTAGTATATATTTTTTAAAAAATTCTGAATAATAAGTTTTTTATTATTCTTTGTAAACATTTTGGGAAATTTCGCGATTTTAAAAAAAAACTCATTCGGTGGATCTGATTTTCTCAATTTTTATACCTGCAAAATAATACATGTTATTAAAGTTAATATGAAAATAAAAAAAAACTTTTTAGTAATGATAATAATAATTTACATCTATAAATAATTTAAAATCTATATAAAATCCGTATTAATCATAAGTAATTATCATTATTAAAAAGTTTTTTTAAAAAATTTCATTGTTAATACATCTGGAAGACAAAGAATTTTGATTTAAAATTTTAAGCTGGTATTGTTTCTCAATAATGTTGGCATACCTTCTTTGCTACGTTTGGGACTACGCAAACTGCAAATGTTGAACAAAAGTTGTATTTCCAGTTTGCTTTTTCTCTAGTTCTATTGTTTCGAAATGAACGAGGAATTGAGAAAATTCTTTTTTAATTAAAAAAAATGTTAGAAAACAGATGTCTGTTACTTTGAAAAATTGTTGTTTTAGGCTTTTGTTAACTTTTCTCAACTAAAATTTTAAAATGGGGGAGGCTTACATTTCCACCTCTAATTAGAAACATTATATCGGATAAAGTTTTAAAGTGGATATTTCTGATTTGATTGCATAAGACGTTACATTCTCGCAAGACAATTTTTTTAAAAGAAATTATAGGAAAATTTTTTAATCTCAAAGCATTTATAATGTTAATAAGAGAGAAAGTTTTTTTTTAACTGAATATCCGAAGGAAATATGTAAAAACGCTTTAACACAGCATTAGCATTCGCAAAAATAAGAATGTGAAAATTTGACAAAATAATTAATGTTATTTAAAATTTATTATAATGATAAAAAACATCATTACAAAACAAGTGAAAACTTTCTTCCCTCTTTTATAAAATATAGCAATATTTTTAAAAATTGCATGAAACTAATATTTACTTATCAGAAAATCTTTTATATATATATATATATTATTTTAATGTGATGTTAGAATATTTTTGCACTGCAATATGATATGAAGTTGTGAGCAATAATATTAAAAATTTAACTTCTAAATATTTGTAAAAATATAAGTAAAAATGTGACAAAAAAATATGTTTACAGTGAGCATCTGTGTGTGTGTGTGTGTGTGTGTGTGTGTGTGTGTGTGTGTGTGTGTGTGTGTGTGAATTACGTGACAAATTTATTTATCGTAGATCCAGCAGAACGTTGTATACTGCGCTCAAAAATTTATTCATTACAAAATTGTTAGATAATAAGCCATTCTAAAAATTACTATCATGAAAAAAAAGGACTTTTCAGTAATTTTTCGTTGTCGTCTTTTATTAAAAGCTCCTATAACAAAATTAAAGCGTTGTGCTTTTATCTTAATAATTCTGAATTTTAAATCAATTTATCACCAAACCTCTTAAAAATTCTTCATTCAATTAAGACTACATTTATAAGCACCTTATCAAAAATAAATAAAGATGGGAAAGTTTCCCTTCAATTAAATTTAATGCATTCCCATTCATTTTATATAAATTAATATCAAATAATAAAAACCATTTCTTGCTTGCGATGCAGATGGAAATACATTCTTTGAAACAATTAGTTATTGAAAATTGAAATAGATTTGTTTATATCAAGATAAGGTTGAGGATGGAAATTAAACAAAAAATTAATTGCAAATTTGTCTCTTTTTTTTTTCTTCCAGAAGGAGAACTATTGTGCAGTAAAAAAAAATTATTTAATTCAAATACACACATTTAGAAGTTTATTTTAACGCTCTACTAATTTTCCATGAAATAGAGAAATGCTATCTTTACTATGGAAAATTCATTAAAGCTATCTTTTATAATTACTTTTTTGAGCAATGTAGTTTTAAAATTGCGATTAACGTCAAATAAATTCTACCAATTTGTGAACACTCGTAATTTTAACTAACAATTTGTTTTATTATTTACAAACTTTCTCTTAAAATTAAGTTTACATTTATGGACCATGATATAAGGTTTTGGTTAAGTTGTAAGGCATTAATTTCAACCCAGAGAGTTTAGGCTTGAAAACTGCAATCCTCGAAAATCAACCGTGTGAGATATGTTCGATGCTAAATCTACCTGGATAAAATGTCCAACCGCTTTTGTTATATGAAAGTTTGGAGAGTGGATGCTGGTTCAAGTGTCTTCCTCATCATCTGACCAAGACTCAAAATTACGAATTAAAACTCCCGTACTGCTTCAAGACTTAGCAAAATTATAACTAAAACCAAACTAAATTTATTTTAAATATTTTATTCTGCCATTTTAATGAATACTCTAATTAATGTTGATATTTTCTTAGAAGAATTAGGCATTCAATTCATATGGATTATTAAACAAAAATTATCAGAGAATAATTGTTAAAAAAATCTTTTTTTTTCTTATAAAGCTTATATTTTTAATCAAAATTTTGAAATATATAACCAGATTTATGATAAGCATCATTGTATATGAAATAGGATTCAGAAGCATTTAAATTAATTGAAACTATTTAATTATGAATATTGCAATTAAAAATTTTTTATTCTTTCTTTTTTTTTACATTCGGCTTACTTCATAAAATATTTGGTCCAAATAAACAAAAAAATTTTCCTTTACAGATCCACCCTCTCCACCAATCGTAGGCGTTGCTGACGTCACTGCTACGAGTGTTGGTATTCACTGGAATATTGGAAGTGATAAACAACCATCTGTCGTTCGTAAGTATAAGTAAAACAAGTTATAGTTAAATTTTACTTAAATACTTCAATTAATAGGCTTTTTAGGATAAGAATTTAAGAATTGTTTTGCAGAGAGCGTTATCAAACGTTTAATTATTTATGTCGAAACTGTAATTATTGAATAGGGAAACAGACATAAATCAATTATTAATAAAGTTTTCGAGATAAATTATTTAAGTTTTACTAAAATAACAATTACATTTAATAAAATAATTTAATAAATATCTTTAAAAAATGAGATTTTGGGATATTATGAAGATTTGATTCTGAATAAAAATCCAGCTTTCACTTTTCTTTCTAAATTATTTGCATGATTTCTTAGGAAAAAAAATCACTAAGTTATGTTCTATGTTTCATGAAGTAATAAAATGTCAAATAATAAAAAATATTTTTTTTCAAATAATTAGAAAAATCATGAGATTTAGCGACAAAGGCGCTATACATTATCATTAATTTATAATATCATTAATTAAATTATTTCAGAATAAGGTAGTATTTCAAAAGGTTCGTTTAATGATATTCTTTAATAAAAATACAAAGGATTGCTGATATAAAAAAAAACAGAATAATCAGAATCTCATTTACAGAATACTTGTCATTGTTGTAAAGTGAAGAAAGTTTTTCTGGTATAACTTATTCAATTCTTACTATTAGCTCACACTCTCCCTATATATATATATATATATATATATATATATATATATATATATATATAATCATGTTCAAATTTTTTATCGTTAATAAAATAACTTTTGTTCATCCACTCAAGTTCAAGTAATTTTTTTTAACTTGCAGTGGTTAAAATTTGATATTAATACAGTTTTTTCGAACATTAATTCTTAATTAATTAATTAATTAAAAATTAACTATCACGCCAAAAATATTCATTTCCCCGCCGCCAAATAATTGATGAATTCAGTTTGTTTTCCCCTCCACACTAATGAAGTTAGGCTTAACATGTTTCCGGTCGATTATTTTAAACAATTCTGTTTATTTTCATAATGACTGGTGCATTTAAAACTAAACATTGTTATTTAATCGATTTTTCCCATTCCTTTTGAGGTACTTACGAATTAAAATAATACAGAATAAAGAAAATTGAAAATTTCTAATCTGTATTGCGTTACCACAATTGGTTTTGAATGCTCAATTGGCATTGAAAATTCAATACTAGTATAATTTTTTTATCAATTGTTTATAGTAAATGTAATTGTTAGCCCGGGATAGCCTGGTTAATAGAGCAATGGATTCGCATCTTTTGGGCTGCGAGTTCGAATTCGCCAGCCGGAGACTCTCAGTGTGTGGTGGACGTTAAATTTGTCGTGGTCACAAAGTCCTCCCTGTCGAAGGTAATATTCCTAGGGGTACAAGGTCAGAGGTGATCGCTCTCTATTCCAGATCCCAATTATAATGTGTGGATGAATGAAGTTCTTCCCATGAAAAAGGTTTTTGACGTGCATGACCTTAGAAGTGAGACTTCTACCCTCGAATGTTCGGAGGTCCATACACTCAGAAGCTACTTCACCCCTCCTTCCGTTGTAAATCGGAACAGGGGACAACAACAATTGTAATATATAATAAAAAGTAACTAAAATACATTTTTTCTTTATTAACCTATGTAGGAATCGATTTTCAAAAAATGTTTTTATCATTGTATGCAGAATATATGTTAGACTTCCGTGAAGAAGGTGAGGAATGGGATCACATCCATTTACCCGGAGAGAGAAACTCTTTCTACTTAACGGGACTGAAAGGATCAACTCGATACGAACTGAGGCTGGCTGCGTATAATGTTTATGGAAGAGGAGAATTTTCGCCGACAATAGATTTTACAACTGGACTCGCTGGTAAGAAGTGGTTTTATAACGATAAATAATCTGTACTAATAATAAAGGTTGTGTGTGTGTGTGTGTGTGTGTGTGTGTGTGTGTGTGTGTGTGTGTTCTCTACAGGTCATATCGTTTGATCTGCAATTACTAAATTCGGCACATATATATCTTGGTGAATGGTAATCTGCACCTAGGAGTGATCTTTTTATAAAATTTCACATAATAATAAATTAGACTGATTTTTTTTTATTCGCCATAATTTTACAACATATCATTGCTCGAAATCTATTTTCACACCGTTTCAAAATTTAAAAAGTTGTTATTTCAATGATACTAATTTACTTGCATAACTTTTTCTTGAATTCAGATTTTTGTAAATATGTTTTTTCCTAATTGCTAACAATTTTAAAATAATAATATTATTTTCTTGAAATTCAAACCATTTTCATCGTTTCATCAGATTTTTAAGCATGTAACTTTCTGCTATTAGCGAAAATTAGAAAAAAAAGATTATATTTAATTTACAAGGTAAATAAAAAATTTAAGTTACAGTAAAAGATTAATCTGACATTTTGATTTTTAATAGTGCTATGGTGTTATGAAATCGCTTCATTAGAAAGGTTCTCAGCAACAAATACTTCATTAGAAAGATACTCAGCAACAAAAATTTAGATACGACAGTTTCTACAACATGACTTTAATGTAAAACAATTCGGTTTAATCGTGGGTATGAAGCTATATCAGAGCAGTTCATTTGAAATCTATACATAGTATAAATTGAAGTCTCTGTATGTTTAAACCATAAAAATTCGAGAAATATTTTTCGGATATTGGAGATAATTATACCATTTTGTAGAGACTTTATCAAGGAAGGTTTTAGTATATTAAAGTCATATAAAAATAAAAATTAAAAAGTTTTATAAGTGGGATTTTAATTTTGCACTTATCTGCGGATGCGAGAGGACCTCGAACTGCGCATGATCAAATAGCAAGACCGTCGTATGCATTTCTTTGTTTACGCCTAGTATTAAACAGCTAATCAAAACTCACTATGCCCCCCCCCCCCAAAAAAAGGAAATTCAACCTTGGCCAGAAAAGGAAAAAAAAAACGTTTTGTTTGCGAATATCAGAGAAATAATGTCCACACTCAGGATAGGAGAGTTTTTTGATGAGCGAAATAGCCGTCGTTCTTTAAACAACACAGCAACTGAATTGCGGAAACAAAATGAATCTCCTGAGGAGCGAAATGATCGCCTGTGTTTTGTCTACGGACATATCATATATTTACCCTTTTTAACAGTCTAAATATTTCTGAATGTGTACTATAAAAAATTGTTTCGTGCCTATTTTTAAAATTTTCTAAATATTTTTTTTTAATTTTATGTAACATGCTCATGTAATATCGGGTGGGGGATAGACTTAAGTTTAAAGCTAATTTTTTTTCTTGGATGCTATGCCATGGGCAACGCCGTCCGAATACTGCTACTTTAATATAACCGATATTCCTGGAAAACCAGCTGGTCGTCCGAGGCAATTAATTTTTACAGAAATTCAAATCCTTGATTAATTAACAAATTTATTTAACCCTTCGATATGTTAATTAATCTTACTTCTTAATTAGAAGGCTTAGTATTTAAGATATTTATTGTTCTTTCAATTCTTTTAAATGTTAAAAGTATATTAAATATTTAAAGGTTTTTATGCAAATTTTTATCTTATTATATTAAAAATAATTATTATGATGATTTATAAGATTTAAATTGTAAAAACTAGAAATTAGCTATACGGCATAGCTAATTTCTAGTATAATGAGGTTTTCACATCATACTTAATTTTAAAATGGTAGTGTTATTTAATTTGTTGTTGAATGTTACTTTTATATTCTTTTTTCAGAAATCTCAGTGCCATTTTCAATTACTCACAGCAACATCCCTTTTTACTTCCGACCGTACTTCGTCATTCCCGTAGCCGCGTCTGTGGTAGTGATAGTGACAACTGTGGTGATAGCATGGGTTTGTTACAAGAGAATGACACTGAGACAAGACAGATTGCTGGGTATGTAGTATGACTCATACATTTATTTACTATAGCATGACATGGTAACATGCTGAGTTTATTTAGAGCCCCTTATTAGCCCCCCCCCTTTTTAGATTAATAAGTATTTTGGCGAAGTTTTAACTCTGTCTCAAGTTTAGACAGAAATTTTGAAACTATTGCACATATTCAAGAGTTCGTAGATTATGTGTCAGGAATTGGCGCCACATCCCTTGACACTTCACCTTTTTCCATACAAGTATAATCTCATCTCGAAACTTTGATTGAACAGTTTACAGATTACATTCCAGTTACGGATATGAGTGGGGTTGTGTGGATAATCAATCCGTTTAATGAGCAAGCCGTAACAAAAGCTGAGCTAAGTGTCCGTCATCATGATGAACTGATAGTGATTTCAGGTGACCAGTCAGCTAAAGAAATTTTTAACAAAGCTTATATCAACAAATTTTGGATACGTATTAAAAAGAAATACCCAGTACTGCCCATAACAGCATTAAAAACATTGATGTCATATTCTACACATTACAAATGTGAACAAGGATTCTCCATAATGATAAAGTTAAAAACAAAATCAAGAAATTGTTTGACATTGGAAAATGACATTATTTTTTGTGTTACAAAGCTCATTCCAGACATTAAAAAATTAGCTCATTCCAAACAAGCTCATGTATCCCATTAACTAGTAGAACACAAAAACTAACTTGTATATTGTATTAAAAGCTTTGTGTGCACTCTTTTTTTTATGAAAACTACAGCAATAAATTAATTTTCTTTAAACTTTTCTTCCACATCCCGCGACCCCCACCTTTTTAGAACCCCTGATTTAGAGAAACTTCACCGATTTTGAACATAAATTTAAAGGTGTTACATTATTAAAAAATTATGAAATTCATTTGACTTATAAACGTCAATACACCAAATGATCAGAGCTGGATTATCAAATAGGCAAATTAAGAAACTAGGGTGGTATATCTAGGATTGGGGATCCCTAATACCACGAGATTTGGGGAGGAAAGGTTATTTTTAGGGAGATCTAGTTTCATTCATTTCATTTCAATTTAAAGGGTGTGTGCTCGAATTAACATAAATTAAAATTAAAAATATTTTTAATTTTAAGCAAATATAAATTTAATTTTAAGCAAACTTTTCCCCTGTTTCAGAAATTATATACAGATTAGTAGGATCCACATTTTCCGCACCTGACTGCCTAAGGCACATAGCAGTAGCTTTGGAAAACTTTCTATTAGTTCATCCTTATTATTAAGTTTATCCTTAATAATAGATCATTTTGTTATTATTTTATTTAAAACTAAAATTCTAATGTAAGATTAATTTTAAATACATATATTTTATACGCTTTTTATTGAATTTTGTTTCTTTTACCCTTAAATTAAATGTTTTCTTATTTCATTTAATTGTAATGTCTGCTTCTAGGAAATAATTTATATAGAGATTAAAATAAAATCAATGATTTTTTTTTCTACTTTTAAGATTTTAAGGGGGTCAGCACTGCCTAAGGTCCTTATAAGGTTGCTTGTGCGGAAGATACATATTTATTTTTACTTGAAATGAACTATTTGTTCTTAGAATAATCTAGGAGTCTAAAATTTTAAAACTAATTCAATAATTTCAAAATCTACTTGTAAAAAATCAAATAGCAATACTAGTAAATATAATTCATTATTTTATACACATGTTCATAAAAAAAGGCAACTAGAATTTAACTTTTAAAAATCATTTCTTATAATCCGATAATTGAATTAGGAAAATATAAAATCAACGAATAAGATCAATTCAAAAAAAGACATGGAATCTTTGGAAAACAGCATGTCTCATTCTATGTTATTTATATAATCCATATTTCGTTCAGTATTGTAATACTCTTAGATAAATAACAGGAGGAAAAACATTTCTAACATTTCAAAATTAGGGGAGGACTGAAAAATTTTTTCCTCTTATTTTTGAAAAAAACTGTTTAAAACAATGCTAAAATATCGATAAAATAAGTTGAGATCTGATATAAGTTGATGATCCAGACGCATTTCATCATCTCAAAAGAAAATTTATTTTTACAACAAATACTGTAAACACATTCGCAAAAAGATTACTAGGAGATGGTATGTATCGGCCTATCAAATTATTTTTTGAATTTGTTCTGAAAACACTGCCTTAAATGTTTATATTTCTACAATTACAAAAAGACGATTGGGCCAATAATTGACCTATTGTAAATCCATTTGTGTGCTTGTTTTAACATTAGATCCTTTTCTCATATGCTGTATTCCAAATTGGATTGATCCAACAAACATGATATGATTTATATGAATATAAAGGAAGGTACGGAAATCTGTTAGTCAAATATCCGCTTTGAAATCAAAATAACTCAAATCCTCTTAGCAGCTATTTATATACAGACCTAGTACATGTTATATGTAACCTAAGAAGCCCCACTCTATTGTGGCATAGAATTTTGGTTCGGGATTGGCTGGTTGGTAGAGCGTTGGGCTTGTACTCCTTAAGTTACGGGTTCGAAGCTCACCGGCCAAAAGATTCCCCGAGTGTATGGCGGCTGGCGCTCGTTAAATCCATTCGTGGTCGCAGAGTCCTCTATGTCGAGAGTAATACCACTGGGGGTACTGGGTCAGAGGTGATTGTTCTCTGTTCCAGTTCTAAATTACGATCTGAGATGAAATGAATTTGCATGAATGAAGTCCGCCCCCTAAAAAGGGTTGTGACGTGGGAGTAGCTAAGTCGTACTCTTGGCACTAGATGGTGCTACGTGTGAAACAAAGAGACGCATTTCTTAGGCTTAAAATCTGCTGATCGTATCACGGCAAGTGCCATTAGTCACAACACACGCAGAATTTCGGTGAAGTGCAATTACCAAGTTCATTCCAAAGTAGCCCTCTTGTTACTTCAAAGCGAACTGTTAACATAATGAAACAAGGGACCATACAAAGATTCTATTATTATTCTATAAAAAAATTATGATGATTGTAGTAGTAAAAGTTTTAACCCTTCTTAATCAACACTAACAACAATAAATAGTGGTGCTCTTTATCCAATGTGGCATCAATTCGACTGTTTAAATAGAGTAACTGTAACTTTTAAAAACAAAATAGAGAATCTGCATAGAATTGTTGATCATAATTAACAACAATTTCTTCGTAAATTTCTTTTTTACAGCTGCTTGTCAACCTTTGGATTGCCGTTTGATGCAGGCCAGGGTTCCACTGCAAAGAGGAGACACGGGGTTTTGCGATTCAACGCCCAGACCCCCATCGTATACACCGCCAATGGGCGCGAGGCACCCGGTTGGAGTCCCGGATGATGACGATGCATATGATGCACCTTGGGACATGGCAAATCCCGGCGGACAACCTGGCAACGTAAGAACATGATTTTTTTGGAGGGAAGGGGGAGTAGCATTTTCAGTGAGAAAGAACAAATAGGAATTTTATTTTATTTGAAATCACGTCATCTAAAGTTAATCCTTGACAAGTGACATATGGCAAATGCTAACCCTTTCCAGGACGGCGAAAACGATTGGCATTATTTCACGAAACAAAGTGCTTTTCTATGCATTTCCTCATTTTGAGATGGAGAAAGTTTGACGGGACTTGATCTGGATAAAATAAGATAATATTAAATAATTAATTTAAGAAAATTATCCAAATTGAATTAAAATTTTAACTATGTGGTATTTTTAACTTTCCAATTTTTTTTATTTTAAATTTTCATGCAAAAAAAATAACTATATGAAGAAAAAACATTTAAAACACCCCAGCGTAATGGTTTAAATATAGAATTCCATAGTAGTCTAATAATGTAATAAAAACAAATTTCAAATCAAAAATTACTACTAAAAATCATTTATATAAATAAATTAAAAGCGAAGTTAATTATTTTTTTATTTGTCATTGAATTTCAAAATCAAAGTAATAAAAAAATAGAATAGGTAATTTTGATTTTTAGAATAGAAAAAAAAATCCTTACGTAGGTGTACTGTAGATGAGAACTCAGTTCTAATTTGGTTTCAGTTCTTATCAGTATCTTATTTAGTTTCGTTTTTTTAGGCGCAAGCAGGAAGTTATACTCGGTTGAAAAGTCAAATGCCAAATCCAGGAGGTGCCATAGTCATAGGCCATCAAAGTGGTTCTAGTCGTTAGAAAATCATGCTTAACCTTGTGTACTTCTTTGTATCGATAGTTTCCTACATTCAAATGTTGAATATTTAACCCAGGACAACGGAGAGCGCGAATGAAATATTTGATAATTTCTGAAGAACCACGTCGCTACTTCAGCATTTTACTTTGTAAATTTTATGAAATGTGGATTAAGCAGGAAAGCAGAAGGTTGGAATCAACCAGAGATTTAAAAGTATTATTCATCGATGACGATTTCATGAAAGATAATGAAATTTAAAAGCAAAAGTTGGTGTCTCTTTTATATTGTCGTCCGTTGGTATTTTTAGTGTCAACAAAACTTTAAAGCAAACACGATGTTGCAAGTTACTTTTTCTTTACTTTTCAAGCACGTGATTTTTTCAAACATTTCGTACTTTTCGAGTTGATATTGCTCAAATTGTTGTAAATAAGATGTGATGAGTGTTAGTCAGTTCTGAATCTGAATATTCAACTTCCTGCCGAAACTAATTTCAAGGGTCACGTAGCTGACTTTTCTGATGTACTATGCAAACATTTATTAATTTTATAAAATATGTTTACCTGTTATAGAGTAGATATTTAGTGTTTTCATCGGTTTCTTTTCACAAGGAATTTTCGAAATGGGTGCATATAAGCATGAAGTCACTTAAGTCCTTTTATGAAATGAAATCAATATAAATTATATAACAGTATTTGATACAGAGTCTGCTGTAATTTTCCCTAAAACGAGACGTATTCTTCTCCAAAAGTGTCAACGGTATGCACATTAATTAAAAGGTAATTAATCTTCTCTATTTTGGAATCGGTAACATTTTATTACTATGCAATAGCAATTCTTCATTTGAAAATAAATGTCCATCTTTATAAAATGTGAAGAAAAAAATTGATTCAATTTAAATGAAGGCAGAATTTTAATTGTATCTTATTACTATTAAGATATTTTTTTCTAAAATCAGGTCATTATAATCTTATAGAAAGGGTTTTTATGTATGAAGAAAAAATACAAAGGCAGAACAGTGAAATAAGCTATAAAAACAATACCCATAATTTATATCATAACTGAAAGTTGAGATACATAATTGTAAAATAAGCAAAGAAATTCCTGCAAAGCATCAGTATATATTTCTTATATAAGTCAATAGTTTGAAATGATGCAGCAAATTTCTACAATTTATATATTAAGTATAAAAGTATTATGGACTGACTTCATTTCAGTTGTTTTTAAGCCTACATTGTTACAGTTAAGAAACACCTTGTTAATTGTAATTTTATTATTGTAGAGAGAAAGAAAAAAAAATGTTAGACATTCTGTTTTTTAATAAAATTTTGCCACTGCCAATGTGTTTTTTAATCTGAAATCAGTCAGATGATAACAACATTCAAGAAATTAAAATTTCCAACTGGGAAAAACTTTCCAACTGGAAATCAATTAGGTATTACATAGAAAAAATATGAATAAATATAAGAAAATATTTTATTATCCTTATAAACTAGGCACTTATCCTCAAGAAAATGATTAATAATATGAAAGGAAATGACAAGCATTAAACTACTAGAATAAAAAGTTATCTTTCATCTGTTGCCGACAAAACAACATTTAAAATATTCAGAAAAGCCTATGTTAAAAGTAGGAATAACAGCAAGTTCTTAAAACTATTTCTTTACAAACAAGGGAGGGGGGTATTTTCTTTTTTTAAATTAGAACTCCAGACAATGCAATATAGATATTCAGACATTTATTAGGGATTGAAAAATATCAGTAAACAATTTTCTCTTTAAGTATTATCTTGTATTTTAAATTACCATATTTATAAGAAACAAGCATATTAGATATCCATTCAACTCATGACACAACAGCTAATTTTTAAACAGCTAGGTGGAAGTAAATGTTATCAGCTAGAAAAAGTTTTTGAATAAATTATAATAGTGTTTTTAATTAAGTTTGGGTTAATAAATGTAAAGATGTTTATATACTTATGCAGTTTTTCAGTATTATTTAATAAAATAATTTTACTACACTAACATTTTAAACAAAGAAAAAGGTTTTTTCTTTCTTTATTACTCAAACTAACCAAGTTAAGAAGCTCTGAAAATTACTACTTATAGACTATTTTGATAAATCCCTCAACGGCGATTAACACTTTGTTCCAAACATGTTCATTAAATGCAATTTTAATAGTCTAAAATACTGAAATCAGAATTTTCTTAACATTTAGTTTTAATCATTGAAATAGGAATATTTTTTTAACATTAAGATTGTCAATATTTTAGAAAATATGACTAATATACCCATAAAAGAATAATAAAATTGATATTTAATAATCCTATTCTGTTCTTCAACAGTACATTTATTGATTCAAACAATACACAACATAATTCTTTTAAATCATTTTTTCCAATTGGATATATGCTTATTTCTAACAGTTTATAAATTAATGAACTAACTATGATTAGAGAAGACATCCTATATATGAATGAACAATTTTTTTTACAACAATATGCTTATTATTGTTTCTTCAATGGCAAAAAAAATTCTTATTGAATTTTCATAACCTATAGTCAAAATGGCTAAATATGAAAAAATATTTCATAACGTCTTAAATTCAAAACACTAATGTCCTTCTTATAAATAAAATTTTGCCCGAGACTAAATTGAGGATAACATAATAAAAACATATCAGATATTAATTTTAACTTTGCCTGATACCAATAAATACTGATAAAATAAAACAATAGTACAAAAAAAAATTCTGCATATTAGATTCGATTGCTTCTTGTGTTCTCAGCATTAACCCTTAAGATGAGTCTAACTGAAGAGTAACTTTTTTTAAAAATCAAATGACTTTTGAAAAGAAAATAAAGTAAAAACAAATAAATTATAACAAATTTATTAAGAAAAAACACAACATAACAAGCTAAAGCATTAATGTATTGCCTATTAACAATGACATTAGAACCTCACTAGACCATGACAATTCCTTCCTTGTTAAATATAAAAGTATCACTATATTTATAAGAAATCTAAACTTAGACGTAAATATTTACAGAATAACTAATACACACTATTATTTTTAATCTTGAAATAAAAATTTCATCCCTTATCAAACATGTAAAGCATTAGATATCACGGGGGGAAATAATATACCAATATCTAAATCTTTTAAGATGTAATAGTTTACTATATATAATAATTTTTTTTAAAAAAAATACTCCGACTAGACATATTTAAAGATTTTTATATAGAATCCCCGTTGAAATTGAACAAAAACAAAAAACTACACCTAAATAATTTTATCACCATCATAAATGAAACTTATAATATTCTTAAAATATCAGCATCATAAATACAACTTATAATATTCATTCATAAAAATCATGTTATTTTAAGATTAGGTTTTTAGCTGCATCTTAAAGACATTATAATTTTTCTTAAACATAATCTTATATCAAATATATATATATATAAAGGTTATTTTGTAAAAGCAAAACAGAAGAAATATTAGCACATTAGATTTTTCTTTCAGATGGCATTAAGATGAGACATAAATTATGTTTAAAATATTTATAACCATAATTTTGAATTAATAAATTACAAAATTATCCTGTTAAAAAATGATATATTATGTTCAAGTTTCAAAACAGTTTTAAACTTTATTCACTCTTAAAGTTATATTCAATATGAGACTCAGAAAATAATATGTAATATAATAAATATCAGAATTTAATTTTATGATCATTTTTACATAATAAAATAATGCAATAGTTTTGTTTTTATATATATTATCAATAACTGTATTGTATATAAAATCTTATTGACAAAATTTTTTCTCAAATTATTATTTCTTAGAAATAAGAAAATCTCTGCAGTAAACATACTTTTAGAAAAATTACTCTCAAGGAGAGTCATTTTACTTTTTTCTCCTTTTAAAATTAACAATATATAACATTGTGAATATTTTTTACTTAAATCATAAATATTTAAATCAATATTAACCTTTAAAATAAAATGATAAAAATCATGTTATTTTATTTATTTGTACTGTAGTAATTGATTTCTAACAATATTTTAACTTTGAAATCTCAAACATTAAACTAAAACCACGCAAAATGCATCAATTGAAAGTACAATTTAAAAATATTATATATATATATATATATAAGCTTTTACAAGTACATTCTGAAATTTTTAGAATAAAAAGATAATACATGCCTGAATTAAAGCATATTCTTCATTCCCATAAAAGGCTTGTGCGACTGAAAGAGCTTAAAACCTCTTTTTTCCAGCTTTTAGACACAAAACAAGTTGCAAAACATAATTTAATAAAGTATTATATTCTTTAAGATTCCCATATCTGTGTCTAGCAAATGGCACAATTAACTTAACATGATAGAAACTAAGATTTTTTTTATACACATTTGCTAAAAACAATAGAAAAGGTTTAACAACATAAAATAAAAACATATAATAATAATAAGTCATCACAACTGTATAGAACAATAATTTAAAATGAAAAATACTACAATATGAAAAAAAAATGAAAGAAAAAACAAGAAAGCCCAAATCATCTGTAAGTGTGTCAATTCTGAAAATGTACAATGAATGCTGTACATAAAAATTACAAAAGGGAGAAGCTGCAACATTCATAAAACAATTACTTTGAAATGTCAGTTGCTATAATTATTTTTTAAAGAAAATATTTTACATAAAAGTAACTTCAGAAATGGGGGGATACAATGAATTTCTAATAAAAATACTACTTAAAATTCCAAAATTTGATATGAATCATCAGCACCAATTTCCTTTTGTACCTTTTAAAACTAATTTTAATAAGATTTTAAAACACTACTAAATATACTTTAAAAAGCAACAGTTCATTAAATAATTAACCATTGTCATTTAAAAAACATAAGTTTAAAACCATTTCTAAGTATGAAACTAATAAAAGACAAGTTATAAATAATTTCCCCCATAACAAAAGGAAGTTCTCAAAAACAAAATAACTGAAACGAAGAAAACATTCTTTTCTAAATATAATCTAAACTTAACATTTTAATGCAACCAAGTAGCAAAACATAACACCGGAAGTGAATTTATTAAACACAAAAGCATTGCAACATTATTAAGTAGTTGAACTCATTTGGAGTCAACTAAAAATTCATCTCCATCTCTAATTTGATAGCTATACAATTTTCTGTTGTTATATCTTAGTTCATCAGGACCACAGACATCTTTCATATCTTGATCTATGTAAAAAAGCCTCATCTTAGCAGGTCGCAGTCCAAATTTGTCACTAAGTGTAGCTTTAAGCTCTTGGACAGACTGTTGAAGATTCACAGTTAAAGTTGATTGTTCTTCACAAAAATGAACAAATACTTGTGCAGTTTTTTTGGGTGATAAATCGACATCTACTAAAGGATCCAATTTCCCATGAATTTCTTCAAGTTCGTAGAATCTAAAATTAAATTAAGCATTTAGATGAATTTTTAATTACTATGTAATCTGTTTCCCATTTTAATAGAATATTACACTTGTCTATATACTATTGATAGTGTTAAAGGAGCAAAAAAAAATAGTTACTGTCAATTGAATACAATCTAAATAACATAAATGCAGCCTAATTACTTTTTTAAAAAATTACTTTACTCAACTCAAAGAACCTCACAAAATTTTTTCATTAGTTCAAATGCTTCAATTAATAATTTAATACTGAAAATTCAGCATTTTACTTCATTATTAAAACTCCTTTATAAGTGATTTATTGCAATGCCATACAACGGGAGAATAAAAATATCTAAAACAGAAAAATATGTAAAAGAAAAGATCTAATTCTGTATCTTATTTGGTTGTTAAATTAAAAAAAGCCATAATGTTTTTTTTATTTATACAATGAATAATTTAAATTTGATAAATAATTCCTTAGCATAAACGTCAATTATAAGCCTGATAAAATGTCATTAAATCTAAGTATTAATTCATTAAATAATAAAATAAAATAGAGATAGAAAAAAATCATAAAATCTAAGTAATTATATTGTTTGAATTAATAGTAATGTTTCATAAACAGAAGAAAGGATAGTAAAAATTTCTAAAAACCAATTATATACTGGAATTAATAAGAAATATCCATAGAAAATGTATAATATATAAAATTTAATAACAATTCAATTCACTGCACATGCTACAAAAAAAGTTGTAACTCAACTGTTACATCACACAATAAAAATGTAAAATTAAAACAACAAAAGATGTTGCCAACTGATGGGAATTCACAGGAATTTTTTAAGTTATTAATTCGTTTCTTATATTCACTTGTATCATAATATATTTTCAAAATTGTGTAAAAAAATTTAAAATAGAATAAACAATATATTTGAATCAACATGAGTTCTATCCATTTAAAAAAAAAAAAGATTATACTAACTTTCTAAAATGAATTAAAAACTACGTTTTATCAATAAGATTTAAAAGGAATTCAACATCAAAAAAATTAGTTATTATCTTTGTTAAAACAACAAGTTATAATTGACTAAAGGAGAAAGCTTAAAACTTCTTCAACTAATACTTATTCATGTGCCTGCTGACATACTAGAGACCAGATTGCTGAACCTAAAACTATCATATTTGGCACAAATATACATTGAAATGTGGAAAGGTGCCTTTTTAAAAAAAATTATTAATTAAAAGAGATCACACACATTTTTCTTTGTTTATTTCATGCTAAAATTCAACTGTTCTCTTTCATTAACATAAAATGTCAACTTTACAAAAAAATTATTTAAAAAAATGTACGGATCACCTTTTAGGACGCTCTTGTTCTGACAAAAAATAACGAATAAAAGCTCTTTCTGCATCTTCCCTTTCTTTTTGTAGTATGGCACTACCATTTAATCTAATCACTGAAGGGAGGTAAGCAATAAGATGTTGACGCCTTTCAAGCTCACTCAAAGACTAAAGAGATAAAAATATAAATTAAAATTAAGTAAATTTTGAAAGGAAATAATATAACAAAAAAAAAACTTAATAACAAAATTACTAGAATTAAGAAAGTTACAACAATCTAAATAATTATATTAATCAAAAAAGTGACAGAATGGAAATGTCATTCTAAAAAATCAGCTTTAATGATTTTTTAATACAGTTGAAAATGAAAAGCTTTATATTTTACTGAAAGTTTTAGTTACAAATATGAAATACTTTTATAGAGATAATTTCTATCAGTCAAATAAAATCTCTAAGATGACACCAATATATATATATATATATATATATAGTGTTTATCAGACAAAAAATAAAATTAAGCTTTAACACACTGCATCAAAATATTGTTCATCCATGCACCACAGAAAAATGATCTGCTTCAAAATCTGAGCCAACTTTATCCGAGCCAGGTTAAGAAAGATAGCATTTTAAACAAACAAAATAAAATATTTATTTACAAGCTAGAATATAAATAACAACCTCGTACAAAAACAGAAACCAATAATATTTTGAGTATAAAGAATATGAAAATTTTTTAAAAACATTCTTCAATATAATCGATACAAAATTTTCAACTATAAATTGCTATTATTCAGCAAGCAATATCAAAATATTTCAATAAAATCATTTATTCTGCAATAACTGATAAAAGAAATAGAATTAAGATTTTAGAAATATTTTTTAATTTCATTTTAGCATATACCCTTATAAAGCATTTTTAAATAATATATATATATATATATATATATATATATATATATATATATATATATATGAATCTAATTTAAATTTTAATTAACTTTCTTTCTTCCTTTTTGTTTTAAATTGGGAAATGTTACTTCATTCTGAAATGTTTTCTTACTTCCCGATCCAAATCCCATTTTTTTTTTCTTCTTGTATTTAATTATTTCTAACCTGCACTCTAGAAAATTAATACTGCTCACAATTTCTTATGTCACTAGCTAAAAGATAAAAATCTCTCACACATATGCATTTCTTTCAAAGATACTTAAAATTCTCTTTCCTAAATCTATGCATGTCAAAGAAATCCCTCTCAGAATTTCATAGTAACATCATTAAAAAAAAAAAACTGCTTTGATTTTGCTCTTGTATTGCAGTATAAATAGATGCATCTTTTTATTATTGTTCTTCCTGTAAATAAAATTTGCTTCCCATATTTAAATAAATTGAATTTTATTTCAAGTTTCTTCTTTTTTGCCATGTATCTGCAAAATTATGTTTAAAATATTATTAATATACATATTGAAAACAATGTTTTAGTTTTGATCTATCTCATTTAATGTTAATATTTCTAAAAATTATTTTAATTTATTATAATTTTATTCATGTTTCTACATTTTTATACATTCAAAACCAAAATATTAAAAGAATGATGAATAACAAAAAGTATATGTATTGTATTTGAAAAGTATCATTAAATTTTCATCATTCCATTATTTAAATCCCTTATTCAGAGCAAAAATATTAAAATCGGCCAAATCAGATTCTTTAAATTAAATTCATAAAATACAAACTCACAAAAAATTATTAATACTCAATAAAGTACTTTTTAAGTGTATTTATTTAATTAATAATTGATATTTTTCTTGATAGTTAATTAAATAAATAGTCAGATTCAATTTACATTTGGATTTTGATTCAATTTAGGATGACACAAAAAAATAATAAAAAGATAAAAATTTTGAACGTTTTTATTATTTTTAGTTATAAAACAATCATTTTTTTATAATGTTTGAATGCAAAAACAATATCTAAATTGTCTCTAACATTTTGGTGAAATTTATTATGGCATTTTTATTAATTTTAATTTATTTATTTATAATTTCCTGTAGGCAAACTTATTTTATTTATCACAATAAAACAGAACCATAAATCTTTTTCTTTTGAGGCAAGAGTCAAGAATTTAAAAGAAAGTTTGCATTCCGATTTGGAAGATCAAAATATATGGCAAAGAAATTATTAAATTCTGTAAACATTTCTTCAAATGTGGCTGGAAATCACAAGAATATCCTAAGAATTCTTACATTTAATTATCTATGCAACATCATTCATTCTAAAAAGAACATAACTTACATCTAATACAGGAATGCCTTGTAATCGGATGTCTTCCATTCTTTTAAAATGATTTAGTCTGTCAATATCTTGCCAATCTCTCAAAAGCATGTAATTGAAATTAATTGTCTGAAGATGTGGAAACAAGTTTTCCCAAGTAGATGGCTCTGGAATTGATGTAATCTGAGTGTTGGCCATAATTAGAGATTCCAAATTCGGAAAAGTCTTTCCAATTATGACGACATCATTCCAAGATGATAATTGATTTCCACATATATATAACTGTTTCAAGTTTTTATATTGTTTATTTGATGGAAGATCTACATAAGAGTAGTCATTGAGGCTTAAATGCAATTCTTGAAGACTATAAGAAATAAACAGAAATAGAAATCAATCATACAAAATATACTGGCATTAACATATTAAACTTGTCTAATAAATATTCGAATAATGCCTTAAAAACAAAATTAACTAAACAAACACAACTATGTACACTCTTTTATAGGTTATTTTAGATGATAACCATGCAAAATAAATTATTCTGATATACCCAATAAACTTGTAATTTTTCCATTTATGAAAATGACAAATTATTTTCCATTCCTTATAAAAACTTGTATAAATAAATAATCTTTATTTTAACATATTCTTGGAGGTAAATTCTTCTGTGACTTAAAGAAAATTTAATAACAAATATATTTGTAAGCTTCAAATCAAAATTGTTTTATATTCATAATCATAAATCAATATAAATAAAAATCAGCTAAAATCTACTATATTGATTTTATTTAAATTTTAAACCAAAAATTATAATATTAAAGATCATATTTTAAAGTTTAATAAAAAAAATGATTTTAAGTTTGAAGAATAATTTTACAGAGCTGGAACATGCAAAAAATTATAATGTTACTATCAAAATTAATTAAGCACTTGCCATAATTGGTGACCAACCATTTTCCCTCCATATTAATAACATTAATTTCGGAATATCAATCAATCTTCATGAAAATCTTATTGCATCAAACAAAAATGCTATTTTAAATTATACTTGCGTAATAAAAATGAAGAATTCTGATTTGTTGATACGCATGGAAAGTGTTAAAAGCAAAAGGCAAATAAAATTGCTGAAATCAGTCCTATTGGGTAGGGGGGAAGGGGGCCTGTCAAAGTTTTATTTCATTATATCTAAAAAAAAATGATTGGAATAAGCAATCAATGATGACTTTTGCAGAGGCTACAAGCTTTCAAATGAAACAATTGGTAAAATTGGTCTAATTGTTGAGGGTTAGGGTGTTCTTTTGTGATTTTTTCCATAAAGAGAATGTGAGGTAATGTTGCTGAGATTCCTGTTGAAAACAGGGTGTGATAGGAGGCAAGTGACTCTTGATGAGATATTCTTGAGATATCTCATGAAAAAAAATAACAAAATTAGATCTGTAGTTTTAGCAAAAGGGTTAATTTTTTGGTTAAGCTAATTATATTAAATATATAAAGATGATAGAGACAAAACCACAGGCACTTTTTGAAAAGCACCGGTTTTCAAATTTGTAAATGTTAATCACAAGGCAAATTCTATCTCAATCTCTCAATAGTTTGATTATGTATGGATTTTACTTGGTCACAAGCACTCAAATTCCTAATTAAAAATCTTATGAAGTTGAAATTACTCCCCTATTAATTAATATTTTGCATTCAATTTTCATCTCTCTCTCTCTCTAAATATTTACCGCAGTCCTATTAAAACTAATCTAAAAATTGGATTCTTAGTGCCAGCAGACATAAATTTTATGAATTTCTGATATATTTTATTGTATGATATATCTTGAAAATAACTGTAGTAAATATAAGCCAATATTGAAAATTTCTGATTAAACATTAATGTTTAAAACAAATCTTTAAAATTCTGAGATCTTTCAACATATACATTGCATAGAGAGTTGTTTTAAATATTTATTAAAGTATTACTTCAGATAATATTTATCACTCATTTAATTGTACATATTATTAAATGCACAAGAAAAAGAATGTGAAAAAAGGTTTCTTGTAAAATATAATTTCTTATGAAAGTTTACACTTCAACTGTCTATAGATAAATATAATGGTATTTATGTATTAATACCACCGCAGCTGCAGATTTGGCAGTTTTTAAGTGCCGCCAATATATAGCCCTAAATTTTTTTTTTCATTCAAATAGCAAGTAACATGAAGCTCTAGGTGATATTCCTTCTATTCTTTACATTATCTCAAGCCATAAAAAGCTGCAGATTTGGCGCAATTGTAGATGCGTCAATTTTTAAAAGTGCTGCTAATCTACACCAATTAGCGCAACTTTTGCTGCGATAGTGTTAATACATAAGTACCAATATAACATTACAAACAATCCCAAAATAAATACTATTATATTTTAAAGCATCTAAACATTGCTTACTTTGGCATTGCATCCAGAAAATTGCAAACTATCGACCATGGAATATATGTACAATTAAGAACTAGACTACGCAAATTATCCCTTTCAGTCAATTTTTCAGAAATTGCATTTTTCATATCATTGTAACTCAAGTTCAAAAAAGATAAATTTGGCATATGTTGCAGAATATTATCAATCTGAAATTAGAAATAAAACATGAAATTATTAATCCAAATCATTCTTTTGATATGAAAAAAAAATGTACAACTTTTATAATTTTATAAAGGAATTTTATCCAGTCAATACAATGACTTCTTCAAAAAAACTGGAATAAATCATCTACATAAAATAATTTTTTCATTTTTTTTAATTTAAAAATAGGTTACACATCTAATTTACTTAAAATATTGCTAGAAGTTTTATAACTATTTTATAAAATTGGTTTTAAGAGTATTAAAAAAAAAGTAAAAGACTCATAAAATTACAATCACAAAAAAAAATCATTGGAATTAAAAACTAATTTTATATGAAATTCTAATTAGTGTTAATAAAAAGAGAAAAAAAATTTCAAATATTTGGTTTTAAAATCCTTTTTCCCAATCAATGTATACAAAAAAAAAAAAAATGAACCTATAATATGAACTGATTACAAAAGAAAATAAGGCTTAAAGAGGGGAGAGAGAAGATAGCAAACACAAATCAGAATTTAATCTTACATTAATTTTTATGGAATACATATGTTTAAAGATAAAATATTTTACCTCATTCAAATCATTTAAGGCATTCTGAGCCAAATCAAGCTCTTCCACGTCATGGCAGAGTTCATCAATCTTGCGTAAAACTCCAGCTCTATCAATATTACAACAATTTAATGTAAGTGTTCGAGGAAGAACTAGCCTTCCACTAGGACTAGATCTCCCAGGAAAACTACCTACAAGGAATATCTCACAGGGCTCTATAGGATTGGCATCGATATCTTCCACATATCGAATTTCAAGAGCTTCAGAAAGAGAACAGGAGGGCATGGTAACAAACTGCAAACAAACAAGAAATATATTTACATAGATATCATTTCCCGGTACTTTTCCGTTAGCCAGGCACAAGTGAAAAATCACCAGAGAATTTGGCAACATTCTACATTAATTTGGCAATTATTCGCTTTGAAATCTGTTGAAAGAAATTTAGCAGAATTCTACATTATTTGGCAATTTTTTCCCTTGAACCTGGCTAATAGAAAAGTACTCATTTCACAATAAAATATTAGATTTTATTGATAATATTATGCTTAATTAGCACTTTAAGCAAAATAAACTTTCCTATTCAATTATAAAATATGAAATTCATATTTATTTATAAAGTTTTTTAAAAAATTATATGTATCATCATTAGATAGATTAACAAAGTCTTATCTATAGAATAACTCACCAAATTTGAAATCTCATTTAACACAACTAAAAATTATAACAAAATAGATGTTTTGATGGTTTATAATATTAAAAAAACTGAATTGGTGAATTTCAAATGAAATCATGGAATCCTCAAAACCATAACGAAAAACTATAACAAATAAGGGAATAAGCACTTTTGCATAAGAATGATAAAAAGTCAAAATTCCAGCATGATTCATCAAATATAGTGTTGAAATCATAAATAACCATTTTATAATAAATTTTAAATTTTATGATTGCCAAATTAAGTATGCTGCATTATTTTAAGCAATTGCACAAATAAACAAAGATTGTATATATATTTCAAAAACAACAAGGTGAAATTAAATTAAATTATTGAGATATCATTGAAAATCAAAATAATTATATACATAATTGAAAAAAAATGCAGCTAAATTTCCAATATACAAATTAAATTCAAAAATAAACACTGTTGAATATCTGTGATTCAGCAAATGATATTATGAAATTTACTTCGGCATCAATTACATTAGTTTTACAATTACACCAATTACAAAACCCAGAGTTTAAATTATTCATTCTTTTAGGATTTTGGTTAGTTTACAAGACCTAAGTTGTAGTGACAATCATGCTTATAACATAAAACTTTTTTTTTACTAAATCCTTAAAAAACTTTTTTATTAAACTTTTAGTAGATTAAACATATTAAATTGAGATTTCTAATGTTTAACACTTAAATCTCCATGTATCTCATAATTTTCATTCTCTCCGTGGGCTAGTTTCTATTTATTAAAGTAGAAGAAACAGGTTGAGAATTTATACCATATTTTAATTTATATTTTCAAATGCATCATATTTATTATCACTGTCATTCAAAATTGATTTCTAAATGCAAAAATAATTTGTCATTGAATTTTTCACAAATTTTTAATTATATAAAATTTTAAAACAATAATAATAAAATATGATAAACCATTTATCATGAACATAAATATAAATAAACATCATGTGTTGTTTGTTTTTTTGTACAAAATTAGCAATTTGACATTTTTTTAACCTAAATTTCCATAACTAAATTTAATGCATATAAAAAAAGCTATTCAGAAGTCTAAAATATTCCACACATTTCTAGCTTATATTACAAAAGAAGCAACTTTCAAAAATACCATTCAGCTCATTATGAGAAATAATGATATTAATTTAATATCAATTCATTTCTTTTTATTTGAAGGGAAAGATTTGAGACATTACATTCCTTGCAGCAGAAAAAAAATTAAGATTATAAATTCTTTAGTTTGAAAGTTCCAAAAAAAGAATTTACATTCAGATTTTTCAAACAAATAATTCAAATTTTTCCACTTTAAATTACATGCAATCTAGATCAATGACACTTTTAACAAGTTTATAAAGTGTTTCTTTTAATCACAATCCATAATAATATATGAAAAATGAATAAGAAAATAGAAGTTCTTTAATGAGCATGAAATTTATAAGTTTGGTTAATATCAATAATTTAAAAATAACAATTTGGTTAATAATCATAATAACTGAAAATCAAAACTAAAGAAGTAATCAAAACATCCAATATCATAAATAAAAATTCTTTGTTTCAAAATATTCTATTGCTTTTTAAAACATTCAAATGGAGAAAATAAATACAAATAATTGAAATATATATTTGTCAAAACATTATATTTCAATAATTTAACCATTAAATACAATTTATATTTTTATTAATACACTTAATGAAATAATCTATATTAAAATATATCATATATGAAACATTAAATGTCAATTCAATTTACAGTACAGAAATTAAGAAAGAATAAAAAAGATAATAAGCATTAAAAATAATCACAAAAAGTTCTTCACATAAATTGAGAATAAAATTTGGTAGATAAAAAAAATCATGAAGAAGATTTAATCTCAAGTCTAATTAAATGAGTAGATGTTTGGCATTTAATATGTATTTTGAAAATACTTATTGCTTAATATAACAGTTTTTATATCAATCATTTGCTATATGCAATCATAGTAAATTTTACAATACTTATTTATCTATCTCTATATATATCATAGTTTAATTGAAAAGATTGTTTTAATAACTATTTTATGCATTATTTTGTAAGAATCATGATTCATTATTTAAAAAATCAATTTTAATTATTCATTTTGAGGCACTTTATTGTCTTTAATTTCATTGATAAAATATTTATCTTAATAAAATAGTCTAAAGTATTTACTAAGCAAAGAATAAAATAAATACAAATTAAATATTATCAAAACAAATAATACATATCTATATAATAACATATCAAATATTACATTAGTTTTGCACATTAAATTTGATTCTATTTTTTCTTTCTTGTCATTTTTAAACATTTGATTTATCGATAGAAATAGTTATTATTCACAAATTCGCTTTCATTAAAATATAAAATGCTGGATAACGTTAGCATTCACCGTAGCAAAAACGTAAGAAATATTTCAACAAAATTTAATTTGAGTAGTTGGATCAAATCATAACTTTATTTATTGATTTATTACACAGATAGATCAGAAATTATTTGCATCAAGTAACTAATAAAAAATTCATAATAAATATTAACTAATTTAACTGCTTTTCGAGGTCACGAAAATCCCGCTTTTACAACATACAAAATAAGAAAAATACAAATCTAATCAATTATTTATTGATATCAAGAAATTAAAATTTAAAAAACTAGATCTTGCTCATTTTTTCAATTTTTTTTTTTTACTTCACGCATTTTATTTTATTATTCCACGGATATAAAAATGCTATTTCTATTTTGCACTAATATTTCAGTTATTAATTATAAATGTTTATAAAATCTATTCTTCAGATAGTTTAAAATTACAATTTACATCAAGAATTCCGTTAGAAGCAACGCATATCTATTTCATAAACAAATAGCTCTTTCACGTCAGCTGACGGAGTAAATATCAACAATGGAAAAATCAAAACAATATATATGAAGAGGAAACTTACCAAGTAACGAAATATTATAAATCCTTTAAAAACACCATTTATTCATTTATAATATTTTTTTCATTCCCCAAAAAGTGTTTTACAATTTGCAAATACACAAAAAACACAACAAAATAGGAATAACTTCATATATTCATAAATTAAACCACTACACACACAACCTTGAGCACGTCTTCAGTTCCACTGAGTTGAGTAGTTATCTTTATAGTAAATCGAGGACAACTGCATTCCATTCGTTAAATCCGCTTTTTTCAAAATATGTGTTTTTACGCCTTAACTTTGAAACTAAATTTTAAATTAGGATGTTTTTCACCGCTAAAAAATTAAAAATCAAAAATTATATTATTTATTTTAAGAAACAAATTACGTGAAGAAGTGATTAAACAACTAAATCCCGAGAAAGTTTTGCAGGCATTACTACACATTTTCAACTTTCATGTATATATTTTTCGCATATCTCGGCAATAAATTAAAAAAAGTTCTGTAAGGTAAGTCTGTCTATTTATAACAAAAAAGTCACATTCTGAATAATTTTTTTCATAATTGTATTTATTATAAAAGTCAGAATATTATGTCTGTATTTTTTAATGGAGCGAAATTGTGTTTATCGGTCACTAATAGATAATATTAAAATACACTTTTTTTAATCAGAGTTAAATAGTAAGTTTTCCTGTTTTAGGCACATTTTTTTATTAATATTTTTCTAAGAAAATCAACATTATCAATTTCTCTAGATTTAAAAAATTATTTACGTAAGATGCTTTTTAAAGGAAATAAAATACATTGAAAACTTCCTACTGCTTCCACTGCCTATTTCGAACAAAATTGACCCCTTTAAAATATTTTCATTTCTGGGATTAAAAATATTTTTTAAAACGTGTGTGTAGTTTTTTTAACTGTGGTTATAATATTTACCAAATAAAAAACGTTTATATTTTATTTGAATATTTTTTTTATTATTTTCTTGAAAAATAGGTAACTTTTTTTCTATTTCTAATATTTAATCAAAAAAAGAAATTCTTATGAATTTCTCGTAACTTGACACATTTTTTTAAATATTTTACTTTTTTTGAGATTTTTACAAATTTTGAAAAATAAATATGAACGCATTTACCTGTAGAAAAATTACAATTATGAGATTAAAGTTTATCTTTTAAAATTTGAAAATGATATGCATTTGCAACAAGTAGAACTTCTTTCAATTAAAGTCTTAAAGTTCATTCTTGTTTGAACTTTCGCTACTGGACAACATTGTATCTTGAATATGAAAATTATTTAAATGATCCAGATAGATGAAGAAAACTACGTCTCATTTATTTTTTTTATCTAGAGATTTTGATATTTTTATTTTTTAACCTTACAGATCATGAATAATATTTCTTCTGTAATTTTAGTAACTAATATATGGCATTTTGATATTTTTTGGATAGTGAATATTTGATCAAAACAACTTTTTAAGAAGAATTATAATTCTTCATATTCATTATTAGTTGTGTAACCAAAGTGTACTTATTAAGTCTTAATTGCCCATTCAGAAAATAATTGTAAAATTTGAATTTAATTTGCCCTTTGTAACTACTATAAGCTGCTAGTCTCTATCGAACCTTCTATTAGTGCAAAACCTTTTTCAATGTGCTGTAACTTTAAAAAAACAGTCACTCTCCTTTCATTTTATAATTTTCCTCATGAAACTAGAGTTTTTAATTTTTTTATTTTTATATTGCATAGTCCTAGTCTGAAAAAAAGATAATCATTTTTAGGTATTAGAATTATTGTACTATTACTGTGCTCCATATACACAGCATTCATGTGTAGTATAAGTGTAGTTAAAGTTTTTAAATTATATCAATAAGCATTGTTACAAATTTGTAATATTGCTTTCCTGTACATTAATTGTCTTGGTAAAGAAGACAGATTTACTAATATCATAAAGTCTTCTGAAAAGATCTCAAGTCAATGATCTCAGCCTTGGTAACCACTTGGCAATAAAAATTGAAAGATCTGAACTATCTTAGTGATTCATGAGTTCAATTAGCTCTTGTTCTAGAAACTTGTTTGCATTGCAACTAAAATCATTAAAGTCCAAATGATGAAGCCAGCAATTGAGTTAAGAAATCTTCGACATGTTCTTTCTGATTTGTTTGTTTGGTTATAGTTTATTACCAGTTACTGCTTTTGTGTGCTTCATTTGTTTTTTACTACTGTGTATTCATATTTTGAATATTCAAATAAATGTCAGGCATTAATGCAAAATCAAGACACATTTTAAAATTGTTTTAATAATTAACATAATTGAAATATTTGAAATATTTTCTTGCATTTTAATCTGCATTTTTATTTAGATTTTGATTATTTAAAAAATTATTTTGGCTTATAAAAGTGTTGCATAAAAAGAAACCCATGGAACTTACCATAAAATAATCCCACTCTGATTATCTCCATTTGAAAAAAAAAATGTAAGCAATGCAAAAAAAAAATCTGTTAATGATTTTTGGCCACATTTCAGAAAAATAACTTAGTTAAGATTAAAAGATGTGACAGATATTGATATTTTTCGAAATCTACATCTGTACGAAATTTCATGAACATCTGAAATAGTAGTGTTTATAGAGAGTGTGTTTAGTTGATACAATGATTTACCCATTTATAAAGTTAAGATAATAGTTTCATAAGGTTTTTTTTAATTTATAGGACTAATGATAATTAAAGATTAATAATTAAATGATTTTGTTTATTAACTAATATCGTAAATATTGTTGAAATTTGGAAATCAACTGAATATTTTTCATTTCCAGTTCATGTACTTATATATTGGTATAGTGGTCTAGATATTAAAATAGATCTAGACCACTATACCAATATATAAGCAAGAGTCGAAAGACTTTGCCCATAGTGAAAATGACTTCTTTATTTGTATATAAGGTACTTTTCCGTTATCCCGGCGGCTGTGGAAAATCGCCAAAGAAATTTGTTGGATTTCTTAATTATTTGGCGTTTTTTCACTGCTGCCCGGCTAACGGAAAAAGTACTGTATCTAATAACAATGATCACTGTTGTTGTTACTAATGGCAATTGCAATGGGCAAGCGAGCTCACGGCCGTGAGAAATTTTAAGCTGAATGAGCTTCTCTTGTTTTTGAAGTAGCGCCTACTAAGGGCCAAGAGAACGACTTAGCTACACGCTCACTTCTTTCGCTTGCACAACCCCTTTCCGCAAGGGGACACAGTCACACACCTCATTGATAGTACACAGGAACAAACATGCCCTAACCAGGACTTGAAACGGGACGCCCAGATCACGAGAAAGACGCGCTGCCTCTGCGCCAGAACGCCGGCACAGTGGTCAATTAAATCATCCATTGCAATAGACAACAAAACTCATTTTTTTCTTATGCTTAAAAACAAACTGATTCTTTCTTATTATATTTATTGTATTGTTTTAGTACACATATCCTTTTATTCTCCTTTGTAAAAATTCCAAGTTCAGGGTAATGATAATAAATTTCATTGGAATGGAATGAACCACAGATTCCACATCTTACAAAGATTCCAAAATTTAAGTATTCACCTATTAGTTCTGAGAGCTTTTTATTTGCAATCTAAAAATTCTATATAAAAAAAATTGGCCATTGAGCCCTTCTATTATTTTTATATCGCCCGACCCCCAGAGATTCTGTCAGGACAAAGACAATTCGAATTACTATTTAACCTTGTTGCTAAAACTTTCATTTCTATAAGTGAAATGCTGGAAACTTATCAGTTTAACGTGAAAATTATATAAATAGAAGGATCTTTAATATGGATTATAAGAATTTTACAGGAACAAAAACATAACATTAACTGTGAATAACTTTAATTACATTCCATTAATTATTAAGATTACTTTGGGTATACACACTTATTAATTTTTTATTGTGACTCTTTGATTTTTAATTATTTCTTTATATCATAAAGATGTTATTTAATCAGGAGACTTACTGGATAGGTTTCCCTCCAGCATATTAATAATTATAATGGTTGAATAATCGCTGAGAGAAGTGTTTCTTTTCAAAGAATTAATTAACACTAGAACTACGAACCTGTCAAAATGACCGGTTGCATCATTTATTTATACCATTTCCCCTTTAAGTCTTATTTAATATTTAACTATAATGTCATGATTTTTATTAAATTTGTGTATTGAATAATCTAAATTATTTTCTTCTTACGTTTCTAATTTTCAGAAATAACTATGTGATATACCTAAATATACGAACCGGTCATTTTGATCGGTCATGAAAATATCATGATGAATACATGCTGTGTATTCCCGGAATTTTTTATGTCTATATGGAATTCAAAAATTCTAAGTTTTCTATTATGTATATGTAATATATTGGTAAATATTAAATCTGTAATTGGAAGACACTTTCTACAGTCAGTCTGTAACCTCTATACTGATAAGTTATCAGAAATCATAACCTATATAAAATTTCAATTTAGAATCTCACATTATTCTTGCACACATTGTAAGTGGTTTGTGACTGAATATTTTTTTCATTATTAGAAAAGGAAATAAAATTTTAAGATTTTTCAGTTTGAAGTTTTTATCCTGAAAATGCCGAGACGTTCGAAAAGAACAAAATTGCTTGGAGATATAGCAAATACACGCGAAGATATATACGAAGTTGACTGTAAATCAACAAATATTTCAGAGGTCCAGTTTGAGAAAGGGAAAGTCTATGTATCCTTAAAATTAAATTATCTTATGAATTTATAGTTTTATTTCTTGAATTCTGCTATTTTGTTTACTTAAACAAACAAACCGGTCAAAATGACTGGTTGGTAGAAATAGGTATATGATAAATCTTCATATTTCTAGTGTTAAAGTGAAATGGGTATCAACGCACTCTCATTTTGCATGCAATTTAATTCCATTATAAAAGACATTATCTTTAAGTCAATTTATAATCTTTTAAATCCTATTTAATCTTCCCATTTTTATTTTAAATTAGCCTCTATCAACTTCATTCTAAAATCTTCACTTATTTTCTGACCCAACTATCACTTTTTTTATTAATTTAGCGCATACAATTATTAGCACTCATTTTAACACATGCTTAACACAATTGCTATCCCTGTTTATTCCTGTGTTTATACCATAGGCGAAGGGATAAATATCGCTTCCGATAAATACCTGTAGGTCTGGCTGAAAACTTTTCATCCCATAATAAAGCTGGTATTCTCATTTTATTTTTTAAGTTATGCTTATTCTTAATAATTCTGATGGCATCTTACTTTCTTTTCATTTCACATTCTGTATGCTTTTTAGCTTTCTTTTAAAGTTTTTTTTGTAGTTTAATACAAATTTTTGCTAAACATATAGGGGGAAATAAAATAATTAAAGCAATTGTCGCTAAATGTTTCTTCTTTGAAGTTCCAGTTCATATTATAACATTTGGAAACCGAGTAAATATTGGTTTGGAAATTGCTTCACAAAGTTCATTAATCCCAACTCTGCTGCCACCAAATATTATGGATAAATAAAATTCTGCTAAAAATCGAGTGACGGATTCTCGCAATCAGCGATAAGCCTCAATTACATGTAACGGCATTTATTATCACGCATACACAGCCGAGACTTAAGGTCTTATCACTCCGCAAAATAACGTCTGCCATTTCGTGGACACACCACGAAAGTGATGTCACTTGAGCATTTGCTAATTGTGTATGTTGTGGTGATTTATTGCTCAGAAGAAATGGCGGAAATAATCAAATTACTTTTCACAAACTACTACTATAAACAAACTATAATAATATTATTTGGATTATAGTTGGCGTCAATCACGCCATTCTTGGCACACTACATCACTGGCAAAGTTTCACATGATTGGTTGAATTTTGTTTGCAAACGATATCTCGGTCACTATAGTCTACATTGTCTAGTTGGTTGTAAATCTTACTTGAACGATTGCCTGCGGGCATAAAGCGAAGACTGTCCACAAAAGTGTAGATAATATTTTATTGCATGATAAGGTCCTTACACAGCAACTCTCTTAGAACAAACAGCTTACAAATAGTAATCAATAGCAATCAATAATCGCAGCACACCAAGTGGTTAGACAAAATTCAGCAGGAGAAGGGAATCTTACGTCACTATTCATGTCTCCTCACTTTAGCTGTATTCAACTGCCGACTGGTTATTCCATACACGACTCGATGCTGCTTTAACACTTATTTCCCAAACTTGGTGCATGGTACCGATTCTCAATCCATTAATTGGCTGAGTTGGCGCTTTGCTGGACTGATCCAACTGATCCGTATTTGATTCGCTATATGACTAATTCCCCGAATAGCTTCGGCTTGAACTGCTAACCCTTTGAAGTTTCCGCAGCAAATCAAAGAAGGTTCTCGAACATTTAAGCAAATCTTGGGTCCTGTTTCTAAAATTCTTGAAGATTCCGGTATCATCCAGTTAGTCGCGAAACACGACGGTCGTTAATCCAGCATCCAATAGAGCTAGTAAAACGGTCTTCCCTACGATGAAACTAGCTTTACTAGGGAAGCAACATTGCAGGCTGGTAACAATATCCAGTATATATATATATGTGTGTGTGTGTGTATTTATATGTATGTGTGTGTGTATATATATATATATATATATATATATATATATATATATATATATAT
>JAOUZG010005735.1:5586383-5602922 GCA_026289955.1 Argiope argentata | reverse complement strand
ATATATATATATATATATATATATATATATATATATATATATATATAATGTGAAATGTCTTTCTATATGCAATGGTATTATTTTTGGTCATTACCTTTTTTTTGGGGGGGAAAGGGATTAGTTATGTTTTTTTTATTTAATTTTAACTTTGGTGTTGCAATTAATGGCAGAATATTGCCAAATACTGTAGTACCAAACCTAATTTATTTTACATGCTCAGTAGATATAGATCTGTTTCATTTCAAGTTAATTAAAATACTGAATTTAATTTTACATCGCGTACTTTCCCGTTACCCGGGTGAAAGTGAAAAATCGTCACAGAAATTTGGTGGAATTCTACATTATTTGGCGATTTTTTAGCCTTAAATTCGCTGTAAGAAATTTTGCGAAATTCTACATTACTTGGCCATTTTTCATTTGCACCTGGATAACGAAAAAGTACTGTATATCATTATTTTCATTTATTTCTTATTCATTCATATTCTTTTTTCATTTAAAAATAAGGAACCCAATTATTATCCATTTAAGACATTAATTAAGCAAAAAAAAAACATATATGCATGTCATTTGTCTAAGAATAGTTTTAATCTATTATTTATTCTGTTTTTCAAAAATGGATTAATTGCGACAATTTACAAATTGCAACAATTGATCCAGTGTCACTACTCCCATCCCCCAAAAATATTTAAAACTGTAGAACTCTATTTAAAACTTTTTAATATTGCCGGTTATATTTTATTAATGCTGTATAATGTCTATGCCTAAAATTGTTTATTTTAAAATATAAATAAATTATAATAAAATTTAATTTATGAGACAATTATAATTTCTTTATTAATTATAAAAAATCAGACAAAAAAATTTTAATGTAATAATACTTGTTCTTTTGGCAGTGTAGTGCATGTGTCTTTTTAACACTTTTCCTAAATGCAACATAAAAGATTAAAAAGGATCATCTCAAATTTTTAATACCTTTTATTTTCCTTACTCTCCTCTAATCTCGTTTTTATTCAAACTCTTTATTGTATGTTAGGCATTTTAGCTTGATAGTTGTTTGTTTAAACTCCTTATTGGGTATCATTACTGTGTTCACTGAAACTGCTGTTGTTTTGTCAAGTGGAGGAAACAGTTTTGATTCATCCCATTTTATAAAAACTAATTTCTTTACAGTTGTGCCTGGTAATTTTGTTTAGAAATTAATAGAGTTTCAAATGGTAGTGCTCACATCCTCCATCGCCAAGAATTCTATAAGAGCAGTTTTGAAGACCACTAATTAAGATTCTTAGATCTAGCTTGAATACTTGTTGTGGAAGGAAATATGAGAATTTACATTGGATTATTGTTTTTTGGAGGTATTAAACCAATTATTTGCAATTATGATATTGCAATGAAGCAATGTATTTAAGCAATCATTTATGAACATTTCATCCCAGTCTCTCACTCTCACTCACTCACTCCTCAACATTTGATGAGCTCCTAGTCCAAATAGCATGATGAAAGTGGATCAAAATGAAATTATATGGATATGATATCTTCCAATCCATGCCATATCAATATTGACTAATTTTTCGGATAGATGGTAGATTTCGAAAATCCATGACACAATTAGGCTAGTGTGAAAAGATCACAAAGGTCTAGTTTTGCAGATGTAAAATTGCCAGATTGCAGTAGAAAAAAATCTGGCTTTGCAGAATTATTTGTGTGATGCTGCTGCTCTTGTAAGCAATGGGCATTTGTAAGAGTGTTAAGAAGTAAAATAATAACCAATTAGCCTTGCATTGATGCCCCTTTCGAATGTTTTTCTAATGGCTTAAAATACTTGGTAATCTGTTACAACCTGACTGTGGAACTGTCAAAAACTTTTGATACTTTCAACGGTCCTAGTTCTTTATTTATTTGAATTACTACCTATTTCATCTTAATCTTGTCTGTGCAAGATCTGAACAAAAAATTTTGTAGAAAGTCTTAATATTATTACTTTGGGTTATAAGAGGAAGATTCAAGTAAATAATATTGTGGACATCTTAACCCTCAAAAAGATTGTGACTTTTCAATTTGTTTCAAATAAGTTGTAGCTAACTTTTGGAATCAAATCACAGAATTGAGAGAGAAAAATCACACCAGAATATAATTTATTACAATAGATTTCATCATTATCAATAAAATGATTATAATAAAGCATGAGAATTAATATATTGTTAAGGAAATCAGAAGAAAAAAATATATGGAAAATGAAAATAAAGATATGATTCTTTAATATAGTAAATTGAAATTAGACATTATAATTCTAGATTTATAGTAAAGATCATTTAGATTAAAAATTACTTTTATATTCTTTTCCTTCTCTCTAAAGACAAAACATTCTGCTTGGCAAACTTTTTTTGCTTAGTAAAAAAAAAAGTTTATAAATGGATTAAGACAGTGAGTCAGGAACTTATAAGGTTTCAGCCTTTATGGCTGTCAGTTTACGTGTTTGCTTTCCGTAAAACATTTTGGGTGAAGTTTTACTGTTCAGAAAAATAAATTTAGTAGGTTCTCTGGAAGGAAAAAGTAGAATTGAAAATTTAATCTTTTATTTTTTTTCTGAATTGCTGATATTCTAATTGCAATAATGTAAGTGCAATATTTATGCGTTAATTTGATTTTGAAATTTTTTTTGTCTTTTTTTTTAATTAGCTGATGTGTTTAAGAGTAGAATTCTTGTACATTTGAATAGTATATGGAAAAAGGTTGTAGTATTCATTGTAAATTTCATTTTTAAATTTTGTTAACCAAATCATATTTTTTTTAGATGCAATATCATCATTTCATTGTTCCTGTTTTTATTCTCTTCATTTCATCTGGTCTGGCTGTTAATCCACACAAAGCTGAAATAGAAGACAATGAATTTGCTGAATTTGAAGAGTTTGATGAAGAGGATGAATTAGTTATTAAAGAAGATGAGAGTCTTAAATTTAATGCTGAATCTAAAGTATCTCCTCCTCCACCATCATTTGATGATGAAGTTCAAATAGAAGTATGATTCTTGACTTGCATTTTATATATATATATAATAGTTTTAATTCTGAAGGTATAATGACAAAAATTTATTTCGATCTTTCTACTCTTCATTTCTTTTGAACAAAAATTCTTATTCTGATGATGATTTGATTTTTTTTTTCAAATCCAGTTTAAAAAAAAATATTTTTTTAAAGTAAATTTGTCAGTTAGAAAACCAGTTTAAAGAATTCCTATTATTATGTTTTAAAATTTTTTTATTTAAGTAATTAATTTTTATAAACAAACTAAATTAATGATTAATTTCTGTTGAAGGAATTAACGCTGAAATAAGTTTGAAATTATTAAATTATCTGGAAAGATATTGTATAGAATATTTCCAAATTCTTATGTGTAAACCTATTCTAATGAAGAGCAAATCAAAGAAACTCCTCATCAGGGTAATGCTTTTTTAAAAGAAGCCATGGAAAAATCAATTCATAAGTTTCTTGAAGATCCTAAAGAAAATTGAATTTTCATTATTTAAGGCAAAGAATATTTAAAAAAAAATTTATTATTTGATCCCATAAAAACTAGAAAACTAAGCTCAATAGCTAGTAAACAAGTATATTCAATTTTTGGAAATATTGTGTTCAAAATAATAACAGGACTTGGTCACTGTTCAATGAATATTTTATGTTTTTTAAAAATCTTATTTTCTTAGGAAGAATTAAAATTATGGAAAATAATATCAATATTATTATTTATTTTTGTTTTGAATTTTCATTATTTTTTGTATGTGTATGTGATTTTTATTATATAGATAGATAGATAGATACTTTGATACTGATTTTGTTTTTTGTTAGTATATTTAAATTAAATGAAATATTTCTTTTGTTTATTTGACATTAAAAAAATTGAAAACCAGCTAAAATTAGTTTTTTGGAAATATTGAATTCTGAAACCAATTCTCCAAAAAATTGGATTTTGTATAAACCCTAATTCTGATATTTTTCAAAAAATTTAAATTCTTTACTTTTATTTAACATTACTATAATTGGCATACTTGTTTGCATTAATATAGACATATCATAAAAAAATGTAATTTATTCTTTTAAAATACATGAATATTATCAAAATGGTTTAAAATATGTGAATAGTGTTTTAGGTGTCAAAATGCTTCATACTATATTTGATGATAGCACCTTTTAAGTATATGTAACTTGCGTATATTGTTCTATATTTTTCACTTCTTTTGCTATCAATCATTGCAGCAGAAAAAAGAATTCTAGTGTGGCTGGTAATGTGTTTAAATAATGACATAAATTTGTACTTTAGAGGGCTTTAATTTTGAAAATATTTTTTCTCTGCAGAAATTTAATAAGTTGTAATATGAATGAATACACTATCCAAATAAGAAATGTTTTGATACAAAGATGTTGATAATTTTAATTTTGATTTTCTTCTTTCTGTCAAGATATGAACTCATCTCTTGTATTTTATATAAGAAAACTTCATTAAGAAAGCCAAGAAAAATAAAGTTTGCAACTATTAAGCAGTCAAAAAAATTATATTGTCTACCTTTTAGTTTCCATCTTTTTTAGAGAAAAAGGATTTTTTTGAAATTAATTATTGTTATCTGTAATATCTTTAGTTGTTTTTTTCATTATTAAAGCAACCATCCTTGAACAGAATGAAAATACTTGGCCCTTTATTAATAAAAAATAAGGATTATTTGGTGACTATTTAAAGAATAAATAAATCTTACAAAACTTATACTAAAATCTATCTTAAGCTTTAGGATTTGAGAATAAAATTTGGAATATCCAAAAAAAAATCATCTGACTTATAATATATTACTTACAACATTACATTTATTATAATACAAATATCATATTGTAAATCAGCTGTTAATAATTATGTTACAAATGCTAAAAATTCTTTTAAAAAATATTTTTAATATAAAAAGTATCTTTTTATTAAAAAATCATAAAATAAAGATTAATTCATAAAATTAGCTTTATTTTAATAGAGATAAAAATTATCATTGCATTAAATGAACAATTTTTAAAAACTGCTCAAAATTGTTTCTCTTAACACATTAAGGACTTCTCACAAGTTTTCTCGTGAAAACTTGTGAGAAATTATGTCTTAATATAGTCTTATAGAAGTTATGTCTTAATATAGTTATGTCTTAATATAGTCCGTAATTTATTAACTTATAATATTTGAGAAAAGGTATTAAATGTAATGAAATTTTGAAATAGGTTCAATAATTGAAAAACGTGCTTTTTTTTTTTCATTTCATTTCATAATATGGGCTATATTGAAGATAAAATAACCATTTTCTTTGCAAGCATGTAGTTTTTACTTTCATAAAAAGTTAACTTTTTTAATTTCGTAAAAACCTGCATCAAGCATCATAGTATTTGTTCGCAAAATTTGAAGAAAACTGATTCAGTGGTTAAATTGTTCTAACAATATTTTTTATGAATTTTATTTATATAGATATATGAAAATGCAGTTTTTATATAAAAAATAAATATGTAATTAATTGACCTGATATCATAATTTTAGCCTTCTTTATGTATTATAATGCTTGTTTCAAACATTTCTACAAGATCTAAGTAGTAGTGTGAATATCTGTAACATAAGAATTATCTATGTAATATGTTTGTAATTTATGGGCTTGTGCTTTGAAATGAATAAGATTTTTTTCTGAGTTTTTTTAATGGAAAAAATAACTTCTTTTTTTACGTTAACATATTGAAATTGTATTGATAGGAAGATAGTGAGGAATTTGAGCACTTTCAAGATGAAGAAGAATTTGAAGGTTTAGATCAAGAAGTGCCATTAGTAAAGGGAAAAGCTTCTGAAAAACCTGATCTTAAGATAACTAAAGTTAGTATTTAATGTTTAGGTATTTTCTTTTTCCTTTGTGGCTTAAAATTATAGTTTTTATTATCAGATAATATGTTTGAAAATTTTACATCTTTTAGGTTCCCCTTCATCTTAGGAGAAACTGGGAAAGTTTTTACTTAGAGTTTTTAATGATAGCTGGTTTGCTTGTATATTTCATAAACTTCATTGCTGGTAGAAATAAAAACCAAAAATTGGCTATGGCATGGTTCAACTCACATCGTCAAATCCTGGAGAATAATTTTGCTTTAGTTGGTAAGTATAGATTCGAAAGAGAAAATAAACAACTTTTTTCTCCCTTTTGATATTTAAAATACATGTAACTTAATTAATTTTATCATCAACTCATTTTTAAAAAGTAATTGAACAATACAATATTTCTTACTTATACTGCAGTAACAGTTGTATTAATTTAATACCTTCTGTTCTATATTAAAATATTATATTTTCATAAAGCAAATGGTGCATCTTATTACTGCAGTTAATGGTCATATTAGCACTAAAAATATATGTATATTATCCAAAATATGTTCTCAACAGTTCTGCAATAGTAAAAACTAGTTACAAAATCATTTTATAAATTTCACTTGCATATATTGAGAGAAATGTCAAAAAACATTATGAAGCATGTAAACAAGTCATACTTTGTTACAGAATGTTTTCCATTACAAATGTATGTCATTGAATGTGATGAATTGCATGCTTGATTATTATATTACTTAAACTGAAATGGATGTGATGTACCTTACATTTAATGACATTATTGTATTTTATATGTCATTTTTAGCGATCCCATAATCAGAACTCACTTCATAAGTAAGAAGTGAACTAGTAGCAGTGGTGATCATTAATTTCCTAATAATTATTAAAGTGTTGATGTGACAAATTGTGCATGCAACTTGGTAAAATATGTAAAAGTTTTTTTTAAAAAAACTGTTGAAGTTTTTGTTGTTGTTGGCATGTCATATTGTCACAATATCAATCTCCAGTCATAAAACATTTCTAAGAAACAGTGATTTTTTTTTTCATAAATAAGGAAGTTTTTAAGTAGATATGGCTTTGAACTTGCATCAGGTTATCTGTTAAGGCAAATGTAAGTAAATTTCCTAAATAACATTTATTTTCCTTGATATAATGGGACATGAAATTCACTCAATGTTAATAGGCATTGAAAACTGTCATTACTAGGCAGTGAAAGACTAAATTAATTTTTCTTTTACTTTTATTGCAGAGAATCGTATTTTAGTTGTCATTAAGAGAAATACATTTTTGGGAAAATGCTAAATTAAATGTGAAAATATTCTTTTTAAATTAACATATACTTTAACCTAAATGCAATAATATTAAACATTCATAAGGTCATTCACATAAAAGTGTGCTTTATTACTGTGTTTGCCTTTTTTATAAAGTTTGAAAATAAACATTTGTGCTTTAGTTTACTTCTGAAATTTAAAAAAAATGCCATGAAAAAGGTTTTTTTTTTTTTTTTTCAAAATTTATTATTTTTAGAAAATTACCAAAAAAAATTCCATATAGGTTACATAGAATTGTTTGCATAGATTACTGTGCATTATCTGCAAAATGTCCTAAGCAAAATAGCTTATTTTTTGATAATCCTGCATTTGCTTTTGGGTCATTACTAATGTCTTGCATTATCACTAGTGTGCCACTTACTATTAAGCATTCCATCTCATTATTTCCTGAAATAAAAGAAGTTGTACAGAAGTAGTTGTTTTAAATTATTTTAAATATGTACTGTGAAGGAAATGAAATTTAAGAGCTCTAAAAACACCAATGAGAGAAAGAAATCGCACAAAAATCATTTGAATGTTGAAATATAAACTAGTTTTTTTTATATTAAAACTTCCTAGTGCAATTAATTGTATAAAATAAATAAAATGCATTTTGCTGTGTATCACGGTAAGACTCATGGTGGTCTTCTTTAAATGGATGAGGATTTCAGTTGATTAGCAGGTGATTTTTATGTCCATGTTACAGAGAAATTATTATATATCCACATTTTTCAGTATCCAAATTATAGTTGTGTCAAATTTGGTAGCTTTTTATTCATTTTCTCAACTGACAGACATGTCAGATATTATTCAGAGATATAGTTATTAGATGTATCATGTTTTAAATACAATTCTTTCCTGTATTAATTTTAGGTGATGATGGCAAAAAAGAAATTGAGAGTCCAGGAATACAAAAAGAATCTGAAAATATATATACATTATGGTGTAGTGGTAGAGTATGTGTTGAAGGCATGCTTGTAGAATTAAAATTTTTAAAAAGGCAAGATTTGGTTAGTGTAATGGCTAATATGTTTCGACCAGCTTCAGATCAGATAGTAAGTCTGGTTTAAAATTTCTTTACATCCATATTTTTTAGATGTGCTTTTTATTTTCTTGAAGTTTTTTTAAATAATGTGAAGTATAATTTATTCAAAAAAAATTTTGTATGATGTTAATATTAAATTACCTTTTTTTTCATGTTGAAATATTCTCCTACGTAACTAAATTTCATAGTGTTGTTCATTCAATCTTCAGTTTTTAAGAGGTTATATTTTTACTAAACTGAAATTTAATAATATTCCAAATAAGCTAGTAATTTTTAAGTATGCACTATTATAAAAGGCATATTTTAATGAAATTTTCTTTATTTATTGTTATTATTATATATATATATATCCTTTACTCTTAAACTGCTCTTTTGTGTAATTTTCAATGCATACAAGATTTAAATAATAAAAATTTAAAGTTATCTTATTTATTTAGTGTTTTATTTAAATGCTTAGTTTTCAGCCATTTTTTTTCCATCGAGGAAAAATGTTGAATAGAAATTAAAGAATAATCTTCTAATCATTGGATGGCTAAAATTAATTCCCAAAATGTGTATTTATTGAATTGTAAATAATTCACATTACTTTTCTTGTTGTGTGACTAAAGAATCAAAATTAACCCCAATAAATTTATATGCCTCATTCTTAACCGAAGAATATTCAGTTTTACAGTTAGATCCTGTGGCATTGGATGAATTTTGAACTAAATAAACCCTGCCCCTTGTATTTCCTTTTGATTCCCATTCTAAACCAAAGCAATAAACAACTTCTAGTGAAAACCTTTCTTGTCTGCCAATGAAATAATCTTATAAATTTTATATAATTTACAATACTGATCTTTATTTTAATTAATATGGAAAAAAGCATTATATTGAAAAACAAATTTATCTTTTGTGAAGAAACTTTTTTTCTGAATTTGTTTCTAGAATCTAACATGCTAAATATTTAAAAACTCTTAATTTATTATTTTCTGAAGATAACCTATACCATTCTTCTCTTGCAGCTTATTAAAGTGACAATGAATGCAGATGCAATGGATAATTTTGTTTTTTGTTTAGCTAACAAAAAAACTGCTGCCCGTTTATTGAAAGAAATGAGTGATTTAGTAAGTAAATAAAACATTTGAATGAAAATTCTAAACAAGTATGTGAAAATGGCTTATTTTGGTTATTAATAAAATAGTATTTTTACATTACAATCTTACGATCCCTCTTTAGAGTACTTATTGTCCTGAAAAGAAGAGTGTAGATCGCCTTGGCATACCTGAAAACTTTGTCATGATGAGTGAATTGGGTGAAGCTTCAAGTACCATGTTAGATAGCAAGGTATTTAATTTTTTGCAATCTTTTGACCTTTTGCATCTTTTTCCTTTCATAATATTTTCCCAAAATGATTTTATTAGCTTGAAAGCTTGATATTTCTGTATAATATAGTTTATTTCATTCATTTATTTTAGTTAATAACTGTTCTTCAAAAGTATTCCGATTGTATAGATTTTATTCATTTTTCTGACCAATTTTCTGGCCCCAAGGTTCAGGAGTAAGTATTTAACTACATGTCCATTTCTTATTCAAAACTTCGATTGAAATAATAATTTTATAGTTAGATACATTTAAAAAAAATTTTGAGCATCTTATTCTGTTTTCTAATTTTTTTTACTTTCATATATTCTCATAAAATTTATCTGGAAAATTTTGTTTCTTCCATTTTAAATTGAATTATAATTTTTGTTAAATAAAATCTGATTAAAAAATCATTGTTTTTGTTTTAGACTGTTAATGTTTGGGCATGAATAAATTAGAGATTTTTTCAGATTTCTGTGATATTCATCCTAAACATGAATCTACTCTCATTAATGTTTCATAATTCATTATTTCTTTGATAATCCTTTTGAAAATTCTGGTTTTCATTACTTTTATGAGTAGAGGTTTTAGATTTATAAGAATATTTTCTTATAACATTTAGAAATATGTATTTACACTCATTATATTTTAAAACAAAGATTAGTGTAAAGAGCCAAAGAAAATAGCATTTCCTATTTAAAGACCTTATATTGATTAAAAAGTAATTATTTTGCCTTTTTTTTCTTGTATACATCTAGACTACATTTACACCTTAATATTTTATGATAAATCTGATAGTTATGATATTATGACCTCTATGCATAGTTTTTATATGAATTCTTCTGTATTGATGGTTAAAAAATAAGAATTTCAAAGGTACAATTTAGAAAAATGCCATTTTGGGAATTTTATTAATTATATGTAAAATCAATTATTAATAATAATGCCATCACTAATAATGATGTAACTATAACAACATTATAAGAATGGTATTATAGTTACATCATTTATCATAATATATATAGCATATATATCAATTATTTTTATATATCAACTTTTATGTTTTAAACTTTTTATATTTGATATAAAATATAATGTTTTATAATGTTTTTAACTTTTTATATTTGGTTTCTGAGTTTTTGCTTCACATTTCATTTCTTATTACAGTACGCATTTTTATGTATTTAGTTCTGATTTTATAAAAATAAAATAATGAATTTCAGTGATGCTCAACTGACCAAATTGCCTGATACAAAGAAAATGTTGTTGTTTGGATTTAATAGTAAGTTTGCCTTTAAAACATTTTTTTAAATAAATAATTATTTTAATAGATTGGATTTTTTCTTCAAGTATTTTTAATTTAATAAATATTTCTGAAAAGTGTTAAATTTAAAAAAATTAGATGTTTATCAATGTTTTTAATTTTAAATTTAAGCATTAGAATGCATTGAAAACTGGACAGATAAAATTTTATTTGACCAATTAATTGGGTTTTTAACTTTATTATGTGTAAATTTTTTGTAAATTAAAAAGTCATTTCAATGTCATGGAATTTCCCTAATCTCCACACTTTCCCCTTTTCTGACATCATTTCAACAAATCTTGCTTTTACACCACATCAGTATGTTTTTAGTTAGAAGTTGGATATTAAGGCTAATATTTGAATCTTATATGTTACTGATATATTCTAACATCAAGATTATCTTTATTTAAGGACTTAATATTTTGACTAAATTATTTTTGTTCTTAAATATTAAAATTGCAATATAGGCAAAAATTTGTTTGATTGTTACATTTTTGATATATTTTCTTCTGTATATTAAAAAAATAATAATAATGAAAAAAATTTACTCTTTTGGGATAATTTAAAGTACTTGACTTTTTATATTAAATCTATTTTTGTTACATTTTATTATTAGAAATTTACTTATCATAAGTGCATTAATTGCAAAAATACCTAAACATCAAAACTTTCGCTAGAGACAGGAATAATTATAGTATTATTCAAAAAAAAAAAGCTTAAATATTTAAGATAGTTTAATAAAGCTAAATATCAGTTTAATAAATATTTACTTTTATGATTATCAGAATAAACTTTTGTCTTTTTTATTTTAAAATAAATATTTAAAAAAAAAACTATAAGCATAAAGATTTTTTATTTAAAAAAACTCATCTTATCTTTATATCTGAAATAACTTTAATTGTCTTCTTGTAAATTGATCACAATCCTTCCAATTGCATTGTCTCTAATATGAGAATTAGTGATGTCCTCTTTTTGTTACTTTTCTACGTTTTTACACATTTTTTTCTTGACATCTACTATTATATTTAATAACACTTAAGCAATTTTATAACATTTTTAATTTTGAAAATGGTCTTTTATATTTCAATATCACCTGCAATTAGATAAGTTCTATTGCATTGTGTTAACAATAGTACAAGTAAATTCTTGCCATTTTGTGTGCTATCTGATTAACTCTCAGTTTTCCTTTTTGCTTCTTTTCAATGGTCAACAGTTCTTGTCTGATTTTAGTGGCAATATAAAGAATATTTTTATTTAGAAACTATGCCACAATGTTAACTTTCTTTTATCTTTGTAGGGAGAATTTTTTCATGATAGCTTGCTTTATCCATAACAATGATAAATGGTTCTTTCGACCCTCTTAGTAAATCAGGAAAGCAATTTTTAAAAACTCTGCTCTTCATCTCCTTGTGATAAACAATTGTATTTTTGAATTGAAATACAAGTTGTGCAGATAGAGTAAATTGGCAAATCTGGCGTAACAAATGATCCTTTCCCTAATAGAACTTATAAGTTTTCTTGACTAGTGAAACTTGCTAAATAAATTTGAGTGAATGGTTAATGCTGATCCAAACTTTATCAGAATATATAACTGGCCTGAATAAACAATCGTTTTTTCTCAAAAACTAGGAGAAACAGTGTCATTTCTTTCCATTAAAAATTCATGCCCTTCATTGTAAAAAATAATTCCAGATTTTTTTTCCAAATTACCCAGAATGTTTTCAAAAATCCATTTTTTTTTTATTTATTTTTTATTTTTTATTTTTTTTTTTTTTACTAAGGAAACTTTTTATGTTACCACTGTTGGGTATTTATCCCTGTCATAAAACTCTCAGTCAGTTTTGTGTAGAATGGTTTGTGAAAATCATACGTCTGTAGGTTTTGTTCAAGAATTTCTTAGGTGATTTGAAAACTGGATTATTGTTGAGACTTTTAGTCGCTGCTGTCTTATCCGCTTCTACGCAAAAGGAAATATGTGGTGTTCTGAAGGAAGTACCATATATTTCGGCACTTGCTTTCTAAATCAGTTAAAGCAGTTCTTTTATTGTAAAATTCTGTTTTAGTGATAATCAACTCTTTTAAATTCTTATGCATTTTAAATAATTATATTTCATCATCTTCTGACATCAAGCCTATTAATCTAAGCAAAGTTAACTTATAATAAAGAACAAAATGTTGTGTAAATGGCAAGAGATTAAACTATAATGTGTGCACTAAGAAGAAAAAGGCAAAAAGCTAACACTCTTTAAAGGCTATGTAAAAAAAAGGAGAAATTAGTGTTGCTGCTTGCTTCATTGTTGCCAAGGCAATGAGGGAGAAAAAATGAACTTAATAAAGTTTATTTAAAAACTTAAATATAATACAATTTAATATAAATCCGGTATCTTATTAAATTATGTAAATATATATATATATTAAATAATATTTAAAAAATTAACGTTAAAATAATATATTGCTTAATCCTGTAGAGATAGACCGATTGTTTATTATGTTTTATCAATCAATTTATGAAACAAAAGGTATTCACATAATATAGTCTTATAGATAAAAGATTTCCTACAAGCTGAAGACTTGCTTTATTGTGTATATGTCTTCTTCTCTTTCCTCCTTTATATGTGGCTAAGAATTCATGTCTCCCCTCTCCACCTTCTACTTTACCATTGTTTAGCAAATAGTTTAATGTAATGATCCAAATTACAATTTAGAATTACAAATGAAGTTGGTATTTAATTTCGTATTGAAGGAAACATTAATACCTGAATGCATACCAGTTTTGCATTTCATGGAATTTCATTAATTTAGAATGAAGGCAATTTTTCTTAATATGTTACACAAAGGTGACTCAGTCTTTATAGGATCTTATTTATAGTTACTTTGAAAAACAGATTATTCCCATGTTAAGCAACTTCAAAATTTTAAGTGGTTAATTGGAAGAAAATGCAAACTTCCTCTTGCTACTTTGAAGAAAAAATTGGAAAATAACTTTCAACTCTTTCCTACTAAAAGAAATATGCAAGTCCTATATCAACCCACAAAGTTATATTTTTTCCCCATTAGCGATCTAACTATTTTTTATGTTTGAGTGATTATTATGGAAAAATTAAACAATTCACTAAGTGATTAAAGAAGGGCATGAGTGAAACAAGTGAGAAGTCCAGTTCTGATCTTTTGCTGGTACATCATTTCATTTTTTAAAATTATTCTTTTACCCTATAATTAGCAGATTACTTTGATTGTATATATAAACATAATGAATATTTTTAGTAAAATTATATGAAACTTTTTAATAAAATTTTAATTTTTTTGAAAAACATTTATCAAGAATAAACTTATTTTGAACTTAAATTTGTATTTAGAAAAAATATATAGATTGATCAATTGATAAATTTTCAATTAGGACATTGATTATACATTTTAATTAGCTAATACTTTTTTAAAAGATCATGAATGACACTAATTTTTTTGTTGTTTTTTTAAAGTTCCAGGCAAAGGGAAAACCACTCCAGAAATCATGGAAAATCTGAAACCTTTGTTGCAGTTAGTGTTCTATTCCATTGAAAAAATTAAAAGATTTAAGCTGAGCAAAGAAGTATGTATATTTTTTAAATATTATAGTGTAGGTATTAATGTATTGATGTATGTATTAATGTATTGACTGATATTAATCATCATATTATTGATTTTAGGCCAAAGCAAAAGCAGAAAAGAATCGCCAGCGTGTTGAAGAAGTGTTCCTGAAAAATACTCATGCTCAACGACAAGAAGCAGCCCAAGCTAGAAGAGAAGAGAAGAGACGTGCTGAAAAAGAAAAAATGATGAATGAAGAAGATCCAGACAAACAACGAAAGTGGGAGGTATGTACAGATTGAGCATTTAAAAAGATAACTAAAATTTACATCTTATGTGACTTTCATAAATGTACTGTGAGTTAATCTGCAATTTATCATTATCTCGCTGTTATGTCATGTTAAAACCAATTAATATCATAACAAAATAATAATTGAATTTTTTATTAATATTTATTTTATTTTAGGTATAATTGAAGAAATTTGCTGGAATGCCAGTTTATTTTTTATGTTTTGAAATATCTATTCTTAAGTAAGCTAGGATGTGTAGTGTCATACGAAATTTTTAATTTTCTGACTAAGTACAAAGAAAATTAATTTTGCTTATACATGTACTGTGTATGATAAATCAAAACCACAATCACAAAGATTTGGTTACCAAATATACTAAGAAAGAAACCCACAAAAAGGGAATAGAGTTTGGTGAAATAGATCCAGGAGTGCCAGCTCATAAAAGATAACATTTACTAGTTTTTTCCTTCACTTCCTATTACTTCAATAATGTTCATTGTTCATTAGTAAAATAATGGGAAGTTTATTTGGAAAAGTCAGTACAAAATACATATTATGCCATGCATTATATGTAGTACAAAACCATTCAAAGTTTAGAGGAGTTCAAAATTGGCTAAGAATTTGTTTTAGTTATACTTGGTAAATATTTGTTTAAACATTTTGTGTTGTTAAAGAAAATTTTGATGTACCAATGAGTTATGTTTAATGTTGAAAATATTTTCTAAAAACACTTATATTTGAAAACTTTTTAGTACATTACACAATCAATCGTCTTTCAGTAATATGTCGTTTTGGAGCAATCCCTTGGAAAACCTATCAAAGAGATTTTACTGTATCTTTAACTGAAATTCATTGAAATGTGTAATAGCATAAGCATGAAATCTAGTATGACAAAATTTTAGCATGGGAGCCATAAGTTTTCAATAATTACAATTTCTTTCCCATTTTTTCGTCCCTAGGAAAATTATTACCAATTTTGCCAAATTTTAATTTTTATGCCTAAAAAAAACTGCTAGATCTAGTACTTAAAGTTTTTTTTTTTTTTTTTACAATTTTTGCTTTTTCTCTTATTTTGACTTACATTGTATTTTTCTCCATTAAAATCTCTCCATAAATTAGAGGTTTATCTTGACTGGCAAAGTAACATGCAGCACAAACCATTGAAATTAAAAATGTGAAATTTGGCAGAGAGTTACTTTCTGATATTAAAGACCCACTAAGAATGGATTTTTCAAAATTTTAATTACAAGTGTAATTAATAAAAAAAGTTAAATATTTTCGCCCTTTATCATCAAAGCATATTACCAAACAAAAAAAAAATTAACCATTTTAAGGATTTGAAAAGGTGTTTTTTCACTGGCACCGGGTTTTTTTTTAATGAGTCAGTGCTTTATTCAGTTTTAGTAATTTTTGTAAATAATGGAAAGCTTTTAGCTCTTAGCTTATACAACTGCAAATAAAATATTCTAAATTGCTAAGTATGGTAAATTAGTACTGAAAACAATTTATACTTTCTATCCCAATTTCTACATTTTTAGTCATGCTGTATTTCTACGTCAGTGTGTTATTTTTTGAAATGGTCCATCTAAATTAATTAGTAATTTGTTTTGCGATAGACAATTTGTGTCTGTCTTTTTGCAGAAATAAATATTAGAATTTTAGTGCTGTATAAATATTTTTTTAAAAAATTTAATATATGTTTAAAATGAATAATTTTAAAACAGAAAACAACCAAATATATATATATATATATATATATATATATATATATATATATATATATATATATATATATATATATAT
>JAOUZG010005735.1:5535652-5582704 GCA_026289955.1 Argiope argentata | reverse complement strand
TGATGTATGGATTATTCATAGTGTAAATGAATTATGTCATTTTCCTGAAAAGGGGGGATACAAATTCTGAAAAGCATTTAAGGATTGTAATAGATATATATAATAATGATTTCATATTTCAATGCAATCATCAGAATTACTAGATCAGTTTTGAATCTATGAAAATGTTGTCCAACAAAATAAAGAAATATAATTATATAACAAAAGTAAAAAACTTTTTAAAAGAAAAAAATTCAAAAAATACAATTGCCTTTCTGATCTTTATTGATTAAAATACATCATAATATAAAAATAACTTTACATCTATCCATCTTTGATTAACTCATCAGTTTTATTAAATAAAATTATGAAATTTAAACCACTAAAATTTGTAGGAATCTCTTAAATCAGAACTTCTTCTGTGTTTCATCTCTGATTAGCATTCTGGATTAAAAATCTAACAGAAAATTGAAAAGTATATAATAATTTTCATTCTTAATTTATAAAAAATCAAATAATTGTGACTAATAAGCTTTATTAGTTTATGTATGGAAATCTTGTATTGCTTAAAATGTAACAATATAATATTAAAAACAATGATCAAAAGTCCTACTTTGCTGAAGAGTTATTAGCTAGTTAACAATAAAAACTCTTTATGTTAGAACTATTACTTTTCATGAAGAATATAAATGTTATTTTAAAAATAAACTTATTGGAAACAGTAGAATGTTGCTTTATATTGAAGTTATCTGAATTAATCTCTTTATTCAAGATATGATTCTTTTTATTATTTCATTAAATTCTCACTTTTGATTCATTTCATACTGAACTTTAAACATTATTTTTAAAATGTGAATAAACAATTAAATGACTTATATTTAAAGCTTTGAAGAGAATGTTAAAAATCATTGAATTAAAAATTATGCAATTTAAAGCTCAATGAAAAAATATATGCATGTAATTTTAATATAGTTTCTTTAAAATTATATATGATTAAAAAAAAGTTCTTTAAAATTCTGTCCCTCCAATATAATAATATTCTCAGATGGAAGCTTAGAAAAAACAAGTTGCTGTTAAGTCAAGGACCTTGCATCCATTTAAACATGTTGGTAGTGGCTCAAATTTTATTAAAAATATAGCATTTTTTTAATGAACCTCCTCTAATCTGGCTTCTTGCTGAATTACAGTATTCATATTATTTATGAATGCAACAAATTAGCAAAAAGCGTGAATTCATTAAATAAGATTTCTCAAAAAAAAAAAAATAATAATAATAATAACTTACCAAAGTTGATTAAGCTTCTTCAAATCTTCCCAGTACCTGTTCACTTCTATGTTCTCCCAATGAGTTACTGTAAGTTTCTTAAAATATCTAGATTAACAAATTGTCAATGTAAATCATTCTATTGCAAAAAAGAAATTAAAAAACATTGCTTAGCTTCCTTTTATAATTAAACATGAGTAAAAATAAATAAATTACATTTATTAATTTATAGAAGCATAATAAGGATTTTACTGGATTGTCCGAATAAAAATATTAAACGACTAAACATTTTCTTTTATTTTAGTTTAAACAGCTCAATGTCATCAATATGTTTTTAAAACACCTCGTATTGCCTAATCTTTTAAGAATTTGATTAAGAAACTGCAAGTAATTTCATTCTAATATAGTATTTAATTGCAAATAATCTTGGAGGTATTGCTATTTGAGGTCAGAATCATTTATTTTGAGTTCTTTTTGGCCATTCAGTGTTCTTTTCTATGCTTCAAACTTCTTTCGAAAATTATTTTCAAAGCTATAATCTTACTATTTATTAGTCCTGCATACTATTATTATGACCAACACAGTAATTACTCTGAGGGTTTGTTGTTTCTTCACTAAGACCCCAAATAGAATATTCTTTGATGTTGATTTGGAAATTTCACAGACATGTATCAGTTATTGATAGATGTCTAAAATTCTGTATTTGCTACAAGGCAGATATTAGAGTCAATTTGCACCGCAGATATAAAATGCATTACTCACTTATTTTAAAAATATTCCTTTTATTTAATTCATTTGAGTATGACCATAATTTGAAGTTATATGACAAAAGATTACTAATGAAATTTCTTGAATGGGGGCTCAACCTTTAATTAATTGATGTGCATTTATATATAAGAAAATAATTATTTGGGAGAAAAGTATGAAATAAAAAATATAATTTTCATAAATACAAAACAGTTAATATCAAAATAAATGCGAAGATCTTTTTAAAATTTAAAAAATTCTGATAATCATTTTTTACATAAAATTAATTTTGCTTGGATATTTTTTTAATTCCTTACTTTGCAATTAAAATAGATTTTTCACTAGTCTGTCTTCAAAATTTCTAACATTTTTTTACTCAGACAAAAGTTTTCGTCAAATTTTAATTCCCATTTAGTATTTAAGGGATGCGAGTCTCAGGTATCAGTTTTCTGTGCATTTCATTGAGTTTCAAAACTGTGACAACTATACTATTATTCTCTTTTCTTTAATTTAAATCAAATAATTAACTTCTTTAATAAAAGAATTAAATTACACAGACAATCATCATTTGATGTTGCAAAATATATACTTTTGTTTATTATTTGAAAACATATGTACAAAAAGAGAGAAAACATGAGTGTTAACAACCATAAAAACAGACCTAAAATTACTTACAAAATAAACTATAATTTGGCAATGACCAAAGCAACCATTGCAATGATACAATGGATAAAATGAACACAATTATGTTTCCCAAATTTAATTTGGACTTGGATTTATATAGAACAGAAGGTTTGTTCATATTTTTTACTTTATTACATTTTAAAATGTAATAATGTTGCATATATTGGAAAAATTAATTTAGGTTAGAGCTGAATATAACCAAACTAAAATAATTGGCTGCATATTGGTATTTTATTATAAAATACTAAGATAAGAACATGCACAATAAAATATTGATAAAGTCCTTTAAACATTTTATTTTGTGGGTGGAACATTTATATAATTAGAACATTTATATTATAACAGCAACATTAATATAATTAGTCATAAATAAAACATCAACTTTTCCATTTTCCTTCACAAAAGATCAGATATTTCATTTTTAATCAAATATTAATTTAAGTATCATAAATTTTTACACTTATATATTCAGTAGTTTATTACCTAAATAATATTATTCCAAATGCCTTTGTTGTTTTTATTCTAATGTTTAACAAGAGTATATTAAATAATCATTGTTATTGAAGAATAGTATTAAAAGGCAAATTACTTTGTCAAAATTTCTTCTTTGATATTATTTTCATGAGAAGATAATCCTTCTTTAAGAGAAGTCAGATTTGCTTCCAGTAATTTTTTACTGTTCAAGAAAAAAAAATTAATTTCATATGCAATAAAATAAATTAAAAATACAATAGAGACCAACTGTCTAACATGAATGACAGAATATATAATTAAAGCTAAAGTATAATAATAGAAAAGTCATGAAATTATAATTTTTTAAAATAAGATACTACAACTGAAATTTATTTTATTTTTATTCATTCTTTGAAAATTATATTCAATCACAATCACTTTTATTAATTGCATATTTTTATTTTTCAACTTTATTTACTTGTATAAATTCAGTGAAAAATGTATAATTAAGATTACAGAAACTTCTGCCTAGTAACAAAAGGCATTTTAAAATATGCTGATTTTATATTTAAAAAAAAAAACTTTTTATCCAGTTTTCACTGTAAATGCAAGAAAAAAAAACTGCACTAACCTTTGCATTCCAATAAGATGAACATTAATATTAGGTTGAGAAAAAGAATAACAAGCAGCAAGTTTAGAAATATTCACATTCTTTTCCTTTTAAAGAGGGAAATAAATTAAGTATGGATTCATTCAAAAAATTTTAAAAACAATTGTTATCAAATCAAATACAAACAACAATAATATAAAATTTTAAGAGTTCAAAATTTCTTGATAACAGAAAATAAAATCCACATTTTTAAAATAAGAAAAGGACAAAGCAGATAATAAAAAATTGTAAAATCAATCAATAAGTGCTCAAATTATCAATTTGTAATGCTTAAGTTCTCAAAAATAATAAAAGCCTTTAAAAACTTATGTTCATGATAATTTTCATTAAATGCATTTTAATGCATAGTCTGCACCAAATACCAGAGCTTCTAAGTTTTAAAATTTGGTTAAAATTAAAGAAAATAATTTAAAAAATTCCAAATGTCTGCTCAACAGTCAGGAGATCAACAGTATTAAACTAAAAAAATGAGTTTAAGTTACCATAATTTACATTTATTGGCTTTAAAAAATTACTGTTTAACTATTATACTATATTCTTTAGTCAAGCAGAAATTTGACTGTCGCTCATAATTTTTAGCAAGGCTAGAACTATACATTTACATAAGAATTTTTTTTAACTTTTCACTCTTTATAGTTCTTATACTAAATCATATGAATGATATATATTTATTAATGTTATTAGCATTTTAAATAACTATAGAAACAAGATTTTAATATTATTCATAAATATAAAATCTTTCAAATATCCATTTTTTAATCTTCTTTACATCCACCCAGCAAATTGATTTTATAAATTGTTTCTAAAAACATAAGAGAGGAAAGCATTTAAAAATAGCAATAAAATAAATTTTTTAACTTTCATTTATATGTATTAGTTATCTCTCACTTATTTGTTCCAAAAGGAAAAATTTCTCAATATATACTTTTTTTAAAAATAGGAAGCATAAAGCCATTGCATATGAATGGTGAATTTTTATTTTTAATTATTTATTTATCAATAACTTTAATATTACTAGTTATTCCCCTTTTTTGTTGTTAAATTACTAAATAAATGAATTACTTTGCAATATTCTACAGCTTGCCTGCACGCTTCTTTTATTTCTGATCCTGTTGGATGCCAGTCTGGTGGTCCGCTTTCTGTAAATAAGCCCATACCTAAAACAGCTGCATTTACAATTGCTAAATTTTTCTCCTAGAAAAGAGTAAACAAATAAATTCAAGTATAAAATAAAATACTATAAGGAAACATACAGATAAATGATTATCACAAAATGAAAGAAAATAATATGTTTACTTCTCCTCTCCCCTTCTTTCTTCTTTATGGCTAATTCTCAGCTTAATAATATAATTAATGTGAATTTTCTTATACCTAATGCCAATAGAAATTCATACAACTCAACAATTTTTTCTTGAATTTTTACAGCTATTTTTAATGGACTGTGTAAAAACTTAATATTTCTAATTTACTTGAAATTACTATGTTCAATATAGATTATAATAGCATTTTAAATGCTTTGCTGTCCATGTCTTTTGTTTATTTTAATTTAGTTAATGCCCCATTTAAACATCACATAAAGGTATCTGTAAAAAATATAGCTTGTAATTTTAAACATTGAAACTTGTAGAAAGATGTTTCAACTAAAGTACAGCAAGCTCTTATATTCCAACAAAACTGGGTCCCTATTCATAATTATCCTGCCATCTGCCAGAAACTGCCATCAAATCACAACAATTCTAATGCTCACAAGTATTATTTTATTTTTATTAATTTTTTAAAAAATTATCCTTCAGTTATGCTAATTAAGTAAGTTTATTAAAGAATTAACAATTTAAGAAACTAAATACTGAAATCTTTTGAATTAGATTTGAAATATTTATTATTATTATTACTAAGGCATTATCATTCAATATATTACTCATAAAACTTGTAAATTTTTTTTACTAATATGTGCTCAATAATCAGTTTAAAATAAGATCTTTCAGAATTTGAAAAGTTTTACTCTACTGAAGAGAAGTATTATAACTTCTTTAAAATAACAATTAGACAAAATATTTTCTAAAAGTTCTTTAATTTTTACCTAGTAAAAAAAATAAGCATTTATTAAAATCACCAAAAAATGTTTATCTATATTAGTGAGACAATGAACAAAGGAAATATTAACTTTAAAATTAAATATTTAAAGGATTGATAAGATTTTATTTATTTATTTATTTATTTATTAACAAAAGAGAAATTTTTAGTTAAAAATCTTAATCTTAGTTTTTATCTCGTAAGCAAGAAATGAATTCTATTGAAAAGTAAAAGATAAATAATGCAATAATATAAATAACCCTTAAAAACAAAGTTTAAATTAGCAGTCAGAATATTAATCAAATGTTCAGTGCATTGTAAAAATGCTATAGATGTGGAAAGGTGGATATACATTAATATAACATAAATATCACTATTTAACAAAACATCTTTATAAATTCAAAACAATAAACATGAGTTATTAGTTTAATTTATTTATCTCAATTTATTTATAGTGACATCCTAATTTCATGTTCAGTGGCATGAAAGCTGTTTTGTAAATAGGCCTCATAACAGTCAAATAATAAGCTTGAAATCTCAAACATATGTCATCCATTACAAGAAATTACTGATTCTCCTATTACCAACACAGTAAGCAGGAAGCTATTTACCATATATTGAAAAAGAATAACAAGACCATATACACAATGAGTCTTTGGTGAAATATGGTCTCAGACCACTGATGCTCTAGTCCTGACAATGAGACTTTATTATCAGGCCATAAAAATTTCATAATAAAATCAATATGATGTTTTAAAACGTTTTCTTAACAAATTTATAAATAATGTTTTATCAAATTTTTAAAAATTTGCAATAATTAATAAACATTCCTTATTATTTCCCTTGAATTCATTATAATTAAATATCATAAAACTAATTTCTTTTACTACTTTAAGTCATATGCAGCTTCCATATTAGAAAATGAAATAACAAACATTAAAAAAAATTCAACATAGAATTTAGAATAAACTTATAAATTAACAACAAAACTTACATAGATTTGGAATAAAACAATTTTTAAATCAGTTCAATATTTTTTTAAAATTTCATATGAAAAAGATAAAAGCAATTTGTATTCATCTTTTAAGAAGTGTAAAACAAAGAAAATAATATTTAAATTTTAAACAATAATAAATACAAGTAAATAAAATTATATATGTAATTAAAGAAGTTTTTCAAGTGCATAGAATACATACTTTGAAAAAAGACATATATTCTTTCAAGCTGTTGTCAAACAATGTACAACGACAGTAAGAAAGAACAACATCAATATGCACACTACTTTTTTCTAAGACTTCCCTAAAAAAATGCATTAAAATTAATTATTTAATTTTTGAAATTTAAATATTATTTTAAAACTCTGTTACATTTATGCTGAAAATGTAACAAATATGAACTGGTAACATCATATTATTGATAATTATGAACTGGTTGAACATCGATAACTGATCAATAACTGGTGAACATCGATAATTATGAACTGGCAAAATAGTCATGAAATTCATAAGATAGGAAGAAGGGATTGAGTACCATTTACCATATCAAAAAACAAATTAATAAGAAAAAACAAATATATTCACATAAAAAGTTATCATAATATTCTATTATTGTACCAGTTTAAGGTCCAAAAAATTCTTTTTGATAGAACAAAATTATAACATTTCAAGAATACTTTTTCTTATATCAGAACAAGAGCAAATATTCCTCTTTTTTTACTTCATTAATTTCTCATTATATTCTTTCATTAATACAAAGTAGTTATAACAAGCATTAATTTAAAATCTAAAAATGCATTCGACAGGTTTCACAATTTTAAAAAGAATGTTTATTTCAAGGCTTATAAAGCATCAAAATCTGACAAATACATAATATCAGAACAGTTGAACACTTAGCATTGCTGAAAATGTTATATTAGACAGAATTAATAGTGAAGCATTTTTTAATTTAACAATTATTCAATATTTGAAAATACTTTTGAGCTTAAATCAGTTACAGTTTCTTTTTTTTTTTTACTGCTGTTTCATTCCAATAAGAAAAAGAATAATATTTTAATGAAAAAGATGAGGCAGAGAAAAAAATTTGTATAACCTTGTCAAATAGACTAAATACGATTGAAAAATTTTTAAAGCGTTAAAACTGCTTTAAAAGTAATTTATCTGATCTATTGAGAAACTGAAAATGAGTAGCAAGGGAATACTCAATGCTTGGGCATGATGTTTTTCATGTCATATATAATACAGTAGCAAAAAAAATTATCTCCAAGGAAGCAATATTACTAACTTGAAAACAATGTCTTAACCTTCTTGATACATTTTAATATTGTTCTTAATATAGTAGTAATTGATTAATTTGTTGGTTATGCATTTTTTTTAATCTTGAAATACAGTATATTAAAGAAGATAACTGCATGGTAATGGCATCTCTTACATTTAAAAAAAGTGTTTCTTGCTTTCTATAATATCAACATTTTCATTAATCTACAATTATCATTTACCATTTATTAGATAACTGCGATTTCATTGCATATATTGTTGCATAGTCAGTAATGGCATAATTTCTTGGATAAAATGCTTTTTTAAAAAAAATAATAATAAGGTTTGAAATTTAAACAAAGATTTTGAAATTTCATTTCTAATTCACAAAAATAGCTATTTTAAATTTATATGATTGCATTATCGTCATAGGCTTTAGTACAAATGAAATTAATTAATTTCCCCAAAAAAATGTTTACCTCATCCTCTAACTGCTTCTAAAAACCAACTGATTCACTAAAACAGTTTGTATTCAATTTCAATTAACCATAATTCCTTTATGGGAAATTATTTGCTGTGATCAGAAGTTTCTTATTATTCTATCTTCTGAAATAAGACAGAAAAAGAAACATTCTGATTAAAATCCATACACTTTTATTTTCACCTCACATCTTACATCATCTGAGGATGCTCTCCTCAGACAGGAAACCTGTCAGACATCAGATTCGCCTGGCACTTCTATAACCTCTGATTGAACAAAAGTAAAGAGCTGACCAGAAGGATTGGTTTCACCACAGAATATCCACCCAGTGAATTGGCAAACCATATTACATTATCAAAATACATTAAGCTATAGCACAACAAAAATAATATGATGATATACAATATATACGAAAGTAAGTGATGCAGTTAATATGAAAATAAATTGTCTAATTATAGTGAAAAGATGCATACATACACAAAATTTAAATTAATACTCATATCAGAACATGAAATTTTGTCAAAATATATATACAGATCAAATTAATTTTTAAATTAAAAAAAATATTAAGAATTGTTTTAATGCTTTCAGAAATCAGACACGTCCAGATAATCCTTGTTTGTCTGGATGCAATGTTATTTCTGTTGCTGGTTTAGGCCCTTGAGGAACAGAAGCAACATCATTGTCGTTATCCAAACAAAAGGCAAGTTTAATTTGATATATTGATATAGATTTTTCCCCCACAGAAAGTCATGTGATTGATGAAAATAAAAAACAATGGATTAATTTTCATTGTAATAATAAAAAATGTTAAAAATCAATGGAAAACCTTTTTTAAATTTCCAAAATTGGTAAAATTACTTTTGTGCAATCAATATTTCAAAACTTTGAACTATCATGGAAAAATCTAAAACAATGCTCGATTTTTAAATAATTCAGATTCTAATCTAAATTTCAAAAATAACATTCTGCACATTCTTGCCCACCAAAGTAAATTTGAGCCAAATTTGGTAGTTCTAAGACAGATGTTTTAACCTAAAGTGTGCTAAGACATTTTCTATTATTGGTAGAGATATGAATACTATTATTATCTTTATATATTTTGTTCTTCCTTTATAATGGTTTTGTCAATTGAATCGAAGAAAAATTTCTACAGCTTCAAAAAGTGGAAAATAAAAAATGCTTAACATATCTTGATTTGCAACTAAGACACTGAATATGATCACCTATATTTGTTACAGGTACATTTGAAAAAATATATTTTCCTACAGTTTGACTAGAGTTTATTTGTTTTAACTTCTATGACTTTTTCAATTCTGGAAACTTTTTCAAAGATCATTAACTAAAAGTAACTGACAAAAAGTTGCCTTCTTCCCCACCCCACTTCTTGCCCTAACCAGCTTCTTTTTTTAAACCCCTTAACCTCTAATTTATTTAACTTTCAAATTAGATGACACATCCTATTTCTGTCATTTATTGTTAATTTGATTTATTAATAATATATGCAGCATTAGGGATAATAAAGCATTTCAAATTGGGTTTTGTGTGTTTAAATACTTAATTCTGTGGCTTAGTAGCAGACTTGAAAGTAACAATTCAGTAATCTGATGTACATGTAAGACACGTCATTGTATGCAAAGCAGTTAATCGATGCATGTTCAGTAACTAAGTTTTTCTTACCTTCTCCTTCTTTTAAATTTTACTAGCTAAATTTTTATTTTTTTAATTTAATTCTTTTGGTATTCTATATAATTGAGAAATACATCATATTTTGACAATTTTGCTAAATTTTTAATCATATAACTTTTTAAGTACTATCATATTTCCATTAATATCCATACATAAACTAAAGAAATTTCACTATTTTTTTAAAAGACTTACTTTAATTTTCTCAAGGAATATCCTGTTATTCCAATGAATTTTATTTTACCCATCTCTTTGACTTTCTCAAGAGCAGGAAGTGTTTCATTTACAATAATATCAATATCTTTTGCAAATTCAACATCATGCACCTAAAAAAATATATGAATGGTTTTAAAACAATTCTTTTAATAAACAGCATGTAGCTTTTGAAACTGAAAGTACAACAAAAATTCTTTAATACAAGTTATATTATAATCAGTTTAAAACTATTTTTCTTAATCTGTACAAGAGAATAGAAAATCAAGAAAATCGCATACACATTTTCACTTTTTATCTTCTTGGTATTTTTGTTCAATTTAAAAGCACCATATAAAAATGCTTTACTAATTGAAACATAAAATGTGTACTTCATATCAGCCAATAAAAATAGTTGTTATTTAAACCTTTGAAAAATATTTTAACAAGCTACCACTAAGATAATAAAGGGAAAGCATAAATTACATTTCAACATGAATAATTTAAACGAGCTTCAAAAAATAAAATTCTTTTGTGGAAATAAAAATTAATTAATTGAAATAATGATAAATATAAAGATAATTAGTAAAAATAGAAAAGTCTTACTTGTAAAACATCAATATACTCGACACCTAATCTTTCTAAGCTCTCATCCACACTTTTCAAGGTACGTGAATAAGAAAAATCAAACATGTCTTCAGGCTTTGCACCATATCTAGCAACTTTTGAGGCAAGATAATATGTATTACGTGGAATATGCTTTAAAGCCTATAAATAAGAAATTTGATACAACTAATTGAATTGACAGACTAATGAATCAAATATCAATTATCTTAATGGTAATTAGGCAAGCAGAAACATAAAATTGATCATTTATAATCACACCAACAATGCCATACCATTCCAATTTTGGTTAGATATTTCTAAACCCTATCCAAGATTTGGTGAAACATTTCTTACCAGTCATAGTAAGCTAGAATTTACAGAAAGAATATACTAGTTAAAAAGAACAGTCAGTTCCTCATTCCACATATCTCAGGCTTCAAACTTACAACTGCATTTAGTAAATGCCAAATCCAAATGGGGAAATAAAAACAACTGGAGATGTTATTATCATAGATAAACAATTTTTAGTATCTTTAAACTATACTCGCAACTTTTAGTAACTTTAAACTTTAGTATAAAACTTTTATGTTCTGCCATTTTTTCCCCCTTGCATTAGCACTGGATTTTGAAATAATACCATTCCATTGGCATAGTATGTAAGGAACATAAATATTGGGTTTCATATAAATATTAAGTAAAATTTCAAAAGAAAATTCTTTAAATAAAAAAATTGAAATCTTCACATACAAAATCAATAATTTAAAATATATTAGAGTTTTTATTTTAAAGGAGCATAAACAATAAAAAATATTTATGTAAATATTTTTAAAAATTTAAATAATGCTACAATTAGTAAGAAACAGAATTGAAAGTCAACATAAAGACAGAAGTGATCAAATGATTAAATGATCAGATACAAAAGTTAATTTCTCAAGAATTTTAAATCTCAACTTTCACTATGCATAGATTATGGTCATATTAATAAAATCCAAAGTGATAAAAGTTATTACAATATTCTTCGCTAATTTTTTAACATTTTTTTATTAATAATTATCTCCTAAATTTATTGAATTTTATTTACCCATCTCCAGTAATCATAAAGATATCATACATCCACGATTAAAAAATTTAAAAACCTTTATCTTAACAAAAACTAATTCATAAAAAAAATTTCATTATATGAAGACGGAACACGTATTTAAAGATTATGGAAAAGTCGGTCTAACAAATATATGGTGAAAAGTTCAACAGATTCAACAACAAATAACTTTATTCTATGCAAAAACATGATTCACAGGAAATATAACAGATGAAATAAATAAAAAATACACTATCAGCAAATCAGTAATAAAAAAACTGTAACAGCACAATGATCTCAGAGGGAACTTGCACTAACTTTTCCAAGTACTATTTCTGCTTTTCCTTGACCATAATATGGTGCAGTATCCACATAGTTAATTCCACTTTTGATACCCTCAATAACTGTTTGTATTCCATCTTCTTCTTCTGTTGTACCATAAACTAAAGCTAATTCAGATCCACCTAGAACAAATTGAAAACATTTTGTCAATACAAGTTGTTGTTGTTTTTATCAGAAGATTACCTAAATTTTTAAATCTGTAGAAATTTAAGTTAATGTTAGTTTAAAGTTTAGAAATAAGTAAGAATTTCACTAAGTTCCAATTATGTTCAATTGTTTTTCTAAATGGTTAATTTCATGGTTATGATTTTTAATAATGAAATAAAATTGTAATATGGAAACAAGTAGTTTATCAGTTACAAGTCATATTTACTATAAAAATGAAAGGTACTTGTGTATCAATTGCATGCCATTGATGAATTTTTTAAGTTTAGATGCAGCCATTGGAGAACAGTAAGGCTTAATCTCATGTCATTTCAATAGCATGAAATCTTTGGCAATTTGGGTGAGGGGAGACAGTTAATCACTAACTTATCGTTAATATACTAGTACCAAATGAAATATTAACATAATAAATAATATTGGAAAATATGACAAACAATTAGTATTAACAAAGAATCAATGACATTTAACAAAAAATATCTTGTTATGTTGTTGTTTTTTCCTTTTATAAAAAATTTTAATAATATTCTTAAAATGTCAATTTACAAATTTTTGAAAATAAAAAATGCATTCATCATACTAAAAAATCTCCTAGTTTTGTTTTTAAAATTCAATCCAACTCTACAAAATGTGCTTTAATATGGTTCAGTATTTTGATATCAAGCCAAATAAAATATGTTGTTGTTGTTTTTACTAATGACACTTGCATGGACAAGCCTGTTGAAGCATCAACAGATTTAAGCCAAAAAAGAAACGTCTCTTTTTGAAGTAACGCCAACTAGGGCTAAAAGCATGACTTTAGCTACACATTCGCTTGTACAGTCCCTTTTTTACACAAGGGAGGGGAAGGGCACATTCACAGGCCTCACAGATAGAACAAAGAACAATTATGCCCTAACCAGGACTCCAACCCGAGATGCCCAGATAACAGAAAAGATCAAATAAAAATGATTGTAATGATAAACAGATGTGAAATTATGGAAATTTTAAGATTTTCAACAAAATATTTTTATAATTTTTGAAATAACTGTTTCTTTATTTCTTTTCTTTTATTTTTTTTCTCTCATTCAATTATGGTCTTAAAATACCTCATAATTTCTTCCTTAAGTATGGTTCACAACATATTTATTTTTTAAGAAATTAAAATATACACAATTGTTTAATTTTATACAAAGAAATTTTAGTAGTAGCTTATACAAATGCAGTTCTTATAAAAATATTTATTATATTGTTCTTATATCTTATGCAATATCTTATATAAAGAAATTTTAAATATAATCAACAAATTGTAATAAAAATAGCTTACCATCCTTAAATGAAATCTTTATACACTGATTTATGATAAAATTGCAATCTCAATAAATTTGTATTAAATAAATCAAACATATATATTGGTATTTAAATACTTTTAGTTTCAAATGTAGTTATAAAACTATGATTGATTAATCAAAATTCTATAAATGCAACAATCTGCAAAATTGGCTTTGAAATTCAAAATTTAATTGTAGTACATTCACAAGTATATAGCTTAATGTGGCTGAAGGGCAGACCAAATTATAAAAAAGCAAGATAAGCTGGAGTTCTATGAACTCATTTCTTAGTTTACCAATACCAAAAGATAAAAGTTTTAACACTCAAATACAATGTAATAATGTGTCTTTTCTCGCATCTTATTGAGTACTAAGCACTACATTTATCTGAAGTCAAATAGAATGTGAATAAAGGTGGGGCCCGGCAAATCATAAAAGCAGTTCCCAGTAACATGTTGAGTTAAATTTGAAGACTCTGTACATTTCTATAAGTTTACATCTGTGTATATGTACACAGTGTATATGTATACATCTGTGTATATGTTTACATTTTGCACTGTGTGTTTCAAGAATTTATTAGAGAAAAATTAAGTTAACGGATATAAACTATTCGCATTTTAACATAAATTTTCTCAATTTCCCTATGATACATTTTTAAAATACCCCCAAGAACCATTTATGAATACTGTACATACTGTGCATTTATAATCAAGAATAGTTACAGCTACTGAGCTCCATTACACACTCACAAAATAATGAACAAGAAGTAAAACACAGCTTTTTTTTCCTTTCACCACTTGTATTTAGCACATGACATGTAGGAGGACCCAATGCCTAGGCTATAGACCTTTTAGATGTCTGCTTCCAATGCTTAGGCAATGCACCTTTCAGATATCTGCTTCCAATAACTATACAATGTTACCAAATCAACACCTTGCAATTTTCCTTTAATTATGATAAAACTAAGCCAGATAGTCTGGAAGCTAGAGGATCATGTGCCTTATACTTGAGAGTGTATTGTAAATTAAAGATATCTAAAATACTGCAAAGGCTTATGTTTAAAATAAGTTTATAAGCATCTTTTAGAAAATGGAAAATACACACTATTATTTGCAATGAAATATTTAATATGCTTATCACAAGAAATTGTTTATAAAAGAGATAGTGTGATATCTGACCAAGTTGTATTTTGACATATTAGGAAACAAAAAAAAGTTTGTCAAATTCAACTGTTTTATTCCTTTTCACATAAAATTTGCAAATAAAGTTTCATCGGATACTTTCTTTTCAATCGTTTGAAACAGTCAAACCATATATATGCTTAATTTTCTTTCAGGAATCATTATAGTTAAATGTTTGGCTTGATTAGAATGATTCACTTTTTTAAAGTTAGAATAGCATATTTTCTGTTACAAACAAAAATTTTTATTATAGATATATTATAGAATGATAAAATGCCCACAAATGAAATAAGACTCAATAATAATTAGAAATAGTATAAAAAAATCATTAAATTCAACATAAGCATTATTATAAACTGCAAATTATCTTTTATGTTTCCCTTTGTCATAACAAATTAATAAATTAGTATGAGAAGAAGAAGAAAATTATAATAATTGTTTAACGAAAGTAACATTTTTTACCAAGTCCTAGAAGTGAAACATCTAAGCCAGTTTTTCCAAATGGAACGTAAGTCATGCCATCACAAAGCAAATCATCATGAAAACTTTCCTGATATGTCGGCAATCTTTTGAAGACTTTATCTCTGTAAGAAATTGAAAATAAATATAATTGACATATATATACAAACTAACAAAGTAAAATTTACAAAACTCTTGCTCTTGAACTAACACATTCGAGCAATGGCAAGAATAAACAAAAATTAAATAAAATAGCTAAATTGAAAGGCATTGTTTTTTACTTATGATATGGAAAAAACCATCATTAACTGAAAGCTTTGCCAAAGAAAGCTTTTTTTAAAAAATCATTCTGTATTAAGTCTAACCTAAAAAGTTTACTAAATTTTTAAATATTTAGATTCTTTGAATATTTACTTTAAATGATCTATAGATTGACAATGAGAAAGTTGATATAATTGTAAATTTAGTAATTAGGGTTTTTTATCTCTTTTGGAAATAAATTGTTATTCCCCTAATTACTTTTAAGAGTGATATATTTGGCAATAAGCAAACTAGACAGTTTCCTATGGCTCCCGAGCTGAAGGGGGTTATATGCTGGATGATAAAAAAAAAAGTCTAATTAAAACTTTTTGTCAAACGAATAAATTAGTAAAAAATATATCTTCTATGAATCAATATTTATGCATCACTAATTACAATTGCTCAGATTCCTATTCATTTAATTATAATCAGTAACAATATTATTCATAAATATTATCTACTGAAATAATAGAGGATACCATATATTCCCAAAATAAAACAAATTACAGCATATTTTCAAAAAGTTGCTGAAATAACTTTATATTGAAAAATCCTCAATATAAAATTGTATTAAAAATTTTAAAGTTGACCATTCTTTAAAAGGTGGGCATCATACAATGTACTGCCTAAGGTCACAAAATACTTAAATTACCATACTACTAAAGTTCACATATCTTATTTTTTTAATCCTTAAAAAAGCATGAATCATGGAAAAACATTGTTTTGATTCTATATCAGTATTCTTATTTTAATAGGTATTACTGATCTATATCAATATTCTTATTTTAATAAGCATTTGAAATTTCTAACTGTAAATTACATACAAAAATTAATAGTTTTGTAATGCAGAGATCATGAAAGTCACTGAAGTTAACAAGCTATTTAATATAACAGTGATAAGTTGGAAATCTGTACATTTGGAATTTTATTATATTTGATATATACATTTGGGACAATTTTCAATTAAAAGTATAAAAGATGACAGTAGAAAAAAATTATTGATACCTATTACAAACATGTTACCTAGAATCTTCAGATACAAATAATTTACTGATTTTTTTAAGTAAATGGTTTTTTTTATATTAATTTTAAAAATATATTTTTGATTTGATGATGGAAGAAATAGTTCATCAGAATATAGTAAATATCTTTATAACCTTCAAATTTCTCTTTATTTAGATTTAACTTATTAAAAAAAAATTCCCTTTGATATATTTCAAGCTCACTAGCTCAGTCTCTTTCAGTTAGTTAATACTTTTTCAGTAAAATTAAAAATTTACCTATATATTTTTTTATTCTAATTTTGCTGTTATTCATAAGTCATAAAATATTATATCCTTAATGTTTAACATAAAAGCTTTTTAGATGATTACAATATTAACATAATAATGATGTATAGTATAATTTATAACAATTCTATATTAAATTTTTAAATTGCTGCTTTTTTTTTTTTTTTTTTTTTTTTTTTTTTGTAGAATATTATACTTCACAGAACTATCATAATTTACAAAATACTTCACAAACTTATAATTTAATGCATTTGAAAAGTCACTAACTATTCTAATTTTAACATAAAAATTCAAGTTCTATTTATAAATTCATAAAATTATTTTCAGCATATAGAAAATTCTATTGGCAATACATTTGTTGTTTGTTTCCCAGTTTTTTTAAACTAATATAATATAAATTGCAATATATAAAAATCATGCGTAATTTTACTATATATGTATGGAGGAATCAATTCAATCCTAAATTAAATAATTTTTCAAATTAAAAATAAAATTTCAAATTATGGAAATCTTGGTACTACTTAAGAGTTCATCATTTAACAGGTAAGAATGTTTATCTTACTTTTCAACTTAATAAAAGAAATAATAATAAAAGATTTTAAAAAATTCAAAATCAATAATGAATTTTTCTTTTACTTAACAAGCATGAGTGTATGTAATCGCATGGTAAAGAATAGTTCTGAAAAAAAAATTAGTGCTATTCATTTTTCTGTCCTTTCCTATAAAATTTAGAAATTCAAGATGAGAGATAGTGATTGTTAAATAACAATCTACTTTACTATATGAAGATTTTTTTAAAAAAAATTTCATATAAATAATTAACATAATAATAGCATAGAAGCTCTTTAAATTTTAAGTACCAGAAATAATATTTGATGAAAGAATAGATTTTGTGTAAAAGAAATATGAAATAAGCAAAAATAACAAAATAAATATTAGGTGAAATAAATTTTAAATCTCAAATTTCAGAAAATATATTAGAACATTCCTTTTCTGGAAAGGCAATATGAATAAAAGTTCCAAATCTCCCTCCCCTTTCCCTTTTTTAAAAAATGAAAAGTTCAAAGCTAACATATTCTATTAAATTTGTTACTTTGAAATTTCAAATAAATTATTTCAATTGAATATTGTAGATTTACTTTTCACTTCTGTAAAATGAAATAAGAAGTAAAAAATTTGGAAAAAATTAATCAAACTTTTAATATTTTGGGTGCCACTTAAAACATGAATTATTAACAAAATTAAAGATTCTTTATTAATCTAATTCTTTTCCTAAAACATAAATATCTAATCAAAATTTAAAACAAACAATTCTTTATCTAACTGAAATATGAATATTCATTTATTTTAATTTATATCTTATGCTTTATAAATATTGATAATTAATTTTCCAAATTTATTACGTCGAATTTCGCATTAAAAAAAACCATGCTGTACAAGAAAACTTTGAAAAACATGAAACACTTTCACTATGAAAAGTGGAAGCATTTAAAATCAGTTTTAAAGCTTGTTTCAAAAATATTCAGTCAAACTTAATTTTACGATCCAGTTTTCATCCATTTTTTTAAATATAATTTCAAATTTAATATAAATATTTAAAAATATCTCATGAATTTGAATAAATAATACAACTAATTAAATACAATACTTAACGAATTGCCCGACATTCTCTATGGTAAAAAAAGAAAAATAAGAAACGCCTCAAAAATCTGGATTTCAGACTGATTTTGGATTATATTCACTTAACTCGTGACTTTAGGATAAAAAAAAAGTTAAATATAAAAAAAATTATCAATGCTTGCGAAAAAATGACTGTTCAAAACGGGCGGGGAAACAAACTTGGAAAAAAAAAACGAAAACATTACTATTTGATTTTATGAATTAATCGAATGAGTGCTGAAACATATAATGAAGCACACTTTTTTTTAAATTTAATTTCTTAAACCCTTATTTTAAACCCTTATTGTTATGTCATTCCATTCCATGTTTTCGAAAGATAATGAAATGTTTTATTATCGCTCGTTGGCTATCCCATGACTAACTTCGCTTCGCGAATCCGAGTATTTTAGCTATCGACACCAGACTTTCCAAAATACTGTCCACCGATTAGTTGAAGTTGCTGAGTGTTTTTACTGGCTTATGCTACATTCAATTCATTACTTAAAAAGAGAATTAAATGATAAATAAGATGATGATTTTCATTTCTATACCTGCCGCCTTTAAAAACCGTCTGGTTTAACAGGTATGGATAGTTATTGCAAGAAAGATTTCACTAAGGAGGATAGGTCAAAACAGAATTCGATTAGCTTATTGCATATTATAACAAACATTGGCCAAACGAGACAAAAATCTAGCATGCTCAAAAAAGGAAATACACAGTTCTTTCAATGTAATATAAATAACTATTCCTAATTGGTTACTTTAAAATTAACATTCATTAATTTTATTTTCAATATACATGTCAATATATATCTTTTTATGTGTAAGACAAGATATTTTTTATTTAAATTGCTTGGTCGTTGGAAAACATCAAAATAAAGGTAAGAAGGTGTATCATAACATTAAATACAAAGTTAAAAGACATACCGCCGACAAAATATTGATCCATGTTGTTTTATGTATAATTCACAATGTGATTTTCCAAAAATTAACATTGTTAAATATTGTGTTTACAATATAGTTTACACAGTATTAAGCAATATAGTTTACCCAGTATGGTATACAATATTCGAAATCTTAATGAAAAAATGCCCCGGTGAATTTCTTGAAATAAAATCACAAATAAACTGGATTATTAAGCAAATACTAATATATTAGAGCTAAAATCTTAAGTTTAAAGCACTTTTAAAATTTTGTATCATCTTGAATATAATTTGATAATGTATAACACTGTTGATGCAGTATTCGGTACAACTCGATATTCACAATATTGTTCAATATTTCCGAAATATTATACAATATTGTAGTGCTACTAGGGAATCGAAGCTTTGTGAAATCATTTTGCACATATTCTGCATCATTCTTTTAATTGACTTTTGAAGCATGTCTGCAAAAAGTGCACTTTGAAAAGAATCTTGAGAAGAGAATTTTGTTTTGAAGAGAATCTTGTAAGTTAATAATTGCAGATAAGATTTTGATAGTATCTTAATATTTGATCCTTAGAAAGTTCTGCGAGCTTTTCCTGTAATATGGTTATAGCACTTAAGTTCAAGTATCTTTTGTTCTTTTACATATGCTGGACATAGTTTATGCTTGGAATTATGAGGACAGTATCACTTAATACATTTTTCAGACCCCTTGGTAAAGCCCAATATACGTACATCTCTCCACAAAGATAGCAGATGTCAGCTTTCCCACAAAAACTGATGTCTATAAATAGCTGGATGCAATGGTTAATAAACCAAATTTTGACAGAATCTGGCAGAGTTGCTCCTAGAACAGTTATTAGGACTGGTGATATTATTCTTTGTAGCATTTTGTTTTAAAAATCTCCCCATTTCAACCACAGTAAGGTTATTTTTATCCTGTATTTCTGCTACTAGTTCATTCATCGGATATTTGTTGGTATATCAAACAGTAAAAAGCGAGAAAAAAAATGTTTCCAATATCATGTCTGTCACGATATCTTTATTCTAAAATCTATTTAATGACAATAATTAAACAGCACAAATGAAGCCTTTTGTTGTAATATTTTGCCTTGCCAAGTACATACTATATATTGAGTTATGTCTATTAATAATGTTTTTGATGATAATTTGTCTTAGAAACGGCAATGTTGATGACTCCGTTCGACAATTGGAGCGAATTCGGCAGGAAATACCACATGACACAAATCCGGAAGCGTTATCGATCGGTCTATGTTACGCCGTGTGGCAGCTTGTACCCTGGCTAAAGGCAGATCAACACCTTAGTGTTTTTTAACTCTGAAATAAATCATTCAATTGTTCTAATATTTCAATCATTTACTATTCTGTATATTGTCTTCCTATCCACTAATTTTCGTCTCAATCGAACAACTCCTTCTTGGTGCGTCATTTTTTTATTGTTGTTATAGAGTACTACAATACCCAGATAATTTCAGAAAAGCTCTTATATTAGTTTTCTCTTTGGGTATTACAAAGTCTACGATAACTCCGAGGTCTCCGAAGGTCGTCTGCTCCCTTGACATACTGTGTGTCGTAGATAAAGAACGTGATCTTGGGTAAATTTACATTTGAAGGGCTTTAGATTCAAATTAGCGACTTCGATTCTTTTCAGGATAGTTTCTAGATGTTTTAGAGGAGAATCCCAAGTATGGGAGTAAATAGTAATGCCATCCAAGTAGGGGATTGCATACTCTCGCAACCTTTTAACACCTGATCCATCAGCTTGCTAAAAAAGTAAGGACCATTCTTAAGTCCGGAGGAAGTCTTAGCGTATGGTATGATCAAAAAATTGTTACAAAAGCAGCTATGTGTTGGGCCCTTGGGATTAATGGTGTCTGCTAATACCTTTTTGAAAGATGCAGCACTATTATATACGTTGCAGCTGCCATCTGCCATTACCCTTTTGAAAGAACCAGCATCGTTATATACGTTACAGCTGCTACAGTCTTCTTCCGATTTTGAAAGACGATAGTACAAATAGCCCGTGATTTTATTTAACCGTCGATCGTCAATACAAGGTATGGAAACTCTTCCAGGAACCTCCGCCAAAATAATAGGATTTATGTTATCAGATTCACTGACTTCAATAATTTTCAAGTCCAACATTCGTTGGATTTCTGATTTAAGTATCTCCGTCTGACGTTGAGAAGCTCAGTAAGGCCAGTATATCATGGGTTCTTTAAGGCTTAGTTTGATATTGGGCTCCATTGAATTAGTTTCCCCAGGAAAATTTCTTAGCATACCTATAAAGTAATTGTTGCAATTGATCACTTTCTTCGCTACTAAATTTTTCTTCAAGATTCTGTCACTTACAATATCCTTGAAAGTATATACATTTGAACTTGAATCAATATAAAGAAAGTCAATGTCGTTATCCACATTTTTTTTTATTTAGGTGATAACAAATTTACATATTCACTTCTTTTATAATAAGGCTTTAGCATATTGATGTGATAAATCTCAGATATTTTTTTCTTCCTCGGCCAATTTGAGGACTTCTTTTCAATGATAGCTGGTCCTAGCCATTGAATTGAGCGTTTGGTACTAGCTGTAAGAACTAGAACAAGATCATCTGCCAGAAATTCGGTGTTTGATGGTATTTTTGCTGCACCATTTTTTTTTCGCTTTAGCTGCATTATCACCATCTTCTCCGTAGCTAGTTCCTGACATCGCCTCAAACGGTTTATCATCACGTGCTCGATGACTGAACTGGATTCAATTTCTGCTTGAGTTCATTTTTCATAGAGCAACATCTCAGGAGTTATTAGCTTTTTTCCAAACACCAATTCTGATGAAAAGAATCCTGTGCTTTTATGGATAACGGATCTAAGAGCAAAAATAGCAGATGGTAAATGCTTCTTCCAATCAGTTCCCGCTTCAATGCATCCAACTCTCAACATTTGTTTAATTGTTCGATAAAATCTCTCGAACGGGTTTGATTGTGGGTGATGAACAGAGCTGTGGTAAACCTTTATTCCAAAATCTTCAAAAAGCATTGAAATCAGATTGCTCCCCAATGATGTTCCTTGGTCACATTATATTTCTACAGGAAAAACAGTTCTACTGAAAATATTAAGTAATGCATTGGTAATTAAAAGAGAGGTCAGATCAGTGACAGGAATCGTATCTGGGTATTTTGTAGTTAACCAGAAAAAGTTATAATGAATCTCTTCCCATATGGGATTAAAAGAAGTGGTCCTCTAGCATTTAAGTTTAAGTTTGAAAAGACGTTTAAAAGTTTCAATGTAACCTTATTTTTTTGTTTTGGTTTTTCAATCTTTTGACAACTGTAACAGGATCGCACATATTCTTCAGCATTTTTAACACTTAGGCCAGAAGAAATGTCGACTGAATCTGTCTTTATTTTTGTTACTCTAAGGAGTGCAGAAATATTTTCATGGCATAAGGATATGATTCTCGCTCTAAATTCTTTTGGGATCACTTATAGTTTCCGAAATTCACCAACATGGTCTTGATGTTTCTTCAATAGCAATTTATTATAAACAATAATTTTTTTTATTTATTTCATCATTTTCATTACTAAAATTTGCACGCTCAAGAAAATGAGATCTTCAGCTTGGCATTTCGAGAAGTCATCGATATTTATCTTAAGAAGAGAATGTTCACTATTATCTTCATTAAGAGAAGGAAGTTGAAAATCTTCACCTGCTTTAAGTTAAGAATTATCTTCTTGAAACAGAATTTCTTCACTTTACAGAGGTATCACCTGGAGCTAGTTTTACCTCTTCTATCTGCCAAATGTTGACGTTCCTTTTATTCTGAATTTGTAAAGTTTGAGATCTAGTTCGAATAGCATTTATCGAACATGACATTAATACTTCTTTTAGATGAGAATCCGTAAGCAAGGAAGTCGTACGATTACCCATAATATAGCGTCCTTTATCAAGTTCACTGCGAACAACCGCAGACTTGGTTTTTATTTCTCTACTTTTGAGAATTATTTTTACCTCGGCTAAAGGTAAGTACACAGAGCCTTCATCAAGAGTTTTTTGAACCCAAATACTTTCGCTAGGAAACATTGGCTAATCAACACACTCTCTGCAAATTACATCAATACTGGCACCACGCAGAGCAGGCATTTGATGGCCATTTACCTCTGCCACTTTCGTAAAAGGAGCCAAAAATTCCTCTTCAGAGCCTTCAACAATTATGTTTATATTTGCTGTATTCTTACTATTCTTCAATTTTAAACATTGGAATTTCAAATGACGAATTGAACTGCATTCATAACATTGCAATGGTAATTCCTCATTTATCAAAAACTTCATTATTTCTGCCACGAGATAAGTTTTGGCTTTTGAGCTTTACTTCAGGTCTGGAGTTGACATTGAATTTCCGCTTCTTCTCATGAAAATCCCCTCGTGTATATTTTCTCTTTTCTTGATTTCCTTCGAAATTTCCTTTTTAATTTCTTCTAACATTTTCATATTCGTCCAGAATGTCAACTAATTTTACCGGAGGCATCAATTTTCCTCAAACGTCTACAAAATGCTCACAAACCTCGTAAGAAACCCATTTCTTCATTTGATCAGAGATTATAAGTTCTTTTAACTTTTGGAAGTCAGTAACTTCAAGACCTGAAATCCATTCTTCGAAGAAATTTGTCAATTCAAATGCAAATATTAAAATGATTTGTAGTGCTGAACAAACTTAACAGCGAGTCGAAATGCTTCAGGACTTAGTTTAAATCTTCTCGGCAATAAATCATTTACATGCTCGTAATCCTCAAACTTTTCTTCAGTTTTTCCTAGAAATAAGTAGAACAATGTCTGGCGGAAGAAGACACATAAGATGAGAAACCCACTCTTGTTTTTCTATTTTAAATGTTTTAGTTTGACGCTCCGAAATGACAAGATAAAAACTTATTTCGTTCTCCTTAAAGTTTAGAGCTTTTTTCTGTAATTCTTGGTGATATTTTTGATTACTTGGACTAGCATCCATTACATCGACTAAATTATTAGCATTACTTAATTTTAACTTTTTTAGTTCAATCAACATTCTTTGCTTTTGCACTTCGATTTCGTATTTCTTTTTTGCTTTTACAGCTCAAATTGTCCTGCTTCTCGATCTCACCCTCATTTTTGTTTTTCTAACTATAATTCATATTCGTGCTTCCGTTCACATTCGCGTTCTTTAATTTCTTATTTTTTCGGTCTTTCTTCAGTTTCTCTTTTCTTCATCAGTTTCCACAAGGACTTTAATGTATTTTTCATCATAACTTCCATCTTCATTATCATTTTCCTAATATTTACGACTTTTAATTTATCGTTAACTTCTAAATCTAAATCTTGACTTAAACTCATTCCCTTTTTTTTCACAATCTAATTTTCTAAATTGACTATTCAATATATAGTGCCCTTTACAAAGCACTGGTGTAGATATATGCAATTCTGAAAGTGATCTTTCAATTAAAACTAATTTATATTAATTGAAATACAAAATAATTTTAACAAAGTTCTGACATATTTGAAAATGATGTATATTATGATTAATTTTGTTATTGTATTTGCACTGACGTACAATTTTATTCCAGAAATAGTAACTTCCTAACACTGGCTTGTTTGTTTATAAAATAACTTAACAAAAAAATTAGTACTTCGAAATTTTTAACAATACAAAATCCGATCAATCTACCATTGATATCATTTTTAATTAAATTAATGAGATTTTATTCAATTCGAAATAACAACTGGGGTTTCAAAATTGTTTCTTTGGCCTAGTTTGAAAATTAATTTTAATCTTGTTACGAAATGATTCACAGAGCCGGTTATCTAGGGGGTGCGGTGGATTCTATGCACTGGGGTCCCAACATGATCAAGAACTACAATAATGCTCTGAACGGTAATAACGGGATGAAAAGAAAGTACCAAATTTAACTTGAACAATTGAGGGTTTTTAAAATGAACGAATTTTACAGATATATTACAGTTTAGTACAAGTGTGCAGCATATTATAAACATAAAATATGGTAATTTACCTCATCTACTAGATTAAATTACATATATTACTTTGATAATACATTCTATAAAATATTAAAATTTGTTAGATCTAATCATGATTATGTTAAGGAAGTATCCCTATGTGTGCAAGACTTTAGAATAATAGCTCTAAACTCTCTTGCAATTTATGTATCACGTCTTTGGTATTCTTTTAATTTAATTTGTGATACCGCTTCCAGTAGTATGTATTGTAATTTTATTTGGATATTATTTTTGTTTATTTTTTTGCATCTACAGAAAGATGGGAAATTCTACAAAAGCATTTAAACATTACTCTTAAATCATTATGCAACATTGGTTAGAAAGCCAAAAATAGTTAAAAAAAGATATATACAACTTGAACAAACTTGTTGTTTAACAGCACGGCTTACAATATTATCCAAAATTGAGACTATCAATAAATTATTTCAGGTAACAAGTTGTTCTCGACTGGGATTTTAATTTGGTCAATAAAATTAAACTAAAATCCCAGATTTAAGAATGAAATTTTGAAAAATGAATTTGAAAAAGCGAAAAATTATATTTCGAAATAGCAGATGAAATTATGAATATATGCTGAGCATTCTTTTAGCAAATTAAAATTAATAAAGAATAGTCTTCGAGGAAGCATGTATGCACAACTCTTCAATGTACTGGCTGTACTAAGCATTTAAAAAGAAATTGCAAAAAAAAATAAAAATAATATACATAAAAGTAATGCAATCACATCACTATTTTTTATTTGAAGCTGAAGTGAGTCGTTATCGAAATCAGAAAGAGGTTGAATTTTTTATTTCGCCTTTTATTCCGTCTCAAGAGGCACGTAGCGTAACAGCAGGTTTACAAGGTGTAGAAAGGGAACAAAACAATTTTAATACCAAGATTTCATAAATCAGACACGTGTAGATTTCTGACAGGAATTCTTATACATATTGACCTTTGACAAGAGAAATGTAGGAATCTTTTTAAGCAATCTATTTACACCAGTCATTTATAATCTATCCACTCGGCACGCGGAGTCATCAATGACGCATTATCTTCATTTGATTTATTAAACAGAAAAAGTGGAATGGATCAGAAAATAATAGAACACTTTAGAATGAAGTTATTATAGGCTAAAATAAGACAAAACTTTGGAAATTAATTACAATTGAAGTTAAAGTTTAAAATATCACCATATACATACATACTTTGTAAAAGATTTAGCGCCGCAAATGGGTTTTAGCACCCGTACCCCCCCATCATAGAGAAAGCCGGCTCTGTTGACACATTCCAATTCCTTTTTTAGTACAAGAATATGAAGTACACGATGTTATTTCGTTTTGGTTTTTGCCTTAGTACAAACATTTTTGGTACTCACACATTTAGCCGAAACACAATTTTAAAGATAATCCATTTGTAAAATTTTCAATTTAATTTTTTGATATAATTTATAGATTCCGATGGCTGCGGTCATTAAATGTTGTGATGCCTCTTAAGAGCAAATATTAATCAACAATTTTGTAATGCAATATGTTTTAATAAGTAATTCAAAGGTAGATATATGTAAGAAATGTAAAGATATTTCAGCCTTAAATGGGTCACTTGTTAACAGTTTTTGCGACCATATTCCATGAAACACCTCGTCTGACCACATAACACCACTCATTTTCACTTCACTCCATCACCATTTTTCTCGTTCTAGTCTCTCTCTTTTTTGAGTTTGTACATAGAGGGCGCTAGTCAGTTTAAACGTTATACTTTTAATCATTTAAAAAGGATTTAAATAAGAAATTCGAACAGTTAATTGTGAGAAACCTTAGAAACAATATAAAAACTTTAAATCACGCGTATACTCGCATTTTTCAAAAAAAAAAAAAAAAATCAATATAAAGTAACAATGAAAAATTATTTACATTACCTTTTATCGATATAAAATTAAATATCGAAAATTGTGCGAGTTTCTTTTTCACTTGACCTAGTCAGGATTATCGAATAAGTGGACAACTTTCTAAGTTCCAAGGATTCCAGATTTATGCTGCAGCATTTTCAATTTGTAACGGTCATATAGTTAAATGCATTCTTATAAAAATCCAGCATCGTTTATATTTCAGCACATACCAAGAGGTATTCCGATGCTATCACATACGAGATATAAAGTATCGTAATCGAATCTATACGTTTCATACCTCCCGCATTTCGAAAAATGCCTTCCCGACATGTCTGCAAATCTGTGCCAAGGATGACTCAAAAATGTTTTGAGTTGCGGGATGAAATTTGATAAATAATCTTTACATCAAATTTTAACCGAAATCCCTTTTGAGGAAGTTCGTTTGTCCGGTTCCTCGAATATAACTACAAAACGAAAAGAGTTAGATTTGAAACTTTTAATATAGACTTAACATCAAGAAAGCAGATTTTTATCCAATTTGGAACCAAATACGTCAGATAGTCGATAATTTCACAAGCATGTTTAAAACTCCGGTATTTAATTATATAACATTAGGAGTGTGATTTTGGGCCAATAATCATAGTTCTTCATCAATCGGTTGGTAATTTGGGTACTATTAAATACAAGCCGTATTTTATTAAACGCATAAATCGCGAAAACACACACCACGAATTCAATAATTGATGTCCGAATTGATTTAATAAATTGATGTCCGAATTCGATAATACGTAATTATTGCACACCAATGTCATACAACGCATTCTCCGCCATTCAAGTGGGGGATAACATCTTTACTAAAAAGTATACAGTTGGGTTTTCAAGGAACCAATTTTTGATGGATTTTTTTTTAAATATTATTTTAATTTAATGCAGATCAGGGTTGCCCAAATTTTCATAGTTCGCTGATAGACTTGAATATCTAAAAAGTTTTATTTAAATTTTCTTTACAATATCCTTTTTTAACACATATGTAAAACATGTATATCCTCTCCTTTCCTTCTCACAGTCATAAATGTTTGAAAAAGATCTTAATGTGTTTTTCATTTCGCAAATAGTGACCACCAGGAACAGAAAATTATTTACTGTTTTAGTTTTCCTGCATATTAATTGAGTTTTGCATGTCCTTGCACACTTCAATGAAAAAACCTCAGAAATTTAGAGAATAAAAATTTATAAAATTAAAATTCCAAGAAAGGAATTCATTATAATGCAACCAATTACTTGCTGAAATTTGCTCACCCTTGTTACGCAATTGGCAAGATAGAACCGCAACAATTGACAATCTATACCTATTCAAAATTTAAAGATAATCAGAAAATCTCGTAAATGAGTGAAGATCCACCACCCCTTAAGTGCTGAAATTTGTTCTGGCAGTATTGTCTTCTAATACTAATTTATTATATTGGGTCTATTTGAATACTGCATTTATTCCGACACTAAGTAGTCACCTAGGTCCTTATTTAGCATGAGAAACCTGCATTTTTTAAACATAAATTAAATGTTCAAGTAATGAGAAGGAAATATGAGCATGCTTCAATTTAGTTTTTAACAGAACTTAATAATTGGGAGCATTTGTAGATAAGCTTGATACAATAAGAATAAACAAGTCACATAAAAAAATTATTTGTTACTTTTTGATAAATAATTAATAAAAAAAAATCCTTTTAACAAGAATTGAACTCGGATTCGTCATCTTCACTTGAAAAATACTGACATCCTTGCCTTTTACAGATTGAGCTAGTACCTGTTCAACAATTTTGGCAACGCAAATGTGCACTTCCGACGCCAGTTTGGGAAACGCAATACACATTAGAAATTTACGATTTCCTTTATTTTAATTCAAAAAATTCATTAACGTTTAATTTTCAATCCATCAAAGCACTAAGAAATTGAAGAGATTTTTATTGAAAATAATCGGTCGAAAACATGTTGCCTAACCTCATTAGCGAGAAGGGAAATAAACCGAAATCTTACTCATTTAGCGGCGGAGAAATGAAGATTTTTGGCGGGAAAGTTGTTAATAAAAAAATTAAATGTATTTGAACTTGAATGGATGAGTAAAAAGTATTTTATTAACGATTGAAATTGTGTGTGTGTGTGTGTGTATATATATATATATATATATAGGGAGAGTATGAACAAACACTAAGAATTTAAGTTTATTTATTTTTGCCCAAATTTAGAAAATAGTAATTGCAATATTTTAAAGAAACTCTGGGTAGACAAATGAGTAATAATCCTCCAATTCTGCCATTCCTGCTTGCTAAATTGTGATCACAGTTGTTCATTGATTTATCTTAAAATTCCGTAATTGACGAAATTATGGATTCAATTTTAAAATATGTTAAGCAGCTCCTGTTGCGAATCAGAATTTTAGTTCATTAAATTGGAAAATAAGAGTAACAATTCCAAGAAACATTCTAGAATTATTATTTTGAGTAAATAAATACTAATCTATCTAAAGATAGTTCAATATTCCAGAAGGAAAAAAATTATGCATCTTTTAAACAACTTTTCAAAAACTGCCAAGTGAAATTTCTACTCCTTTCTTTTTTTACGTTTACTTTTTCATTAACTTCAAACACATCAGAATGATTATTACAGCAAATACATTTCTTTTCATCAACATAAAAAAAGGCATTTTAAATAATTAGAATATTGTGAAAAACTATATTTATCACACATTAGAAATGATGAATTGTTCTTCAATTTAAAATGAATTTATATGCTGTGTACAATTTAAAAAATAATTTAAAACGTGGCATTTTAATATTGTGCCATCTAAACAAGATTTCTGGGATTAAAAAAAAATTTATAAGGAAAATTTTATTTTTGATCAGTTGTCTCAATTAGGAATATTAACCTTTAAATAATTATCTTAAATGAAAGATTAATGTGGTTTAATCTGATACAGAGTAACTAATAGACTTTATGGGAAAAGAAGCATAGCTAACAATTTTTATCAAATATCTTTTAGCCACACATCACTTTCCAGATTTAACATTTACTTCACATTTTTCAAAAGTTCTTCACAGCTTTATTTAAGCTATTTATCAGTTAACTTTGACTATAGTGAATTTTGAAAATAAAGCATCATCTTTGCTATGCATTAAAAATTCCCACAATACATAAAAATGAAAATCTTAAATTATCTTCAAATAATCTGAGCAAATTATTATAATGTTTAATTGCACTGATATGTTTAGTTTGTAAGTAAACATAATCTGCTACACGAGATTTCCAAAATTTGAAATGACTAAGTGTGAAAAAATTTCATTTACTACAATACATAGAAATAGTAATTTTCCCATTCAACATTTAGTTTAATACAACTGAAAATTTAAAACAAGTCTTTTTGTACACTAATTTCAACGAGTGAAGCAAATTAGTTTGTTATTTATATAATTGCTTCACATAAAAATTTGATATATACTGGAATAATAAAATAAAAAATTATTAATGCAAACTATAACGTTAAGTAGCAATATGCTTTTCAAATTCCAATAGCTTTCCATACCTTGCACATGCATATCATGTTTAATCTGCTAATTAAATGTTAACTTAAAGCATATTAAATTTCCAGCATATCAATTCTAAATTAACCTCTACATTCAACAAAGCCTACCTACAGAAACAAAAATACCAATTCTATTAAATTGGAGAAGAAATCCTATGTTTTCAGGAGGTTTTTAACCCACTACTGTATTTTAAGATATTTTACACAGAACAGATTTATATATATTATATATATATATATATATAATATATATATAAACAAGTTTTTAAAAAATATTGATAATAGATATTTTTAATCCCCACATTAAAAATTGTATATTACTATAATTATTTATATATGTATTGTAAAAAATAAAGTAAATTAAACTAGTATAAAAGCATGTTTAAACCTTAAGTTCCATATTGAGACTAATGAACCTTTAAACACAGAAGGATTGATTATAGAATCATAGGTATTAATGAGAATCCACACTATATAGGTCTATTGTGAATAAATATAACAAGTAATAGTATTATCTACATTTCAAAGCAGCATATGTAAAAAAAATTGAAGACAAAATATTTGGAACCTATCAAATTTATTAAGTAAAACAAAGCTTGAATACAATGTACACAGCTATCAAATTTTCTAAAGAGGATAAATTTAACTTGCAAGTAAGAATAAAATTTTCATATTTCATGCTTTTTTTTTTTACCTCTTAGAAACTGCACACATTGTAATTTTATATAGCAGATACTTAAAAAAAATTGTTAGCTTTAAAGAAATGTTTAACAAGTCAACACATGTGAAGAATTGATAATTAAAAACAATAATTTATTAATGGCAATATTACTGCTTTTTCATGCAGATGAATAAATTGAGCTCTGGAAATTAATGACGAATCTTCAAAAGGGCCGTTTTTAAAACAAAGTAATGATACATTTAAAATTTCACTAACATCTTAAAAATAAAGATTAATAAAAATGCTCAACTCTACGGAAACAGTGACAAAATGTAGAATTAAATAGTTGAAAAGGTAGAAAATGTAACTCCCAGAAGGAAAATGTAGCACTGAATCATTAGCATGTGGAAGTACACAGAATTTATATTGCATTTTATTTCCCTTTAGTCAGTGGTGTAACAGCTTGTATAGATATTTAGAGAAATAACAAGCAAAAAAAAGCATCATAACCTTTTTAATTATACTTTTAACTGCTGAAAATTTCACATTTGGCTTTGTATGCAAAACAGAAAAGTATAAATGAAGCTTTCAGCAACATTTCTAGCAGATAATGTTATTTTAACAGACTGAAATTTCAGAAGTAGACAATTTGTTCTACACAGCATTTTATATTAAAAAAGTTGCAAGCACAAGACATGGGTTGTGACATTGCTTAAAAATGTTTGAACTAATTTTGATATTACCACTAAGGTCAACAGTAGTCTTTGTTAATTGATTAATCAAACTAATAAGAATCTTAATGGTAACTAATACTGAGCACATGGATGTACAAAATGCCAAATGATACATTATAAATTATGAAATTAAAATACCAAGAGTTTAATTTTGGGCCAAACCAGAATTTAGATTGGAAAACATAGGATATTTTGTCACGTCACAGTCAAATTGTCAAAATAACTTAGCTACCACCACATTAGAACAAGATTACTGACAAAAGGTAAAACAAATTACATATTTGGCCATAAATTAAACCTAGATCAGACTATTGTATAGCAAATACATGAAACTTTCTGCTCTGTACGGATATTCCGATTGTGAGTTTTCATCCAGACAGCACAAGTTTTGCTCAGATGAGATTGGTTTCCAACAGATTGAGCAGTAACTTGTAAAGTCTGGTTTGGAAACAAAGAAAAGAAACCACCAGCTTTTTTTGTGGCTTAGTTCTGGCATGCCCAATTCTTGCAGCAAATGATGAGTGCCAAGAGGACACCACAAGGCTTTTCCAAATTCAAAAGAATTCCAGTTGAAGGCATCACTGTTGAGTTTTTAAATGTAAACTAATGATCTTCAGACAGTTTTGGGCTATGCTCAGATGGTGGTGCAATCAATAACAATTAAAGGCTTTTTATTTGAGGCTGGGGACGTGTTCAAAATAGGTAGTGCTGCACGACTATCAATTGTCACCAGCTTCAGGTTGTTCTTCACCATCACCCTGGGTATCTGATGTCCACAGCTAAAAAATAACAAAAGATTCAACTTAGAAATTTTAACCGTCAAAGAATAAAAAGACAAAATTGCTTCTTTTTAATTCAGAAACTAGCATTTCTATAGAACCAAGAAACAAATCAATATGAACTGTATACGTTTCACTAAACTTTAAAGTTATAATATTTACTTAAGACATTAAGTTGAACCATGTTTACTTACCCTACCGAAAAACATGGCAGGGATATACTATAAGAATACATTTTGTTTCTCCAAGAAAACTTATATTAATAAGATGTAAATAAAATTCTCAGAAAATTAAAATTTTATTGGTTTAGCAAATATTATACATAAACTTACAATTTTAAGAACTATTTGATAAATCTAAGAATTAGCTCAGAAGATATGTACTTTTTGAAAGTTCACATTTATACTGTAATAAAACTTACCGTTAAATTGTCCCTTAGTAGTTGCATGATAAGTGTACTGTCTTTATAAGAGTCTTCATTAAGTGTGTCTAATTCTGCTATTGCATCATCAAATGCCTAAAATAAAATTGAGAGAACAATGAAGCTGAATTTCCTTTCATTAACATACATTTAAAAGCCAAAACTAATTAATTTTAGATTCTTATCAAAAGATGTATATTTTTTGAAATACATATTGTTTGAAGCTATTGTGTATAATTAATAAGAATACAATAGAATAATTAACATTTTGGTGATTTCTAAGAGATTACAATGAAGTGTACAAATGAATATCCCACTATTTACCTAAACTAAATTAGATCGGAAGATTTAAATTGCATCATTGGAGAATTATTCAAATTAGAAATTTTTTTAACATGGAATTATTCCAACTATATTAATTTTGTCCAGTATTAAAACTTAAAAAGATATTCCTAATAGGCATAGAAGTTTTTAAAAGAAAAAAAAAAATCAAGCCATATAATTTACAGAATCTTAATCTAGTAGCCTGTTAAAGAGGAGGATAATAGTTCAAAAATTTATATTCCTGTTCTACATACAATATCCCCTCCCTGGTACACACTTTTCCCGATAAGTTGTAAAATGCTCCTAGTTTTTGACAAATTTTTTTAAAATAATTACATTTTAAAAATTTCATTACTTTACAAACTATTTAAAGGTGAACTTTTAATAACTATACAAGCTAGTCCCTTCTTCCTCCCTATAGATTTAGTGAAATGAAATACGTAAATGTAACAAGTTCCAAGAGCAAGAAATTTATTTAAAGATTTTTTTTAAACACTTAACACTGAGAAAGTATTAATATTAAAACTTATGATAATCAATTGCATATCGAATAGAATGTGTAATAAATATTTGTTCCCAAGTCTTATTAGCAAAACAATTAATTTCTTAATTAATCAGACATTTTTAAGGAAACATTCCAGTTTCATTACTAACAGAAAGTCTGAATTTGTGTAATAATCTTGCTTCATGTTTAAATAGGATACAAACAGATCATTAGAGACAATGTTTTCATGCAGAAGTTAAACTGAAGGAAACGAACATGCCAGGAAATTACCATAAAAGGAATTAATGTATAATTATTTAAAGTCGAGGTTAATTTCAGCAATCTTATCGAAGCATTCTTGCATGCTACATCTCTGGATGCAGTTAATTTGCAACATAAGTTAACAACTGCAACTTTCAAACGATTACCTGTTTGGCAAGATGACAAGCACGATCAGGTGCATTTAATATTTCAAAATAAAATACAGAGAAATTCAAAGCCAACCCCAATCGAATAGGATGAGTTGGCTGCATTTTATTTTTACTGATATCAAATGCTTCTTGGTAAGATTTCTGAGATTCCTCAACAACACCTAAAAAAAATAAAATATACATTAGCCCCATACCTGTTTGGCTAGTTGGCAAGCTTTGTCTGGAGAATTCAATATTTCAAAATAAAATACTGAGAAATTCAAGGCAAGCCCTAAACGTATAGGATGAGTGGGCTGCATTTTACTTTTACTGATGTCAAATGCTTCTTGGTATGCCTTTTGGGACTCTTCGACAACACCTGATTATAATACAAGTATTTAAAATTTTAAAAAGGCATAAAATATACTATTTTAGATGGAAAATAGTTTCAATATATTTAAGCTGACAATTTAAAAACACTCAAAATATTTGAAAAATTAGTAATTTTATTTTACTGTAATTATGCGAAAACAAATATTAATTTTTAAGTTAGATATAAAATTTCATTGAGACAGATAAGAATTTTAATTCAAAACTAATTAGAAAATGAATAGTTCTAGATAAACAATATATTAAGAATACAATTCAGCAGAAATGGAAATTAAACTCAAAATTTCATATTTGCAAATTATTTATACCAAGAAAAATCATATTTTAAACCTGCAAGTTTGAAACTAAATAATACTGAAATAATTATAGCAACTATACTTAATTTCTGAACAAACATTGATACTTACTGTTCTTTTGATCACCAGTAGCAACTTCTGCTAAGTACCTGTAATAATCACCTTTCATTTTCAGGTAAAAAACTTTGCTTTCAGCATTGCTTGCTTTTGGGATAAGGAAATTGTCTAACAAGCCCTAATGAAAAGAAAAATCAAATTAAAATACATTACAGAATAGTAACAAGTCTTGACATTAATTATAGGAAATATTTAACTATTAAATTAAATAATCTGCCAATTTCATTTAAGTACTATCTCTCCCTCCAAAATTAAGATTTGGTTAAATGAAATTTACTGGAAGCAGTCAAGCACTGACAGCATTTTTCACTCTCCATTCTATTTCCCGAATAGAAGTTGAAAAACTATTTTATTAGATTCTGAAAGCTTATAATTTTTTCGACATACATATTTATAAAACAAATAAGGGTACCTATTTTTAAATTCTTTAAAGATATGCAAGAGGCCTAACACATTTAAATAAAAAGATTTGATTAAAAATTTTATCAATCATTAATTGCACTTTGAAAATTCGTTCTTATGATATATAAAATATACTGTGGAAATTTTTAAAACAAAAAACTTTCTGAACATACGGAATACCAAGATGTAAAATGAAATTAGTAAATATCTAAAGAAAACAATCAAATAAAATTTAAATACAATTTCAAAATTGATCTACAAATTTTAAAACATTCATTTGAAATCTTAAAAATGCATTTTTAAATCTTTCAATTTCAGACGATTACCAGAAATTTTTTGATGAATGCAGTACTTATGAAATGGGATTCCTGAGAGTTAACGCATTGAAAAAGTAAAATTCATAAATTATGAATATTTGATCATATAATGAACCTCGCATTCAAATCGCAGATTTTAAACGACTCTTCAAGCATAGAAATACTCTTATCCTACACAAAATTAGCTTATTGAAAATTGATAAATCAAATATTTATCAATATGAAATGCTAAACACCATTTGCAGATAATTTCAGAATTTTAAGAAACGATATACTTAAAAGAGAAATACTGGAATACGATAATCCCATCACTTGTGAAATTTTTTTTATACATATACTTAGTCATAGAAATGGCAAACAATACTTTATAAATCTTCATATAATTTCAATTTGCAAGCTACATCACCAAGCATAATTGCAAACTTTTATAAATAGATAACAATTAACAAACAAAATACCGATATCTTAGAATACCGATTTTCAACTACTTACAAAAATATATTTTCAACTTCAGTCAATGATCGTTATTAGAAATTACCATTAAAGGAATTAACCAAATTTTATATTGTTCAACTGAAAACTAAATAACTCGCGAAAATTTTCCAACAAAATATCCATTAACCGACAGTTTTCAATCTAATTATGCCATCTTTAGGCAAATACATGACTATACATATATCGCTACATTTAAAATTCAGTAAAAAATTAACGTAAGGCAATTTTGAATTTAAAGTACACTTAGAATTTAATACGGAAGCGAATCAGTAACCGTTTCGGAGAAAGGAAACATATCATATAATGTACAAAGTAACCCTTAAGGAAATATGTATAAATTAAAAACTTATTAAAAATAATAAAAAAATTCTAATTAGATGAATTAGAGAAATTAAAAAAAATTAACTTACTAATACGTCATAGCAGATTTCTCTCAGTTCTGTTTCTACTTTTTCACGATATTCCTTGGCCATTTGTTGCTTCTTTTCACTGCCTTCTGTTTTCTGCTCTATACTGGAGATAACCCTCCATGAACTTCTTCGGGCACCAACGACATTTTTGTACGCTACAGACAAAAGATTTCTCTCTTCATTACTGAGCTCCACTCCCGTTTCCGTCACTCTTTTCATCGCTGAAGCCATATCATCATAACGTTCAGCTTGTTCAGCCAATTTAGCCCGTTGCACCAATTCGTCTTTATCCATTTTGAATGTAATATTAATTAAACACTGAAAAAAGACACAAAAATCAGACTTAATAGCAAGATTTCAGACAGATATACTAAACCGACCGGTACGCGACAAGAAGCAGTAACACAAAGATGGCGGAAATGGAACACGAGAAAGGTTGTGACACGACCTTCGCGCAGTTTTATATATATGGTGCGGAACGTACAAAATGCATTTAGTATTTAATAAAATAGAAACTTAAGGAAAATTTTTTTAAACATTTATACACTCAATACTTTGCTTAAAAAGTATTTACCAGCTAATGAAGAATCCCTCCGATGTCAAGTTAATGCCGGTCGATGCTTTCTCTTTATACGGGGAAACACATGTAAGTGAAAGGACCGTGACGTCAGCCGTTGCTCGGCAACAAAAGCACGCTCGAAATTTCTGTGGGCTAAATAGAAAAGCAGCATTTGAATTTTTGTTCAAATTTTAGATCTGGCGAGCGGCTGTAAACAGAATCTTTGAAATTTAAGTTCGCTACTAAATGATTGTTTAGTAAAAACTGATATTTAATTTTAATTAAAACTTATTTTGCTGAAAGGTTTCAAATTATAATTTATTTACTGTTACTTTGCATATAAAAATATTTCTACACTGACGCAGTTATTGGATTTTAAAAGTTAATTATGATAAGAACTCATAAACACATATTGCACGATTAAAAACCAATTGAAGTTTTGAAAAATGTTACTGAATCTCATCAGACTAAATGAATTAAATGATAACTTATTTATTCATTCTTAATCACTAGTGTTTATCCGCCTCAAAAGGGGTTTTGATTACAGATTAGTTGCTAAAGTTTTCTTTTTTAATTGTTGCACTTTTTTTTTCTTTTTAAACCAACTTATTTTTCGATATTTTTCCTTTAAAAAAATGAGTACGTGAACTTGAAAAAATTAAAAATACATGAACTTGAAAATAAAAACTTTTTTTGAAATATTTCGATTTTTTTTTATAATAGCATTATTTCAGGATAAAAAATACTGCTTAAAAAATTTAAATATATTCCAAGAGGAATATGAAAGTGCTAAAAAAGTTGTAATTGATTTTTTTAAATTAAATAAGTGCATTAGGCTTATATCTTGTATGTATTTCTCATGTTCTCATTCAGTTAAATAAAAAGAAACAATGTTTCTTTTATATATATATATATATATATATGCGTGTGGAAGTAGCGTATTTATTTGTTAGGAGATAAATTTTTCTTCCCTTTTTTCTTATGATACTAAATATAACCAAGATTGTTTTCCATCTATAAATTTAAAAAAATGAATAATATTTTACAATTTCTTTTTTATTACATTTTTGCGTTACAAATTTTAATAAGTTTCATCTACTTATCGTTTTTAAATGAACTTAATTTCATATCTGCCAAATTCCAATGCAGCCACTCAGGTCCAATGTGAATCTGAGAGGTCTTTCCATGTTAATATTTTGCCTCAGAGTCCAGCTGACATCTCACATTTTATCTATCTAGCTTTTTGTTTTGTATTTATAGAATTACTCAAATAATTCAAAATTTTATAAGATTCTGTAAATTTTGTCTGAAGTCCGTATACCAGATTTCATCCATCTAGTTAAAAACTTTTTTTAATTACCTATCGCAAATGGTCAGACAGACATAATTCCAAAAATGTGTTTTTTGGATTCTGGGAAGTTTAAAATTCATCAAAATTTTCTATTTAAATTTTTAATGTTTATAATGCTTTCTCTAGACTTCATATGTGAGGAAGTAAAAAGAACATAGGGGAATGGTTTCGTATTTGCCATCACTTTTATTTGCATACAAAAGGATAAATAACAGTTGTTCAATCATTTCACGCTTTTTTTTCAAAAATTGATGTTTCTATATTTTAGATGGTAAACCTACATGCCAAATTTTATTCACGCAGCTCTTTGCATTTTGAAGTTTTTGAATTCCTTTGTAAGTAATCGAACAGCCAGATAGACAGACTTCTTTAGAAGGAATTTTATTTAAAATTTGTCAAAAATCTATAAACCTGGTCGTGAATCCGTATACCAGATTTCATCCATCTAGCTTAAAGTGTTTTTGAGTTATCTTCGCTGACAGATATAATGCTATCGAATTCAGATTGGTTTGAAACATTCATCGAAGTCTCAAATTTGAATTGTTTTATGATCACATTACTTCCTGTATACTTTGTACACGAGAAAATAAAAATAAAGTGCAGTGATTTTCTTCTTTTTTTTTAATAAGAACTATTTAATATAAAACTAAATAAAAAATGTTACATTCTGAGATGCTGTATCCAAATTCGGAATTTGTTCTGAATATTTTTTCAATGTTTACACAGAGTAAAAATCTAAATCTTCTATCTTCTATCCAGTGGCGTTGGATACTTAAGGAAAATAAGCTTTACTTCGTTTTCCTAAACTAGTTAAAATTACTATATACTATGTAATTGGTTACGAGAATTTAATTTACTATCATAATTAGATTTTTTTTGAAATTTAAACGAAAGTTATTTTTTTCATATAATATAAAAAAGGAAATTAAGGCACCAAAGAGGAACCTAATTCAATTCTGGGATAAATTCGGGACATTCAATCTAAAGCAAGCGATCGAATCTCGCTAATATTTCAGATAATCGAAGATCTATTAGTTTCATTCAATAGATGACTTAAAGCTACGTTTACCAAAATGACAGAATGCTAATGCAAGTGCAACATTATTAATCTGTCTAAACATTATAGACATATTTCTTAGAACTAGTTAATTATAATTTCGTTTAATAGATTGTCTTCTAAAGCCCAATACCCATATAAGTGCTTCACTGGTGTAGCGTTAAAGAAAGGCCAGGATAGCTTGGTTGATAGAGTGTTGAACTCGTATTCCTTAGGTTGAGAGTTCGAATCTCGCCGGTCGAAGATTTCCCTAGTGTGTGGTAGCTGGCGTTCGTTAAATTTGTTGTGGTCACAAAGTCTTCCTTGTTGAGAGTACTAACACTGGGAGTACTGGGTCAAAGGTGATCGTTCTCTGTTCCAGAACTAAATTACTATAAGTGGATGAATGAATGAATGAAGTCCCCCTCAAAAAAAGGGTTGTGACGAGTATGTAGCTAAATGGTTCTCTTGACGCTACTGAAAAACAAGAGACGCTCATTCGGCTTAAAATCGCTGGTGGCCCTCAGAGTTCTTATCCTTCGTAAATGCTTTTGGTAACCACAACGACTAGCCAATGATATAATGACTGGGAGCAAAGAGGGTATGCATGGGTGAGGCACCAATTTTAGATGGCATCGTCAAAACAAACCCTTAGTGCAATTATACTTGTTTCTATAGTTAGATACCATAAAGGGCAAGATCGTATGCTGGATGAAAAAAAAGCATCTTATTACCATTTATTTTCATTATGTCACTATTGCTAGCTCAATAGGATACTAATAGTTGTTGCATAAATGAACGAGAACAGAATACCTGCTATCTGACTCTTCGCTTCCAAAAAAATAAACCTGAAACTTTCTCCGATTTTTTTCTAATAACCCATTAGCATAAAAAATTAAATATAATTAAAAGTAAGAAATTCAACACAGATAAGAAAATTATTCCAAAATTAAGCAAAACTTCTCTAACCTGATGCTTTATAAGTCGATAGCTACTTTTGTTTAACATAGAATTTTTATCCCTAGATAAAACTTAAAATAACCCTTATGAATGGCCTCTTTTTCCAAACCAACAGACAGGATAGTCACCCTACAGTCACAAGGTAGTCACTCCAATCCTTCAATCGCAATATAAAGAAAGAATGAACTTTCTCTACTAGGGTAGTTCGAAATTACGCTCTATTTTCGATACAAACATACTTTTTTGACCTCTAAACGATGTCCAAGCTTGCGTCCTGAATCTGGACCAGTGTAGGAAAACGCTACTTCAATATGATAAAAAAATTAATACGAACGTTTCAAAATTTCAATAGGAAGATACAGAACCACAATAGTCTGATGGTAAGGTCCCCAAATCAGAGACCTTTCGGAAACCACTCTCCATTAAAGAACTATCAGGTAAGTGGGACTAATGCACATTTAATTTTTCAGAGCCAAAACCCTTACTGTAACCGTGGACGTTCGAAGAGGAGTTTTCCAATTCAAAGGTTATCCTCGCCATCTGACCACTGTTAAGAATTAGGAGGACCATCTCCACAAACGCTCCCCCCCTTTGTTTCAAAATAACAGGTAAATGCAATGAAAGCTAAAATTTCAACCGTGAAAAACACAAATAATCAAAATCATACCTTATTAATTACTCATTTACTTAACAGATTTCGGGAAAAAACTAATGGTATTAACTCTGTCCTTATTTTTACGATTATTGTCAAACTGATTACAGATTAATCAGCTTTTTCAGTTAAGAAGTAGAGCTGTAAAAAGCTACTTCTAAAAAAAGGGAGAACGTAAGCAAATACAAATTGTAAATTTTTGCAAAATAATTTAGAAATCTTCAGTCCAAGGCCATTTGGATGGTCTCGCCTGTGCACCCACGGTATCAGAATAAGCGCCCTGGTAGTTTCCTAGTTAGGGGCAGTAGTAGACGAGATCATACTGCTCTTAACCGTTTCCTTAGTGGTCATTTACACTCACTGGCCAATGAATTAGAAACTTTGATTTGCATTTGAATGCGTTCTAAGGATGAAGTAGGCATTTTTTTTGGTTATGATCTTTCAAGATTTGAAAAAGGACTTATTGTTGGTGCCCGTTTAGTAAGTGCCTCGGTTTCGAAGATAGCAGATCTCACTGGGTTCTCAAAAGCAGCCGTATAAAAAGATTTCAAAAGTTGGAATCAGAACCCACAGTCCTTCTCTAAAAGACGTAACTGCGGTTCGAGCACAGTTTCCCAATAGCATGATCAGCGTCGTCTCCGACGAATTATACGACAGAATTGGGACTCGACTGTAATTCAACTAACACAAATCGTCAACCAAGACTCTTCTCAACAGATTTCAGCTCGAACCATGCGCAGAGAATTGCAGATGATAGGAATGCATAGTCGAGTACCTGTGAGAAAACCACTCATTTCTGCCCGACACAAGAACATTCGTTTGCTGTAGTGTCAGGAAAGAAGACACTGGACACCTAAGGATTGGAAACGGGTAATGTGATCGGATGAATCACGCTGCACCTTATTTTGAATTGATGAAAGACGTCAAATTTGGCAAGAACCTTACGACGCAAGGATCTGGAGGGAGTATCATGATATGAAGCATGTTCTGCTGGCAAAGAAAGTGCCCTGGTGTTCCTCGAGGGTAAAAAAACAACCATGCGATACCTAGATATACTAGCAGATCAAGTGCAGCCTGCAATGTTGCATTTTTATCCTGATGGTGACGGATACTTCATGAACGATAATGAAACTATACATCGTGCCAGAAGGTTTAAAATTGGTTCGTTGAGCTTCAGACTGACTTCCAACACCTTTCCTGGCCACCGCATAACCCGAATCTTAACCCCATAGAAAAGGAGTGGGATATGGTGGAAAGGTGCACCCGACAGACTCTCCTCTTCCATCTAATTTACAAGATCTAAAAAGCTGCGTAGCCAATGCGTTGTATTCTCTGGATGTAAATGCACTCCAGAAGCTTGTAGACTCGATTCATAAACGAATCAGAGCAGTTATCCCTGCAAAAGGCAGTCCAATAAAGTATTCATCTTGGGTTTCTAATTCATTGGCCAGTGAGTGTATTATCAATGACTTTTGTCGGACATGCTATTCCGAACTCTGCATTAAATGTTCTTCTGCACAGGCAATTCCTGGGCAAGTGTTTTATCTTGTCTGTGGCTTACCAGGCAGGACCTGGGTCATGATCCCCTTTCGGTACTGGACTTTCTCAGGGTGAAGGAGTTCATGGGCCTGATCTAGCTCAGCTGGTCACGGGGATGAGAAACAACAACAACAGGAATCATCGATTAAAATAATTATTTCTTTAGATAAATCCTAAAATTCCCAGTGTCAAAATTATTAAGGAAGATTTGCTTCATTATTTTTAGAACGTTAAATTCATTCAGAACAGCCAACATTTCTTGGACAGGCAACATATCAGATTTTGTTTAAGAACAAGGGTGGTCACTTAATATTACATTAAAGCTGAATGCACAAGGCCAGTTTACTTGAACTGTCTTTTTAAAATATCTAATTTGAGATAATCAAAAAATTCGAAAAACATCTATTGAATCTAAAATGAACGAATAGCAATGAGAACAATACTGGATTGAGCAGATTTTTTTAAACATTCAATTAGATTTAATTAACTTTTATGATAAAATCGGAGTTTCAGAATCCAATATATGACCCAGTATTCTTAATTAAAACTGCTATTTTTAATAACTGTAGATATGAAATTATAAATAAATAACAAAAATAGGAATCGAGTTCCATTATTTCCATGGAAATTTTTCTAAGGAATAGGTCAGGGAAAAAAAACTAATTTGGAACACAAGTAAATGATTCGGATTGTTCAAAAGAGGAATGACTAATTTCTTTACAACGCTAATGAATGTGACAGATTTTTTTACTATTCTATCGTTAAACCCTTATTGGACAAAATGCTAAACATAAATCAGTGGGACAGATTCTTTGTTTCTTTCAAATAAGAGAAACAAAGTTAATTCAAGTGTCATAACAAGCACGGGAAAAACGTAGATGGGAATATCATTTGATTGAATGTTGTTTAAGTTGTGCTGTAGCATTCCACCCTTTTTTTACCTACAAAATAAACAATGGAATTAATTTAACTGCTGTAGCACATACCATGTATGAACTGAATTCATTCTAAGGCGGGAAAATCTTCCTACATTCTCACTCGTAATAATTATTCTGGACTTTCGAAATAGAACACGATTTAAGAATATGAAAAGTTTTAGCTTTTTTTTTTTTGCTGTCGAATATTAGAACTTTATTCTTCTATTTCCGGGTTGAAAGCCTTTATCAGGTATTCTACCGAATTCTTGCTAATCAAAAGAATGTTTCTTAATGTGTGCTGTTTTCGTAACTATATTTGAAGTCTAGCTTTGCAGGTATAAATGGAAAAAAAACTAACATTAAAGACTAAATTTTTTAACGTTTTTTTTAATTCTGTTGCTAATCGCTGATTGTTATAAGAGCAAGCTTAAAGCATAATATATAAGAAAAATTATAAAAATAAAAATCTCATTAAGCTTTTACTGAAATAAAAATGCGACAGTATACTGCTAAAATTTTAAAATTTTCTCTAAACATAAATATTTATATCTTATATATCTTTGATAATTTGTAAAGGTTTCTATTAAAATGACTTTGGAGAGGAAACTGAGTTAATAAAGCTGGAAACAGTTTTATTCGGCATATTTAAAAATGGCATGAATCAATAAAAATAAGAATATAACAACTATTTAGAACAATTCTTTTCACTTTAGAGAAATATTTTAAATCATGTTTAAATCATGTTCTAAATTAAAACTTTTATTTATATGATACACTACTGTGGGGAGCACATTCAATTGTATTTTGCTGCTTTAAATGCTAACATGCACACCCACGCACACTGAAGAAACAAAGAATCCAGTCAAAAGATAAACAAATAAAACTATAACCAATTATAGATTTGTCTTCTAAGCGGTTTTGCGGTTTGCAAACTCACTTCAAACGAATGATGAACAAATTCTTGTGAAAAACATGTGATAATTTTGTAATTTATTGTAAACTTTTTCTACATTAAAAAATCATGCAGTTGAGCTAAGTTACATTGGGTCAAAAGGCATCTCAAGTCAACAGTACAATAATTTGGACATATTGCTAAAAATTATATTCTTCTGAAAAATTTTTTAATATTTATTTTTTTATATCCTAGTCCAACTATTGTGATTTTACAGATGGTATTGATCTGTTTGATCTTTCACAAACAAATAAACAGTTTATGTTTTATTCACTCTTGATATATTTTCAAAGTTCTCGCAAAATGCCGTTATTCTTCTCACAGCAAATTGAATGCATTGTAGTTGTTAATAGATAAAAAATTAATTTTAATTTGAATTAAAATGAGGAATATGATTAATTTAGAATAGAATGCATATACACACACTTTGTCCTTTATAATAAATAAATCTATTGTTTAGTTGCCGCCTTTGGCAACTTGCTAGGATTAATGTTTGCTAAAAATTTCAGTTGTTCTCTCAGCAAAATATTTTTAAACTTCAAATTTCAATAGGAATATAATTCACATTATATCAAAAACTTTATACCATATTAATCATTCTGCTTTGCATATCCTGTTTATTTTTTTATAAATCAATCATATCACTAAAAAGTGCAGCAGTATTAATTAAAAATAGGCGCTACAAAAATTTTAATTCTTGCTTGATTCTAAAATCAAACGATAATTGTAAGTACAAAAAAATCTAAAATTTTTATTAAAGGCCTACTATATTAAAAGTACAAACGTAATAAAATAAGTCGTATCTTATTAATCATTATTGGTAGGAAAGATAGGAAGATAATGGGTTAAAAAGCTATGGAATAATGGAAAATAAGCTGAATAATGAGAAAAAAAATTAGAATGAAACGCACACAATCTTTCATTTTTATTATCAATAGAAATTTTATTTTAAAGCAAGAAAGCAATACATCTATTATTTTTGGCGATGTTACTCTAGATCTAGTATTATTTTGGTGATGTTATTATAAATCTAGTATTCTACCATCCATTGAACTGAAACGATTCTGTAGAAGTTTACTTATGCATATAAAATACAATGAATTTAATATTAAAAACGTTGTATTTCTTTATTTGTTGTATTTTGTCACAACACAGAGTAAAGTAATCTGCAATTTTATGTCATATGACTTTCACGTCAAGTGACTCAATAGCGTTCTGTGCAATGTTGCCAATTATTGCATAAAGTCTGTCTGTTTTTGTCACATGACTGTGCCATCAAGTGACTCCATAGCGTTCTCTGCATTATACCGTGCTTTTCGTGTCGATATTTATTCTCGATTTCAGAACGTTTAGTAGTAGTAAAATGACTCCATAAAAATTTTTTCAGCTTTTTTTTTTTCTTTCTAAAAATTTCGTTACAGAACAATGAGAGGAAACTACAATATTATGTTTCGAAGATAATATTTTAAAGACTTCAACGTTGTGTTTACTATGCCTTCTGTCTTTTAATTATTTCCTATTTTACTTTCAGATTTATATCATATTTC